>JBAHVQ010000499.1:442486-460196 GCA_036872915.1 Nanipora kamurai | reverse complement strand
AATATTTACAAACCAGAGTAGCGTTTGGTATGTCGGAAATTTCACCTGGTTGCCGTGAACTTGTATCTTACTGTCATACGCTATCATGTTTAAGCTATCATGTTTACGTTCTGACATTTTAAAAGATTAAAGGGCCACTTTCGACCCCAAAACTCAAAAACAGGGTACTCATTACCAATACCGAAATAAATTATATCATTTTCATTTTCTTTTCCTCGTAAAAATGGTACATATTTTATATTACCAACATAAAATGGAATAGTGGAAATGTTGGATTAAATTCTTAGGAAAGTTTTGCTGATCAAACTATGGAACGCCATGTACTCTGTGGAGCTTCAGACGGGACGATTTTAAATTCAAAATTCAAATATCGGAGTAGTGCGAGGTAACTACTACGTCATGGTTTAAATATCGAGACAGTTAGCACTGTGATTTCGTGAGTGTACTTTCATCTCAAAACTGGGCAAGGAGCCCAGATTTAAAGCTAAAAAGTACCAGTCACTGACTGACGAGGACAAGGACACGAGGTCTCACCTTTCGCCTTTTTACGCTGTTAATGCAAAGCATTTTACAAAACTTGAAGAAGCGGCGTGAAGCTTTAGTCGACGTGAACATGAACAGAAACCTACTGGATACGTTGAAGCTTTGTGCGAGTTGAAAAAACATAAATCAGTTACCCAGTAGGAGATTAGTAATCCGTAAGACATTTTTAATTGCTGAAGTTTAAATTGTTTACTTAATGTCATTGTCGTCATGGCTTGCGTAAGGTACGTGTGCGGTAACGTCATTAACTTCGTGATCTTTGAACACTTGCTTTGTTAGTCTTCGGGCAGGGAAAGTCCGGCTTCATTTTCTCGCATCAACGACATTGAATTACGTTAAAGTATTCATAATATAAAAAGTTATTATTATGGATAAGAAATTGTTTTGAAAAACATTTCGAGGCAAAAATTAGCGATATCTATTCACGCTAAGTTCTTTGTGCAGGTTTTTTGTTCTTAATAACTTGTTTTGTCACATACCGATTGTGTCATGTCATAACTTTCGCCAACGGCATATAACCTCCAACGGCTGTAAATATCTACCATTCGAACTTGATAATGATTTTTTCACCAAAACGTCATTTTTTAAATGTATTTTTGATAAGGCTAATTCTTGTCGCGAAACCTTATTTGACAGAGCTTTTTAATTATAAAGATTAGCCTTCATAGTTCACCCGTACCCTGTACCTCTCTTCGTTCTTAAGGTTTGTTTGAAATGTAATTAACACCATGCTTAAATGAATATCCAAAGATTGAAGTAAAAAATTGTCAGGGTATCCATGTTGGAATACCTAACAAAAGAAAATGGTCAAAATTCTTTCGGCAAGGAACACCAACATGGCGACGATGACATCAAGTGAAAACGCTGTTATCAAATCACTTGATTTTTTCCTTTAGCGTCATGGGACGAACACATCCACACACTCAATTTTAAGTGAGTTTGTTTGGTAACTTCAGCAACATTCATAATCCCTTGCCAGCTGACAATATGAAGAAATGTTAAAGAAAACATTAAACGAAAATAAAAATCTTGCAAATTACTCAAGATATGAGTTTAATGACAATAATTTGGTGTTATTTAAAAGCCTACGTCAGATCTTCTGAGATGACGATTGGTAAACGATGTGGAAAAGCTATGAATTAAGTCGAAGTATTATCACTATGCTTTCATTTTGTTGGTAAGACAATATCCTGAGTTATGATATTTTTGGGAGATATCTACAGTATTTCTAGGATTTGTTTTCTCTAAAAGCACTGTGCGATGTTACCTACGCGCGGTGTTATTTACATGTCAACCAAATCTTAAGAGCTTATTGCTGTACTTGGTCTTCCACTTCAGCCCGGCTAAACGGGTTGAAAAATTCTCAGTTGCATGAGGAATTTCAGCTGTAGCTGAAGCCGAAACTGGAAGTGAACCTATACATAAATTTTGCGGCAACTTTTCGGATTTGGTAATTCGCGTCGTCATCATGTGTCAACATTTAGCCCGGGATGAATGTTTTTGTGCGATTACGTGGGATTTTTCCAGCCAAATTAACTGGACGGAAAATTCCAAAATGATTACCTCAAACTGGGCTATGATTCCAGCCAAGGCTGGAAATTTCGTCATGTAACCACCAGATAGTTTGTAAGGAAGTTCTTCGCATGCCTGGGCTGACTTTTTAGCCCCGTTAACTGTGCAAACATTCTCCGTGTAATCAGCCCTTAAGGTGGCTCCTTATAGTTTCTATATTTACAGGATGCAATTATTACGGTCTCGATTTATGGGTATTTCTATTTTTTAAATAGTTGTAAGTTCGGTGCCAAGTGAATCTAGAAGCATTATAAACATGAGATATTTGTCGAATTATTCAATTTTGGTTTGTTAAGTTGGTAATAATAGCGTTGGAATTACGGCATATTTTCGGTATATGTAACTAAAGCAAAAATCAGCCCGATTAATCGCAGTGTGTAAACGTATCTAAAGGGTTTGAAGGTCGTTGTTTACCAGATTGTAAAGTATGAAAGAAAGAAATGAGAAGAGGGAAATGGTAGTGCACTTTATCGCAATGTGCCACAGTTTTACAGTATATTTAAGTAGTGCCTTGCAGTTTAATATTACGTTTGTATGTACGTAATGGCCAGAGAAAGATCACGCTTCATTCCCTGTAGTCAACGTTGTCAACTTCATGTGAACAGTTTCTCAACACAAATTGTCTTTTTTGCCATGTGGATATGGTCCTGCGAATATGTCACACTTCGTTTCCTCTGGTAAACCTCGTCACATTCATTTAGGCATTTGATGTGCAACTTCTTTGCACAGATTGTTTATTTACAATGTGGGTTAAAGCGTCAGGAAGTTCATGCTTCATTACCCTGTGGTAAACAGGACAGTTGCTTTGTCAATCGTTGCTAACGCACAGGCCTAAATAGTTGTTTTCTAGGGGTTAACGTCTACGTTCACCTCACTTGATTGGAAGGTTAGGTGGGAGCTGTCGACCGAGGGAGCTTGGGGCGAGTGGTGGTACTTGGATTCAGATTAAGATCCATGCAGGTGGTATGTTGAGCTAACCACCAATGACAGTGCCCAGCATCACTCCAAGTACCTCTAAGATATCCAAGGCGACTTTGTAGAGTCCCTGTCAGTGCGTCTGACTGCTCACCGAGCAAGTACACTAATGCTCATTCACGTGGCTTGCCGGACTCTTAACCATACCTTCTCGCGGCAACGTGCTTGCACCGGTCCTATGCCACGTGTGGTTAACTAGCTGTTGACCTTGCATATTGTATAATTCTCGCTTACAAACGAATTGCACGTTTTTCGAGTAGCTGAATAAATACTTCATTATCTACAACTCAAAAAGGCTAAATTTCTTTGCCTTTTGCGTTGCGACATCGATAAATTTGAAACCCTACAGCTTACCACGTGTGTAATTTAAAGTCAGTTGTTGCGTTTCACTTTCGATTTCAAACAGTCTGACAGTATTTAGCAAATTGCTTAAATCGCATATCATGACGACCTTGTGGTGTTGTTGCATTAAACCATATTTCCTGCAACAGGGTCCTCAGTTCTATGGGGACGGGTTTGATGTGTCGATTTGCCTTGCAATTCCAACACAAAATTGTGAGACTTGTTGCGTGGTGTGACTACTTCAAATGAGAATTAGATCAATATACTAGGTAGTTCAGTTCAGTTCCGTTCTTTGGCCATGTATTAAATAAATTTCTTGGCTACAATGTGGTGAATTTACAAAACCATCATTTCATCACCAACGATTTTTGTTTGAAGCAATCACCCCACCCATACTTTTAAAATGTATATCATCGCATTTGCCAAACTTATTGCTATTCCATAACACGATTAGCTTCGTGGTTATATCGGTGTCAGTCGTATCTGTTATAAACGAAGAAAGAAAAAGAAACGTTTAATTGCACACTTTTGGTTGACTCTACAATATCCTCATGCAGGTGCTCTTGCGTGATAAAATTAGCCATGTGTAGTTCCAGTCGGCTGGTTTCTTTTTTTTTGTTCGTCCGTCCATCCGTTCGTTCGTTCGTTCGTTCGTTTGTTTGTTCGTACATTTCTTTCTTTCTTTCTTTCTTTCTTTCCTTCTTTCTTTCTTTCTTTCTTTCCTTCTTTCTTTCTTTCTTTCTTTCCTTCCTTCTTTCTTTCTTTCCTTCTTTCTTTCTTTCCTTCTTTCTTTCTTTCTTTCTTTCTTTCTTTCCTTCTTTCTTTCTTTCCTTCTTTCTTTCTTTCTTTCTTTCTTTCCTTCTTTCTTTCCTTCTTTCTTTCTTTCCTTCTTTCTTTCTTTCCTTCTTTCTTTCTTTCCTTCTTTCTTTCTTTCTTTCTTTCTTTCCTTCTTTCTTTCTTTCTTTCTTTCTTTCCTTCTTTCCTTCTTTCTTTCTCTTAATTCATTTCGAAATCATCTTCCATTTTTGAAATTCGAACGAAAGAGTAAAGAAAAAAAAGTCGTGGAAAGGGCTCAGCCTAACGTGCAAGACCGTGTGGGGGACTGAAACTGATGTGCAAAATTGCCCTTCACACACATTCCCTCAAGATAAAATTAGTTTTGCAAAACTGGCGAGACAAACGGTCTTCAGATCACCAAAAGTAGCAGTAACTTTAAACCAAAAAATCCCGACTGTTCCTACACAATTGTGTGATTTTGATCGCAGAAAAAAACCGACAGAAACATTCATCCTTTTAAGCTTGCCGACTTTTCTTTGTGAGAGTTGCCGACAATAAATGCCGACAATGGCTTGACTGGTTCTTTTATACGTCCTTTGTAGGCCTTTATTGTCGGCCGTCGTTTTTTTCGGTATTACTTACGAAGGAGAAGTCGGCAATTCTGATGGACACATCTGTCGGCACCTTTGTTGCAGTTGACTGAGTACATAGAAACGATTGTTCATGATTGACGTAAAAAATCGCTGGTCAGTAATCATGGAATCACGAAACGGTCAAGTGCGTTCACGTATCAAACAGGATAAAAGTTAGTGCAGGCGGTGGAAAGAAAAGATCTTTTGTATTGTCTTTCGTGTGTGTTTGTTGTATTGTACTTAGTGGTATGGATGAAGGGAAGCTTTGTGGGCACGTGTTTTTAGATTTGACGAAAGCGTTTGATTCTGTTGATCATCAACTTTTCTTGCATAAATTATCATATTTTGGCATATCTTCGGAAGACATCAGAAGTTTCAAATCTTATCTCCAAAATCGGACTCAAAGCATGGTTTGTGGTAAAGAGCTATCAGACCCATTGACAATATTGTGTGGTGTCCCACAAGGCAGTATTCTTGGACCTTAACTTTCTATTATGTTTCTAAATGATCTACCGTCCAAGGTTCAGCATAAATAAGTTTCTCTTTATGCGGATGACACCGTAATATATTACTTATTTTCTGCAACAAAAGAAATAGAAACTAACTTGAATAACGATTTAACAAATGTAGCTAAATGGTTTAATGAAGATAAACTTACCTTAAATGTGGAGAAAACAAACGCAATTTTAACTGGTAGTGGCAAGAAATTTCGTAAAGAAAACACAACGTTAATAGTTAAAATTCATTCTGAAATTAATACCGTGAATACTTTCAGCTACCTTGAAGTCACACTGTCCGCGTATACTGTATGTCCGAGACTGATCACATTGAAAACATTTCTTCAAAAATAAATCAACGGCTTGGTATTCTTTATAGGATTAAACATTTATTGCCTATTCATGCGCGATTGTTATGTTCTAATAGCTTAATGCTTTCTATCATGGACTATGCAGATGTGATTGGGAGTGTTAAAAACAATTCATCTTTAATGGATGGCTTACAAGTTCTCCAAAATAAAGCTGCGGAGATTATTTTAGATAGGCCGATGTGTAGAGCGAACGTGTCCTAGTTGTGATAATCAGCAAAATATCCCAAGTTCCAACACTGTTGTTACCATGGTACTAATAGATAATAACAGAATTTGAAGAATGTCTTGGGTTTATGATACCTCTTCCACAGTTAAACATACTTTGAATTGGACTTATAATTATCTAAAGGGCAGAGACGCCCTGCAATAAACACAGTACTATAATTGTAGCATGTACGAATAGAAACTGTGTGGACCCATGTTTAAGGTGGAAGATTGCTGTAAAATGAATCTGTCTAACACATGCCAGCATTAAAGAAAAATGCATGACCGTATAGTGTGGGATGATGACATGAGGAGTAGATGCACGTTTTATCTACCTACAGTGCAGTTCACGTAATTCATTGCGTTAGTGCATTCTTTATTTTGTCCTTTCAGGTTTGATGTCTGGCTTGACGATGGGATTATTGTCTTTGGACATTCTAAGTTTGAAAGTTTTAAGTCGAGGAGGCAAGCCTCATGAACAAAAGCACGCAAAGAAGATTATCCCCCTTGTCTCGCAACATCATCTACTTCTGGTGACACTACTACTTGCCAATGCAGCCGCGGTTGAAGCTATGCCACTGTTTTTGGACCGTATATCAAATCCAATTATTGCTGTTTTAGTTTCAGTGACAGCTGTACTTCTGTTTGGAGAGTACGTGTAATTTTTGTGTGTGCATGGTTATAACTCAAAAACGGAATGACATTTTTGAAAACACAAAATAGAACCATCAAGGTTATAAAACATTTTAAAAAAGAACAACGTTTTGTTCATTGGCGAATAGTGCTATTTAACAACTAGACAAATATGGCCTCGTCTTTGGGCAGATAATCCTCTGTTGCAACGTAACACTCCAGTTCTAATTCTACCTGATAGTCAAAATTATACATTGAATATAACTTCTTAAAGCCTTTATTACTGGGTAAATACATCTGGCAACACTACCCCAAGGATGTAAAGCACTGTACTTGTTCCTAATACTCCTGATCTTCTAACCGTTCTACTCCAGCCCGATTGACACAAATTGCTGAATATCTAACCAAGATACTGCCCAATGTTCACTGCCATCATTAACTTTCCTTCATTCAACTTTGTTTGGTGCTCGTTTGTCGATCCTCTGTAATAGTCTTCACTCGGTATTCCTTTCGTACACAGTGCAGCAACTTCGCCTCCTTCCAAATCTCTGGGATAGTTCGTCTAAGTGAAACGTTTCACTCTGACGAAGGCCCTTCGGCCGAAACGTCAGTTTTTCTACTAGCAAGGGCCGCCAGTTTTCCAACACTTTTGGTTTTATAAAAGTCATGTTTGTGTAGTTATACTTGTATTTTTATTACGATTGGATTGTATTAGTATTTGCGGTCAGACAAACGTATCGTTATATTTTTACTTCTCTTTCTCTTTTCAGGGTTCTTCCTCAAGCTTTATGTACGCGTTTTGGATTGGCAATCGGTGCGTTCTTTTCTCCGTAAGTGTTTACCGGAGTTTTTGGCACACGATTTAGATTCGTATCGTGTTCCGCTAAAGTGTTTTGTTTTTACTTTTGACTTGACTTGAGACTTGACAATTATGACTGAAGACTTGACTTGAGTGTTTAAAAAAGCATATGACTTGAGAAGGATCTCCAAAAAAACGGTAAGTAAGAACGACCGGCGGTGTTATATCGCTAGGTATTCTTACTGAAAGCCCCCTTTTGAGGGAGATGGGTGGAGCCAAAAATTGAAACAAGCACCCGTTGAACTTGTGCGCAGGTCGCCAAATGATGTTTATTGCGAATGGTCAAAGTTCACAAGACATACATAGTTGATGCGCTCTAAGACTCATGGAGCTAAAAGTTAAAAAATTATTTAACTGATACTAGACGACTAGTGAACCAACTTTGTGTTCAGCATTAAGTATTTCCATCGTGACTTCCGCTTAGGCAGTACATGTGAACCTGCACCTTAGCTCACCATCTGAGTCGTGGTAGCTCAATGGTTAGAGCTTCTCACCGTCTAGGGCTCAGAAATCGTTTTTCTGAGATGGCGAGCTTGACGATCGTCCATTAGTTGTCTGATATTTACCAAACTCCCACATGAACCGACTTTGCGTTCAGCATTAAGTATTAACTGTTACTACTACGTATAACTTTCGCAACTCAATTTTAAATTTTCACCACTTCTACGTAAAGTGTATGGCTTATATTTAGAATACTTTACAGTATGAAAGAAGTTTGGACTTGCAACTAGTCATTGTATGTCTACATGTACATAAAGTCACATGGGAATTGCCTATAGTATATGTTGTTACTACGTTGTAAAATTTACTGTGTGTACGCTTCAATTAATTTCCTTTTCCCCTCTATTTTTCTCAATATTTAAAAGCTTCAACTTGTCATTCCCTCCCTTACCATACACATGGAGGAGGGACTCTTGACTGATCAAATGCTCTTGAACTTCTCACTAAGAGTTGAACTGATTTAAAACAAGATTCCATGTCTGATCATAACATAGCCAAAATTTGATGAGCCCTTAATCATACTTGGATTTACCAGATTCAATTTTACTTACAATGTTGCTTAATTAATGCAGCAGTTTTCGCCTTTTCTCCAAGTGGAAAATGCTGTTGATATAGCAGGTACATGTCAGTACACGCTTAATGCTCTGCTACCAGAAGAAAAATGTTCATACACGTTTACAGCAACCACAAAGATCTGCCGTACAAATACAACAAATTTCAAACAGTTTTCAGCACCACATTTATGAAAGAATTTTATGTCTTCTGAGCCATTACATGAGAACCTAAATATTTCGAAATGTAAGGCAGCTGTACATCCACGATTTTACATAAATACAAGGCGAAGTACGGTACTTAGAATTAGAATTTTGAGCTTGCAGTTTGATACATTTTCGAATCCACAACCTTCTGAATGCTAGCCAGACGCTCTAACCATTGAGCCACTAGAACTCAGACGGTAGAGCAAGGTTACTTTCTGTATTTAAACCTGGGACGAGCCAGTCAGAAGCGCTTGACGTCGGCGTCTAGCTTGCAGTCCAGCAAGTCATTGCCGACTGGCAAATCAGTCATTGTAGCTTAAAGGACTCAGAGGGTTACTGGATGGATTCCCGTCAGGGCCTCAGAAAACTTTTCTGAGGAAATAATGTGAGACCATGCGCAACATATCAGCACCAAGCAAGCACAACTCTGTCGCAGTTTTAGTATTTTTTCAGTATTTTCCCAGCCTTAAGCAATTATTTAATGAACCTCTATAATTTCTACTCTTTTTTTAGATTCGTGAAAGTTCTGATATTTTTACTGTTTATAATAGCTTGGCCACTATCCAAGCTCCTCGACTGTCTTCTTGGTGTTGACCATTCAACTTTTTTTAGGAGAGCAGGTTTGTACCTAGAGTAGTGTCTGGCTCTGGGGTGTATTATTACTCGTCTCCAACGGTTGCGACAAGTGCTACTTTCTGCGAGTCGTATGACAGTTTTGACCCCTTGGTGACAGTGGGTTTTTCGTTTGACGAGTAAAATTGTCAGGTGTTAGCCACATTAAAATACTAAAGTCTGCATCAGTCACTGGTGACTGAATCTGGCACCAAAGAGTTAAGAGTTTGAACAGTTTGAATAATTTATCAAGCCGGTATTCCACATAATCGCCACTATCACTACTATAGTAGCGGTCTTTGAGACCGGTCGAAACAAAAACCACAGCGATCATATGGAAACCATGTTTTAAGTGATCCTAATTACTGTAACGATCGTACCGATCTCGATCGTAGGGATAGAAACATCTTCTATCAAAATGCGCGATTTTGTTTTGGATGATCCATCGGATGATTTTCCGTCTAGGCTGATTTTGTACCACGTGATGCACCTCAACAAGAATTTCGTTTGCTGGAGAGGATGGTAAAGAAAAAGTGACCAGCTTTGAAAATGCGAATAACTTTCAATAACCTTTTTCGAAAGAGAAAATTATCTAAAGCAACATGAGTTTAAAACACGCACATCAATTATAGTGAAGCCTATATTAAGTGGAAGTAAATTTTGAGTGTCAAGATAAAATGTTTTAAGACCCAACCGGACCAATTGTGAAAAATACGGCTTTTGGAGCTCCGGCTGGGAATCGATCGAACTGGGAATCGAGTGAATTAGTATAATAAGGGGTGTTTGTGGCACAGTAGTAGTGAACGTGTCTCTCACCTCTGTGACTAAGGGTTCCATTCCGGCTTCGTACATAATTTTCTGATTAAAGTTACTTTGGTCACATGTGAGAAGAGTGTTGTCCCCTTTGACTCTACCAAACATTGCAGGTTTTTCCGGGTACTCCGGTTTCCATCTTGTAGTAACATTGAACCCATGAGAGATGGCCCTTACTGGACCTCTAGGGAGACCAGCATAGTTTAGTCGGTAGGGTTATCCAGAATAAATAAAGGAACTTTACTTTACTGTAGAGTAAAATTTCTGTTTAATGAGAAGTGTAGTTACGAGACCTTGCTCAGAATATACATGCCCACACTTGGATACATAACAGGAGGTTTCCATACTTGGATAAATGAATTGGTCCATGTATTAAAAAGTTTTCTTCTGCCAGAGTAAACGTTCAAGGTATCCCTGCATGATTTTGGGTACAGAATGTTAGAATTCCTTTATTTGGAATTCCACTGGTTCCTTGGACTCGGAGAAATACTTAATTTATTTTTTTGTTACAAAGCAGTGTTTGCTGTTATTTTTAGGGAATATTACATTTAGGATATCCCTATATGTTACTTTTAAGGTACATAGATATATATGACCAACCCTCTCCTAATATAACTTGGTATATTTGCCTTATCTGTATCGTAATATAAGTCGGTTATACACCACGGCCTCCGGTGACAGTTGGTTTGGATTCCTCGTCCCTTCGGGCCTATATTCTATTGATTTCACGGACTCCAGGAAAATACTTAATGTATTTTTTGTTAATAAGCTATTTCTACGTGTACGTTTAGAATTGAAGGAACTGGTTTCTTTGCATCTGGAGAAGACGATGGAAAATGAAGATCCATTAACTGGAGATGAAGTTCTCATTATTAAGGTTTGGTTTAGGAATTTGACCTTTTAAATTATACAATTAAAAAAGTTTCTATTTCTCTGGCTACTCTGGTTTCTTTCTGGACTAAGACTGGACCTCTACGGAGAACAGCTTAGGTAGCTGGTAGAGTCACCAGTTTAAATGAAGACACCTTTAACTGACCCTCAAACCAGGAAAAACTTTAGTCTAATTGTGTCACTTCTGTCGAATCTTTAAGTGTAGGGTAAGGCGGTTCAGTTAAACGATTATGAACAATTTAAATAAGATATATTTATAGACATTTTTTGTGGATTTACCACAATATAACTATTTTTTTTAAAAAAGGAATGTTGTGAGATTAACAAAAACATATTGCACGTTCTCTGCCAGAAGTACTTGCATATAAGCCCTTTCAGTCTTAAGTTGTGCTTGCGTTCGTTTTGTCGTTTGCCCTGCCTAAACAGGTCATTCTTTCCAGTGGTGAACTACTTGCTGAGATGGCGAGATAGGTTGTAGCTAGTATTTTATAGACACGTCAGACCTTACGTGAAAATTTTATCTGTTTTAGAAAACCTAGTTTAAATAATCTTAGGAAAGTTGTGAAAAGTTTCTCGAGGATAAAATAAGTGAGGAGAAATCAGTTTTACTCTGAAAAATGGGTGTAGAAGTAAGCTACAGTGTCTGTCAATGTGATACAGAGTTGACGTTTTATTAAATGTATTAGATCTTTAGAATTACGAGACGGCGATAACATCGAATAGTGTATACATATTTTATTACAATTTTACCTTTCGATTAGGTTCTAGTTATTACCAGGAGTGCTACTGCTAGTGATGTGACACAGTTATTTATGCGGCTAACTGATCATCCGTCAATAAAAAATGACGAGTTCTTTTGAAGCTTTTGTTCCGTGGTTCAGCGGCGACATTTCTGTTCGGATACTAGGAGGTTCTAGAAGTACTATTGACAAAATGAGTGGCTGTTCTGTATCGGGGTATACAGTCACGAGGCGAAGCCTAGGAACTGTGTCCCGATACAGAACGGACACGAATTTTGTGAATAGTACTTCTAAAACGTCCCATATTACTACATTTGGCATTAATATTGAGTAGAAAGAAAAGTTAAAACAAGTTATATGTTACCGTAAAATTTCAATTTGAGTGTGGGAAAGCCGATGCAGAACTTGTTGATACAGACACTAGAGTCGGTAAATGTGATACAGAACTGATGTTGATTTAATCAGTTCTGTATCGGGGTATACAGAGATTGATTAAACCTTAATTTCTTTTGAGTTTTCCTCATGAATTGTTGATGAGTTTTAGAAATAACATTATAAAACTCATTAATAATTCATGAGGAAAATTCAAAAGAAATTAAAGTACAATCAGTTTCTGTGTCCCATGATACAGAATTGATTAAATAAACAAAAGTTCTGTATTACTTTTAAACGATGTTTAATTGATAGAAACATGTTTCAGACTAGCGTAGTCTGTCATCAGTCGAACTAAGCACATGGATTGTAAACAAACCTATCGGTGAAACTATAGCCCGTGGATTGTAAATGACCTATAAATTTGTCAATTATAATCCATGCGCTTAGTTCTACTGATGATGGACTAGGTTAGTCCGAAACTTGTCTCTATCAATTAAACAGCGTAGGAAGTTAAAAGGTTAGTAGACTGCCATTCGGCAGTTCGAATATATGTGGCACAATTCTGACGTTTCGGGCAAAGGCCCTTCTTCAGAGAATGAAACGTATTTTTGCCTTTGCTCGGAACGTCAGAATTGTGCTACATATATTCGGCAATTAGTCAACCATTTAACTTTCTACACTGTTTTATATACTGCCTCAGCAGCGTCTTACATTCTTCCATCGTCCTATGAATTAAACATCGTTTAAAAAGTGTTGTCGTGTATTTAATCTTGGTGACAAGTCTGCTGCTTACGCGAAGTTTTGTACCACTTTTGCAGACACCAGTGTCTGTATTAACGACTTTTGCATCAGCACCCGCATTCAATTTGAGCGTTGAAGGGTATAAATAACTTGTTTTAACTTTTCTTCCTACTAAGTATTAATCTATAATGTAGTAATAATGGATCTTTCATCAGTAGTTTACAAAATTAGTGTCCGTTCTGTATACCCCGATACAAAACAGCCACTCGTTTTCGTAAACATTACATAAAGACCATTGTTCTGCTATGTCCATTTTTTTGTCGATTCTATAATATCCCTGGAGCATACCAACGAAGTTAACAGGTTTTCAAAATCGTCAAAAACCCCTAAAATTTAACTTTTAGTTGAGAAAGCGTCCTTACCGTAAGACCGTGAAAATGAGTTAAGTGTTATCCGAAAGTCGACTTGATGTAGTGACAATTAACAATTACAACTGATAGATTGCCCACCGAATACTGACACCACCCGTACTTGCACTGACTAAATAAGGGACCTGGGTCGGGCACGGCTAAAATGCAACTTATGACCGGGTTCCGGTAACCTTTTCCGTGCTCACACATGCACTCCCCTGCTAGTGGGGTGTTGGTGACACAGCTGGTGGTGCACCTGTTTCTAACCTCTGTGACTAAGGTTCGATTCCGCCTCCGTGCCGTTTTCTGATTAAAGATACCTTGGTCACGTGTGAGAAGAGTTTCATCCACTTTGACTTTACTAAACATCGCAGGTTTTCTCCGGGTACTCCGGTTTCCTCCTGTAGTAACAATGGAGCCTTGAGGAATGGCCCTCACTGGACCTCTAGGGAGAACATTGGAGTTTAACTGATAGGGTTATCCAGTATAAATAAAGGAACTTTACTTTACTCGAGAGGCACACGCTGGGCACTCGTTATTGGAAAATAAAAAGGACCCAGGGTTCCCACGGTCCTGGAAAATCCTGGAAAGTCCTTGAATTTGAAAAGAAGCAATTCAAGCCTGGAAAGTCCTTGAAATTCAATAGAGGTCCTTGATAGCCCTGGAATTTTCCTCCAGCTGCGCTGACAATAATTTAAACATGCTGAAATTACTGATTTAGAATAAAGTGTATTGCTTGCTGGTGATAGTGTAGAACTTTCGAAGTGTGGGAACTTGTTGAAACAAAATTTTGACTCCTTGCTTAGGAGACCTTTTTAGAGAAAAAAGCGATTATGAAGGAGTTTTTTTAGGTAAAGCTCCTTGAATTTAGAGAAAAAGTCCATGAATTTCATGTTTGTTGAAGGGTGGGAACCCTGAAAACCACTATCTCCCTGCCTTTGACATTTTTATTGTGGGAAATCACAAGCAGGTTTTACACATACTCCCAGTAATTATGTAATTCTCTTTAAGGGTACGTGAGACCCTTATATGGAGAATATCAAAACTTAAACATTGGCCAAATTGTGGGGGGATGAGTCCACGGAGAGTATAGTTTTACCCAAGATATCCTCCAATTAAAAAAAATGAATGGAAATTTCCCTCCTGATAGGAAGTAGTTTTACGCAATGCTCGGTGAAATTACTTAGTGTTTAATGGCGTCCTTTAAGGCTTTCTGTCGTACTTGAAGGTCTTCTTTCCCAGTGATCTAAAAGTTTGCCCGTTTATGGAGAAATATACGCTTGCTTGCGCTCCTGTAAAATTGCATTTAACGAGAACGATTTACATTGCAACTGAACAGCACATGCCTTAAACTTACAGTGTACATAAACCGGTTGAGTATCCTCAGATATCTCGTTGTATGTCTCGTTCAACACTACACGTGAACTGCGCGCATCAAGTACACAATATGTTGCTGTCCCGCGTGGTAAAAAATATTGGACAGGCACTTGGTCCCTAATATAGCAAACGTAACTTTTGATTGGAAGATCAATTGTGAGGGTATGATAATACAAATTAATACCATGATCTGTGGGGAAAAATATTTACTAAATGTCCTCGTTAGCCTTTAGAAGGTTTTCAAACGTTCTTCAGTTCTTGGGAACATTTACTTACTGATTTCCTTCATTTCCATGAATTTCACGGTACAGTATTTTATAACAGACTTCAACTGGGTGGTCCTTGGTTGAGGCAACATTTTTATAAAATTGCTCGATATTTTTGTGGCAAAGTGAATACACGTACGTACTGTATTTAGTGCAAAGATGACATTTTTAAATGTGATTTCAACATGGTTTTTTGTTGCATGAATTTTTTTGCGTGTCAATTTACAGGGTACTCTGGACATGCGCAACAAAACTGTAGCCGATGCCTACACGCCTCTTAACAGAGTCTTCATGCTCGATTATGACGAAAAGATGACGGAAGAAAATCTGAAAAAGGTAAGTAACGTCATTCAATCACGCTAACTTCACGGCACAATTTCTTGCTTCTTATATGACTGATTGTTTTGTTTGTTTGTTCATTCGTTTGTAGGTTTGTTAGTTTGCTTGTCTATTTGTTTCTATTTACTTTCACATCTTGTGTTTTTCATTGGTCATTCCATTTCCCTTTTTTTCCTTTCCTCCCATCCCTCCCTTTTGCCAATCTGTTCCTCCCCTTCCTTTCCTTACCTTGTCTTCCCTCCCCGTCCGGTTCCGTCCCTTCCATTCCTCTCCCCATTCTTCCCCTTCCTCTCGCCTTTCTTTCCCCTTCTTTTCCTTCCTTCAACACCCTTTCTCTTCTTTTCCCCCTTCGCTTCCTTTCTCTTTCTTGTCCTTCCCCTTTCTTCCCCTTCCTCTCCCCATTCTTCCCCTTCCTCTCCCCTTTCTTCCCCTTCATTTCCTTTCCTTCGACACCCTTCTCTTCTTTTCTACCTTCCCTTTCTTTCTCTTCCTTGTCCTTCCCCTTTGTTCCCCTTCCTATCCCTTCCTTTCATTTCCTTACCTTTTTATTTGTTCGATCTTTTCATCTACGTATATACATCCATAAATCAGATCGATCAAATTTCTTTACCTTTCTATATATTTTATTCCATTTTTTCAGATTTTCTTTCCAGTCTATCCCTTTGACCCTTTCTTCTATTTCCCCTTCCGTTCCTATTTTTTACCTGTTCCTGATATTGCTCGGCTCTTTTTGTCTCTCATCTGCCCACGCTATTTTGTTTCTTGTTTTTTTATGTTCGTGTTTTTTTTGGTTTTTGTTTTGTCATCGTTTCGTTTAATTCGACTTTCGTTTTGTAATGTCTCACCTTTCTTTTCATCTCCGGGTTATTGCGCAGAAACCTCACATTTCAAAGGATAATTCTTGTTTATATGTTAGGTTGTTGCACGCGGTCACTCTCGTATTCCCTTGTATCAAGACTCTCGTGAGAATATTGTGGGACTGCTGATGGCCAAGACACTAATACCAATCAACCCTGAAGATTGTATCCCCGTCAAGGACCTTTGCCGAGAGAAGAATTCTTTATTGACAGTTTATTTGAAAGATCCATTGTTTAATCTTTTGAATAAATTCCAAACTGGAAAAAGTAAGTAATAGTGTGAACGTTTTGAATCACTGGAACGATTGTAGTTTGTCGTGCTCGTTCGTTTGATTTGGAACCAAAAATTATTTGAGAGAAAGTCCGAATATTTTCATGAGGCTTCATCCGATAACCTAGGCCAAGAAAATAGTAAAATTATTTGGAAACGGTACACCCTTGCCGTGGTCATTTCCGTCACTTTTTGAAAAGCGTCTAGAATAAATGTTCTAAATAAACGTAGAATTATAGCAAGTTATGGTTAAAAGGTGTAATTTTTAAAAATGAGTATCAAGACGTTGAACATCCGTCTATTCTATGAGTCTCAGAAATTCGCCATGAATTTGTTCATCCCCCTGATCTACAATCCAAGTCCTTCTAAGAAACTCCTTTCGATATCAGCCAAATTTTTACTCTTTAAAACATAGATACCCAATTAGTAACGAACTCCACACTGTTTCACTCAGTGTTGTTTGAGTGGTTTTAAATGAAATTTTCTGGTTGTATTGTTTTCTTAAATCAACTGCTTCGACATTTCCCCGAATTCCTGAGGGAGGTGGGATAAATGTTGTGGAGAAAAGGGAAAGTTTGAGACATAAAAAACAAAGATGCTAGAACGGGTTCCCGGCAGGTAGCCTATGCATGATTAAACTCTTAAAGTTTCATGTTACCCCGAGAATGATTATAAAACAGAATCGAAACACTGCGCGACCTTAACCTATGAAACATGCTGGCAATTTTTACTCATCGCTTAATTAATGGACAATTCAAAGTATCGCAATGAGTCATGGTAACTCAAATGTGAATTGGCTGCCCAAAATCAACCATTTCATTTGGCTGAAGAATTTTCTAATTTATATACATTTTCCTTCACTATAGAGATTTTTTTACGGTTCCCAAAGGAACTGCACGGGTATATGATAAACATTATGTATCAAAGACCACGAGATCTCTGAAGACGGTGGCAAGAAAACACTTCAGGGAGTTTGAAGCGCCCATCACTTATCCGTTATTAGCGGCAGGCCTTGCGGCATGTTAACAGGTGAGGAAGTTCACCGAGTGCCGTTCGTTTCAGCAAGCTCCTGAAGGAATTACTTTTTTTGCCTACTTGACGATACGAGCAAATGTTTTTGGTTAGGTTTTGCGTTACTTTTACTTACAGAGATTACAGCCTGTCATTATTCCTGCCGCGGTGGATACGTCTTTTTCCTAGTTTCTATGCATTACTTTCGTATTTTGTCTGTAACTTGTCGACTCTAGGTATCAGAATAATTTTCCAACAGTCTTGGATTATAACACACTTTAAAAAGACGACAAATTTTTTTATTGTAGACATGTTTCGGCAACCTTATGCCATCTTCAGTACG
>JBAHVQ010000499.1:429392-442386 GCA_036872915.1 Nanipora kamurai | reverse complement strand
TGAAACAAAATTTCTTTTTGAATCATTGGTTTTCCCTAGAAGGAGGCTTACTGGTTTATAATTTATGCACTTGGACAGCTCATCTCGATCACCATTACTTCATTAAAGTATTCAAAAATGATAAAAAGTGAGACTTCATTGAGATATCGTCTCGCCATAGCTAAATCGTTGCGCAAAATGTTAATCGCATACTGATTGATAATTACGAGGATCCAGACTGTAAAAACCCTTGGTGTTCTGATGCCCCTAAAAGGCAACAGTCGCAGGGTGAGATCAGGTAACCAAGTTAGCCATTCCACCTCATGATTAAAGGTCTATTCACACTGGATGCGAAATCGTAACGCAACGCGGTTTTTGTAATTTCGGAAGCGAATAAATTCGTCCCTCATGAAAAGCTTGATCAAATAGGAATGACAGAATAACTTGTTGATTCTAGAGCATACAAAACCTCCACATGTTCATTTCTAGGGTAATTTTATTCGCTTGTAAAATTCTGAAAATTCGCGTCGCGTTACGGTTTCGCGTCCATAGTGAATAGAACTTAAGGCAGATAATTTTTTCCGCAAAAAAATTCTTCCAGTGCATTTTGAGTTGAGAACACTGCTCACTTCAAACGTCTGAAGAAATCATGGGCTTTCTATACCTTAATCTTTTAAGAAACGTAGATTTTGTCTCTTTCCATCTTGGTAAAAAAGGGGTCATGACCTACCATTCTTTGAAGAATTAATCAATCATCAGCGATTATAGGGGTGCTGGATCTATAATAAAGGAAATGTCAATTAATTTCTCTTTTATTGTGCAACCGCGGTGGAAGTTAAAAGGTTCACAACCTGACTTTGTTAACTAATATTATTGGAAACGAACTTGTGGACTATTACAAATCTAGCGTTCTGATTGGCTCACTTACTCAATGGTGTAACTATGATTATTGTGCATAAAAGGCGGAAAGAGCCACGTGTCTTGGCGCGTGACTAGTATCAAATTAAGGATTACTATGTTTTTATTTCTTTAAAATAACACTTCGTCTAATAATTTCTAGTTTGCCGTCGTTGATCGA
This sequence comes from Nanipora kamurai, assembly GCA_036872915.1. NCBI lineage: Eukaryota > Metazoa > Cnidaria > Anthozoa > Scleralcyonacea > Helioporidae > Nanipora > Nanipora kamurai. Next base: position 441,329 of record JBAHVQ010000499.1, on the reverse strand, counting down.
TTAAATTACCTGCTTACAGACGACTCAGCTTCGTAATCTTATTGCTAAATATCAGGATTACCTTCCCACTGTTATGCACCGTGGAACTATAACTGATATTTTTGAACTGCCACATTATTTCATCAGCATCAATTCAAAATAAATTATATGTACAGTGGTGCAACTTGACCGTTTTAAATGGCGGATGGGAGTTTCTCACGGCCTGGCACCTCTTTTCAACCAATCTAGCGTTATTTTACCCTCTAACCTATAAACGTTTTGCACTATATTTTACAATTCATTATTCTTTTTTTTCTAGAGGTGTTGCAACCCCATATCCCTCGGCTTCCTGTACTGAGCACACCTACCTGTATAAACACACCTTCCTGTATCGAGTAAAATGCAGTATTGCCTTAATAAATGACGTTTAAAAGTATATAGGCAAACCAAAAAAAAAATCTGATTTGTATACTTCCAGCTAGATGGTACCGAGTTCAAGCGGTTATAAAACTAATGTACATTCTTCACATTGTCACAGCTTCGCGCTACAGATATCAGCCTTAATCTTAAAACTGACCTCACACAGTGCGATTTGCCTGCGATGTTTTACAATTTGTTATGCAACACCATGTCGTTGCGATTGGATCCCGACGAACGGTATATATGTGTAAGGATCTCTCCGATACAATATGCTGTGGACTTTTAGTATTAAAATAAGGATTATCTTATATCGTAGAGTTTTGGTTACATTCAAAAATTACCAGTGATGTCTTGATATATTTTATCTTATCCTTGGCAAAACCTCAATCAATCACAGCTAGTCGCACGAGTTGGTTACGTTCACGCACGTGCGACGCGTTGAATCATCCAGATCATCACCATCTTGTACGGCCACTATTTTCCAGCACCGATTCAAATACGAGGTGGACTGTTCTTAAGAAATATCTGAAAACCAAAGCGTCTGATGGGTTTAATTTGCGATTCACAGAAACTCCTACTGCAGTGAATCGCAAATGAAACTCTTCAGGCGCTTTGGTTTTCAGAAATTTCTTTTAAGAACAGTCCACCCCGTATTTGAATCGGCGCTGAAAAATGGTGGCCGTACAAAATGGCTGTACACTTCGCATGAAACTCGACACAAACTCACAAATATATAAAGATCGACTTCACGTACTGCTGTCCCGGTTTAAGCATGCTCGGATGCACTGTATTTCCGCTTACACGTTTTAGGTGAGAAACCCTAGGGACTTGTTCCATAGTTGCTCGTTTCAAATCTCTGTCAAGACAGTCCTTTCTTTTGTGATTCCATAAGCATGGTTGTCTCTACCAAAACTAATTAACAGCAAACTTTCGCTTTCGTCCCATTCACCGGAGCATGCCAAGCTCTTCGTAAGGGTATCTCTTACAGACAGCATAGGCTCATATTGTATTTGGGTTTCCCAGAAGCGGCGGCACTATTCCGAAATTCGCGACTCTCTTTACTTCCTTATCCTTGAAGTTCGTAAGCTGTGGAAGGTCTTTTTCAAGGTATGTTCTGAGTACTTCATGATTCAAACTCTTTCGTTTATCGTTTTCTGTTTTACCTCCGTTGTGGTTTGCATCCCACAGACATGGAAACGAGTGGTACAACTCAATTAACTTGTATTTATCTTTGTCGTCCTCCATTTTTAACTATTAATAATTGAGTGTGCTCATGGGAATTACCTGAACGCAACTCGACGATTTCGTATGTTACACTTACCAACTTTTGTTTTCGTTGCAGAACAGCGTTGCACGTTTTTAATCCGATTCAAAAACTTTCAGTTGGCGTTGCGAGGGTATGTTACACTCCCCAATTTACCTCGCAACATCATTGCGACACGGATCGGCGACAATGTAATGGTAGCCTTAAAACCACCACCACGTCCAACATTTCTATCCCGACGACGAATTCAAAATCTATCGGGTGACAATATTTCAGCTTTGCTGACTGCAGCCAGGAGTTGGCCGTGTCTCAGTAGTGGCGTTCAAATGCATGTTCATTAGCATATTCCAAAGCCGAGAGATAACTGACTTTGTTGACTATACTCCTGAATTGAAGTACAACGTCTCATCAATTTATGACTCGGATTGTCTGCAGATTTCGATGTTCCAGTAGGACCAGAATTTGTCTCTATGTCACATGTCAACAGGTCTAAATTTTTCTGTAGTATTTGGATAGCAGTAAATCAAGCAACTACGATGACGATAACAAACGATGGCTTTAACTTTCAAACCCATCCTCCGTCTTCCAATCTAGACGATGATGGAAGACCAAGAATATCAGGTGAAATGGCAGTTGTTTAATGCACCCTAGCTAGGCAAGAAATCATACTTCAAGAAACTACCATCTTCATTAGTATGCAAATTTGGATCATTAAAAAAAGTAAAAAGTAATAAAAGTACAATTTTACGGCGGCGCCATTTCAATTGTGTACCGCCATCTTTTTTTGTTGATTCGTGATATTTTTCAGAATTAAAATGTCTCTTCAAGGACTGAACGCTATTATTTTTCTGTTATTAAATAAATATCGTCAAATTACGAGAGCCTTTCGGGACACACGTCATCAGTTACTCGCGGGAACAGCTATCAAATCCCTAAAAAACTGATGAGAGTTGTCATGTGTGTGCACGCGGACACGTGGTATGTAAAGCATGTTGCATCGCTCTAGTATAAGTTTCAGTATTAAAGTCATATAAAGTTACAAAAGGATGGTTCTAAGTCTAAAGTTAAAGTTCTCCAAGGAACTGTATCTGTTGGTAAACGTGAAAAGATCGATGAGAAAACGCAGCAAATATCAAGAAAAACAAAGAAGAAGAATACATTTAAGCTGTACTTGTGTACGACGTTTCGGATGAGGTTCCCTTTGGAACGTCGTCGGAAGTGCACAATTACAGCTTAAGTACATTTTTCGCTTCGAGTGAGTTCTCTCACTTAAAGTATTTGTCTTGAAACACTAAATACCTGTGACAAGTTATATAGCAGAATTAATCGTGTATAAAGTGTTATATTTGTTATGGGTTATTCAGCAGGATATTTCTTTAAGTGGTTATTTTAAAAGAGTACTTGCTTGCCTTGTTCAGAGTTTTATATAAAATGAATATTTTATGTAAACTTAAGAATTTCACATCCCGTCAATATTTAGGCGATACTATTCTCCCACAGTTGATGGCTAATTTCGTGATTTTGTTATTAATCTTCACTCTGTTCAAAAAAACTTGGTCCTGTTCTTGGTTTCACCCCCAACACTGAGCAACAACCCTAATGCTGACTCTTATCCCAGATTTAAATAATTTTTAACTCAAAGTTTAAGTGAGAGCTGGCCCCTTGCACGCATAAATTAGACAGGCAATTAAATTTGGAAGGCCAAACAATAGATATTGCGTAAATTATTTGGTCTGTTTAATGTTGGAACTTTGGAGTTGTCTTCCAAATCGGTTGTTTAATTTAAGCGTGCAAGCAATCTATTCTTTGCCGTTGATATTTCTCTCATAAGGTGGTTAATTGTGAATTGCATGAGTTTGAAAACGTCTTGAACTTGGTGCCGTTTGGATGACATAAACACGCTTAGCTGAATAAATCTAACTACGTAAATAAGCTTGCTCAAGCAAACTTATTCGTAAATATGATAGTAAAATTGCTATACTTATCGTGTCATCGATTCTTTGGCCGCCCAATTTTATAAAGCTAATCTCAGTCACTGCGAGGCTTTTTAGATTTTAATTTCACTCTAAATTCTTTCTTTCTGTCTGTCTGTCTGGCAATCTGTTAGTTCCAGTTAGTTAGTAAGTCCGTCAGTTCATCATTTCGACGATACAAACAAATTAATGTTACTGACAGAGTTGATTCAGCGAGTTAGGGAGCAGGATGCAATTGCCTCCCTTTTTTCGGATAATCTTACTTTATTTAAACACCAAATTGTTCGAATGACCAGTTGCAAAAGGATAGCACTTAGAAGTTTGTTAAATTTAAAGGCTTTATTGTTGTATACATAACAAATAAGTTTGTGTTTTGTTAAATAAGTAGAAATTTCACCTATACCCGCCTCGATTCTTCTCATATTTCCTCCTCTTTGAAAAACGTTCCCAGGTCTCTATGATTCTTTGTCAGGATTTGGACTTTCGTTGGACTTCGTTATGATTGTGGACATCAACGACATCTCGTGTCGTTCTGGTGACTTTCAGGTGGGGGTTCGATGTGAGGCCAGTAGCAATAGCGTACCAACGGGGGTAAGGGGCTTGAACCCCCCAGAGAAAACTTACCCCCGCTCGGTCCCCCCAAATGAGATGATAGAAAATAGTACTAAGTTCATGAGTATTGAGCATTATTAGTCGCAAATTTAATCTTTTTTTGACAAGAAATCACACTTATGTTTATATTGGTGCATTCATATTTCCTCATGATCGGGATTGTGGTTCGCGCTACGAATTTCATTCGGCTCCCAATTCTCAACTCCTCTCCCTCTTTGTCCCCCAAGGCAGAAAAAAACCTAGTTATGCAGCTGGAGTTATCTTCCTTCGCCGAACAAAAAACAGCAGGCGAAGGTAAAATTCTGCTTGACTAGGACACTACTAAAATTCGACAAACAAAAACAACTCCTGTGTTTTGCTGGAGCTCTTGGTCGCAAATATAAACTAGCTCTCTAATGATTGTTTCGAGGCCTTCGACACCTGTCTGTAGTTACTTAGTAGTTCGTAGAAGTTATCTGAAAAAAAAAAAACACGGTAGGCCGTACTATGTTCATAGTCACATACGGGCGCGCCGAGGGCTGCATGGAACCTTCATTTGCCCTGATGAAATATTTCATTGTTAATCGAATCAAACTTGTAAAATCATACTGTTTGTAGTTGCTAGTTGTGATTAAATTTAAATTTTTTTCTTTTTTTGTGTTATTTATATTTGAATCAAAAGTACTATTCGTGGCCGAAATCTTTTTATTTTGTCAAACATTTTGAAATCGTAGGGACATACTGTATGTCGCGAGCTCTCATTATAAATAAATGTATTAAATAAAATGAGACCTGCGCCTTGATATATTGTGCCCACATGGCATTAACATCCTGGTTACGCCACCGACTGCGTGGCTGCTTTTTAATGTATGATCTTTTACTTCGGAGGGCATGAATTGGCACGCCTTTTTGATATGGCACGATGTCTTCACGAAGAGTTCCGAGCAGCTGTCCAACTATCCAAATGACGTCATTGAGAAAATGAGCAATGCAATCAATTTCATAACAGTGACATTCCAATGGTCCATGGCCGACAGTATTGACGAAGAAGCAGATGCGATTATCCTTTGGGGGATTTAAGCGCCCTCTTGTAGCCATACGCTATGGTGGTTTCGCAGAGAGGCAGTATTGAATTTGTAGTGAACGAAAGCGCCTTTACTTGTTTGAAAGAGAAACAAAAGCACGTAGAAATTTTGTTCAATGTTACAATTACCGCGAGTGATACCAGCCAAGGGGAGCTGAAATGGGTGAAGGTCAATGGAGATGAAAAACTTCGCATGAAAGCTAAGGTAAGATATTTGTTTCAGACTTTGTTTTCGCAACAATTGTTATATCTGCTGTGTTTCGTTGTGTTTCAATCCCCGTCAGGAATACATAACTTCTCTGGGAAAACCTGAAGTGGAGCAATTCATTCCTGTTCAGCAATTAAACTATCGACAACTCAACGAGTGGAGCTTGGCAGATTTTCTGTTTGATTTGGAGAAGGAGTCGTCGGCTAACATAACTGTTATTGACGACTCAAAGGTCCGTATTGCTGGAAGTGCTATGTCTGTTGGCTTAGTTAAATCATATTTAGACGGTATTCTCTGTACTGTTTCTCAAAATTACAATGTCGATGAAACGACGGAACTACCAGCCAAACGCGCCAGACTTCAAAGCGCCTCGACTGTCGACGAAGAAGATAGTGCCGCTGGAGAAGAACGTTTTCCGGAGTCATACGATGATGTCGAGGGCTTGCTTGATAGTCTGGAACATGAAGAGGAAAACAAAGCAATCCCTTCACTGGTCAACTCGCATAGTGAAACGAGGGAAATAGTTCATGTTGAAACCTCTGAAGACTTTGCTGCGAAACTTGGGTACAGTAAAGATTTGTATGCTTTAGCTGTAAAGAAAGTAGGAAAGCGGGCCGACAGAAACGACTTACTCAACGAATTGGTAAAATTGACAAACTCAGCAAAAGAACTTAATGATGAAAGATACGACACAAAAGACAGACGGAGGAACTCTTTTTCAACTGTAAATCCAAAACAACTGCGGCCGATCATTATCGACGGCTCGAATGTCGCTATGAGGTGAGTTATGTATATATGTGTTTCTTGTACCTTGTAGGTAGGAAAACTGTTTTGAATTTGGAGAATTGTGCCGTATTATAATTAGATAACTGACGGTAAAATGATAATGTTGTCATATTCAGTTGCCTAATCAATGTTTTATTGGCATATCCTGTGGTAAACTTTGCCCCAATTTAAAAACAAACTTTCCAGTACGTATATCTGAATAACCTTGTATTGAATCTGTTGCGAGTGAAGTTTGTTATGGATTTAATATTGGCAGGAATAGGAAACGTAAATGACAGAACCTTGATCTAGAACTAGGTTTTAGTAAACAAAGGGCTTTTAAAACTTGAAATCTTTCGTCGTTTTGTAAGAGCTGGGTTGCTGGCATCTGTTGCTTTCTATTCAGTTGTCGTCGGGAATCTCGCATTGGTAATGCGTACGTCCATGAAGGGATAACAAGGGAACAGTGTTCGTCAAACTAATGTGCGGGGTAGGACAATCGAAGGGAGAATGCCTTTGCAATGAGTCATATCTGCTCCCCCGTCGTGTTTGGCAGTTTCTGGCGTACTGTTGGCAAATATCCAGGGAATTTTGGGCGTAACGAAGCTGCTATACCTGTCGTGTTGACAGCTGAAGTATGTCAAGTCGCGAAACGAAACGTGGTTTCATAAAAAAATTCTTGACGGCACCCAAGTATCGGTTCAGATGGATGTCCATTGTTTTTGGTTTTCCAAATTAAAGCGCTATGAGGTTTTGACTTTTCTTCCGAAAAAAATCGGTATAAGAAAGGTTGCTTTATAAAAATTTGTTTGTAAAAATTGCCCTCTAGCCTTAAAAACGCTTTTTAAGGTCCCAATGTACAGTATAAGAATAAAGAAACTTCTTTTCTCGGCGAACATATCTCGATTGTGAGAAAATGCTTTAGTGAGGCTTGTATTGCTTTGCCAATGAGATACGTATTTTGGTTATTATAAACCTGTTATTTCACTTGCAAAAATGTAAGGAATTCCAATTTTACACTTACCCTTGCAGTCCTTGGCAGATGGGTGGTTTCCTTTAGCCAAGATTCTTTGCACAACTTAGAAAAGAACAATTTTATTCATAAAGTAATCTCTGAAAAAAATTACAAATGCGGCTTGTTGACAACATCTAAAGGTTTGTCAGAAGAACATTTAGCATTCTTCCAGAAGGATGTTTGGGGTAACTCCAAACAGACAGCCTAAAGCTGCTTATATTTTCTGAAGGAAAACATCTTCAATTACCTATAATCCATTTTGGCACGCTAATTTAGTACCAGTCACGATTTTATCGTCTTACATGTTATTGAGTAAATTAAAGAGGCTTTTAGGGAAAGGTCAACCGCTTCGTGAAAGTCGACCGAAGAAACGGAAGCGCTTGTTAGAGAAAATTGATAGATTTTACCAAATCAGGCCAAACGTTTGCAAGGCCGAGCCAAGAGGCATCTCTTCCAAATAAAAAGGGTCTGCGTATACGTATTAGTTATGCGCCGTTGTCTTTTATTATAGGAATGATAGTTTCATATGATGATTGGCCATAGTTTTGATGCTGCATGCACTTTTAATTCAACGACTCCGCTGTGACTTCGAAATTCCTTTTGATTGCCTGATTTTAGAGGTTGATATCAGTTTCTCTGTTGTCTGGGAAGGTATTATACCCTCCAACCGCTTCCGAACTGTAATCGTTTTTAAAAAACGTTTTCCATCGTGTCTGGAATGCCCAGCAGCCATTAAATTAATCATATAATTAGAAGTAATTAAGGTTTCAAGTTCTTGAAACGCTCAAATACCTTAAACGTTGTTTTTCACCGGTGAAGTAGACCATTTTCTCCCAATACTGGGACAACTAAAAGTTGCTGAAAATTGATCAGTAACTGAACTTCCATCTGATCAACACTGGAACTGGATGTTGATAATCATAGCAAGTGGTTTGATTTTGGCCAGAGCACTGACTAGCTAATTCTAAGCCAGTTTTTTTTTTCTTAGTTTAAGTGATACTGGGTAGAAGTGATTTGTAGATTAATTGCATGAAATGAAGGCAGTCTTGAACCAAAGCACTGTAAAATGAGTACAAGCTCTAGATTAATAGCAAAATATATATCTAGGGGTGGCCTCCTTGTTCTTGTTAGTTGAATTGGCCTGGTCACTTTTCAGGTGCAAGGTACAGCCTTTCTTGAAAATGCCCAACTTGTTCATGATTGCTATGGTATACTCAGTAAAGAATATCTGTAGCTAATTATGAACAGTGCAGTAAACATAGTTATTCAAGAATGTTTTGACATCATTATTGTCCCCGGTCAATAAGACAATGGCATTTAATAGCCATAGTAATATTCAGGGACATGAAACTTTTCTTGACTGTGACTTCCTTCCAGTAGGAAAATGTCTAGTCTTACTCACAAAATTTTAAGGACAACAGGAACTTGGAAAGGCTGTAATAATTATTCAAATAATACTCCTACCAATGCTAATTTCCTTCACAAAAGCGAAACATAATGGCAAAGACTTGAAATAATAATAAATTTCCACAAAAATGTGAAGACTTGGAAAATGTTTAATTTGAATTTAAAGATAGTTGTCATTCTTATCCCCAGTAAAGTGTCAGGCGGAAAACTAGACTAGACCATGCCAAGTGGTTTGAATAAGCCTTTTCAAGTATTGGTCAAAAAGTGAAGTGTTTTCAAATCACTAAATTAAATCAGGAGAGGGCAAGTAAATTGTATGTTGTAAGTAGATCTGTCTTGATAATTTTTTGACTAAATGGTAATATACTATGTATAGTTTGTGGTACACCATGTTTTATTTTAATGCTTAGCTTTTGACCTGTTGACTCCAGGCTTTATCTAAGCAATAAATGGTAATAGCATGCACTACATAGTGCAAACTGGAAGAGGGAAAATGTGTACTTATGAGCTTTTCATTCACCTATATGGGATTTTTCCTTTAGAATGAAGTTATTTTTATAGCGTTTACTCGTGCATGTTTCTTATTACTTGCATCCAAAACCTTGTTGTAGCAAGTGTACTTATAAATTAAGAACATTGAATAGTTTTTTTGGAATAGTATTAGATATGATAGTTCTATCAATAAAGTTTTTCCTGTTCCAGTGGGAAGGAAAAATGTTTCTGCGTAATAGATTATAAAAAGTATGGGAATGATGATTGATTATAGTTAAATTGTTGTATCAGTACTATTTAGCCACGATTACTACATTGTTACATAGTAATGAAATTGTTGTGATTTCACAGTTTTTCCGTATATAGTTGTGGAGAATCAGAAGGATTAAGGCTAGCAGTCAGTCAAGTTAGTCTTGATAGCTTAATTGGCTCCGATATATGATAACACATTTCATTCTCTGACAAAAGGCCTTTGCTTCATACATCAGAGTTGTGCCATGCATATTCAGCAGATAAATTCATAATTAACCTACACTGCTGAAGTCAACTGAAAAAGTTGACCCAAGCGGGATTTGAACTCCCACCTTCAGGAAGCCAGTCCGCTGCTCTGCCAGTTGAGCTATCGAGTCTACAGGGATTGGAGGCGAGTTATTATCCAATTTAAGTGCACGAGATATTCTCGCAACAACTTAACGCTATCCATGAGGATGGATGTGCAGTGTTTCAATTCTATTTCATAACCATCCTCAGGGTAATATGAATTTATCATTTCATATTACCCCGAGGATGGTTTTGAAATAGAATATTCAGCAGTCTACCAACCTTTTAACTGTCTACTTTGTTTTATATACTGCTGATGCAGCACCCTACATTTTTACATTGTTCTATGATATATGATGTTGTTTTGGCTTGCATGCCAGCTAAACAATTTTATTTAGCAGAGGAAATACTTCAGCCAGAATGGAAGGTTTAGAACCTTCCTTCTTGAACCCATTTGTGCATGAACTCTTGTAAATGGCTTTTATTGACATGAATGATTTTAGTCTGCATGCCACTCCAGGTTTTATTGAATAAAGAGATGGGAACACCATCAAAAGTCAAAGGTTTGAATCGAGATGTTTGTTCACATGATGTTTTTTCATAATTAATTTGACTTATTTATATCCTAATGATCAACTCCAAGATACATGTGCATTAAAAATAGTTGTGTTCATTTAGCAAAATGTCATTGCACAACAAAGTTACTGTTACAATTACCTATGTCTGTGGTAGATCCAGAGGGCAGTGCCACTGATGGGAAGAGAATTCCTGAGGCAAATGACAGTCCTGTTCTTCAACAGTCTGGCTAAGAGTATTCTTGGCAATGGTTAGGGCAAACTGACTCGGAGTATAGCTGTTGGCTTCCTCAGGCATCAGGGCCCAGTTGTTCAAAGGACATTAGCTGCTAATCCTGGGTTAAAATTTATTTTGTTCTTTCATTGGACATATTCTGTTTAATAACTTTAGTTAAAATTTTTTAGGATAAAACCTCCGCATATTTATATGGTATGTGAACAGAAAATTTTAAACATCCATTCCTACGCTAGTGAGATTTTATCCACAAAGTTTTTGCTAATCCTAGGTTAAGTTAATTGCTTTTTGAACAACCGGGCCTACTAACACCAGGTGCACACCCTTTTAAGATCTGGGCAATTGAACCATTAGCAAAAATTAATACAGACAACAGACATTTTTTTCTGTCCTGACTAACAAAATCTGTATGTAAAATTAACCTTGTTAATGTGGGCATTGTTTTCTATGTGGTTCAATGGGCATCTAATTTAACTTGAAACATAATTTTCTATCAATGAATCTAAGTTACCTGCAAAACAGTAAGTCATGGTCTAAAAAATGAACTTAAATATCATTGTGTGTCTTTGAATATTACTAATCTGTTACACACTGGCAAAACAGGATCAGTTTATCTTCAGTTATTTACTTCTTTACTTTCTTTGAGCATGTATTTATTTTCAAGAGCTAGTTAATATGTTTTTTGTGCACGGTTGCTGAGATTTCTATTTTTTTTGCAGATAATATGTATTAACTCATTCAGGTCTGTTGAAATAGAAAAAAAATTCAGAAACATTTGCTAAACTTCACATCTTGGTTTGTTGTGCACCAACAAACTGGGACATGTTATACATGCAAAAGAAGACACTTTCTGACACAATCAACATACTTTTGAGCCAAATTTGAACAAGACAGCAAAAATTGGTGATGTTTTCATAGTACACTGATTATGCTGTATATCTGAGAGGTAGGACTGAATAGACTTAAGAATGACTTCATTCTGCTTGTTGTGGACACCCTGTTGATATGGACATTTCCTCTTGATATTCATTGATTTCTATGACATTTATAATAAACATCATGATTTCTATTTAAATATCTTGATTTCTATGATATTTATAATTGGTGAACAAAATTCAAGTGTCAAAATGATATATTTTGCAAGACCCAACTGGAACTCATTGCAAAAAATACAACTATGGCCTCTGGCTAGGAATTGAACCCACAGCCCTGGCAGTCTAGTGTTGTGCTCTGCCAACTGAGCTATGAAGGTTGTTGCCAACAGTGTTGTCACAATTTCTGTATATGGCATATGGGGAATATTATTGTCTGGTCAGTTGTGGAAGCTAAGAATCAACACTGGAAGGTTTGAAATATCAAAGGTGGTGGTGACACAGTGGTAGTGCAGAT
>JBAHVQ010000499.1:359534-394246 GCA_036872915.1 Nanipora kamurai | reverse complement strand
TATGTCCCTTAATAATGACCTCAAAAATTCACTACAGCCTGTTTCATCTTTTGAAAGAATCTTCAGGTGACTCAGTGACTTTTTGAGGTGAGTGACATAATACTGTTTGGAGTTGTTTCGTGTCAAAAACTACCCACAAAGGTTTATTGTGCGATATTGATCTGATAGATAATTCGTGTACACAAAAGTCACTCAAAAAAGTGCGCGACGGGACTCTAAAGGTAAAGTATGTATGTATGTATGCATGTGTGTATGTATGTATGTATGTAGTTCAATCTACAGACACATAGCTTGGAACAATCTAGATGTGGACACGCCTTGTATATATCCCCCAGTAATTGCCGCTGACAACCGCATGTGGGACAATACGAACATGCGCACATCTAGAGAGCATGAAGTGGTATTGGGCCAGAGTGGAGTGAGCGGTAAGAATGTACGTGGGTACGCATGTATACGTAGCAATGCAATCTATGTAGGTATGAAGGTCCAAACAATGATATAAAAATTAGAATGCTGCGTCGGCCGTATTGAACGGCTTGTAGATAGTCAAAAGGTTTGGGAAACTGCCGGAACTTTAAGAATGCTTAAACTGACGTTTCGAGCGAAGGGTTCCTTCGTCAGAGTGAAACGTAAAATGGAAAAAATAGGTGGTGTTTTTATATTTCTATTTTTATAAATAGGTGGTGTAAAACGTAGAAAAATGATTTCTTCTCAATATATAAACACCACATATTTTTTCCATTTTACGTTTCACTCCGACGAAGGGCCTCGAAAGTCAGTTTAAGCGTTCTTCAGTTCCGGAAACTTCCCAAACCTTTTGACTAGGTACGAAGGTGTCTGTTAGTTTGATTATATGCATGTATGTCTGTATGTCTGTAAGTGCACTTCTATACATAAATGACTTTTCAATTCGTGGTTGACGAGAATGGCAATTAATCCCTCTGTATCTTTCAACTCTGTAATGAATGTTCTTTATTATGCAAATTATTTTTTCCTCAACAATTTAATTCAAAGTTTAGGTGTGCTTAAGCGCCTTATCGCCTTAAAATAAGCCCTAATTATAATAAGCCTCATCGCGCAATCGTGTTAGGCGCGAATACTCCCATTTAATTGATGTAAAGCATTTCAGGTGCGTCACTGCGTCGCATATTGTTGTCCGGTATCGGGCAGGTCTTGTAATTACTGACCTGTGCTGATGCACAAACATCGTCAGGAATAACACTATATAAAAACTGCTATATAAAAACTTTCTGAATTTTGGAAGAAGTTAAGTATCACAAGAAATCAGAAAAATTCCGTATTATGGATTAATAGTTGCCTTTTTGCAAAGTTTTGCTGATTGGGTTGAAATAAACAGTGGGGGGATAGATTCATCAGATTGAAATTTGCAATACAAGGAAAACTCAGGAATACATTTTCACTCCACCTGTACAAACGTAAACATTCAACATTTAGGGTAATGGGAAAACCTTCTGTAATACAGCGCTAATTCTTGGTGTAGTGTTATATTTAGATATCCTAATTCCTCACACTTTAGCTCCTTTGTGATCACCCTAAAGGACAAGCTTTGAATTGTTGCTATTTAGCTCTAGAAGTTTGTAAAACAGTCATAAACTTTTAATTCCAAAAACAATCTGTTTTTGTCAATCAGAAACGTTATTCTTATTTATCTATACTTTTACATTATCATCATGAGAGCCAGGACAACCGAATTCGCTAATTTCTGGCAATAGAAAATCCAATTAATTTCACTTAGCTATGGATTAATTTCCTTTATATATTTCCGTCTCGTGTTCTGAGAGCCGAATAATGCCGAAAGCTTGCGACGACACAAATTGACCACACTCACCAACCGTTTAGCAGTATTTTACTCACTTAATTCGCACGCCGAATTGCATCACATATGTTGTTTTTAATCGTGATTTGTTTTTTCCTGAAAAACAAAAAGATAGTTTTGTTTTTGGCGCCTTCACTAAGACTGTTCCTACCTAATCCCATTTTCCTAATCTCTTGGAAAGGCGACTCTGGCGGTCAAATTGAACAATCTTATTTTGACACATTCTTCGTGATATGCCCTTTATTTCTTTCTTTCTTAATGTTTTTGAAGTGTGATTTGTCGTAGTCGATTGCAATTTATTGATTAATTACTGACGACAGTAAAAAATCCGGAAGGTAACAGCTATATATCGGCTGTAGTCAAAAGCTCTATAAAATTCTTAAGACGGGTGCATTAATAGGCTGATGACCATTCATTTGTTGTAGAGTTTCGTTTGCCCGATCTCGCTTAACAAGTTTAACGACCAACTATAGGTTCTCACGCTTATATCAACAACAGGAAGCCGGCCTAGCAACATAGTGAAGGGAAAACATTCGTTTATTTTGTCTAGTTTTGTCTGGGAGAGGTTTGAAGGTCACTAAGGCATTCTATCTACGATACAACCCTTCTTCGCCACCAAAGAAACATCGTCGACAACCGAGCTAAACGTAGAAGATCTTTGGGTGATTTCAACCAGATTTTCCAGTTTTGCTTTAGTTGAAAGCCATGGATGCGTTTTCTGTCCTACTTTGTTTGGCAATCCTCAGCACATTAGGTAAGTTCATCCACATTGAGATCCATGATATTTTAATCATATCGTCTGGCTGTCTCGCGGTTTGTTAGGAGTTTCGTAAGCCTAGAAATACGAGAACATACAAAACTTAACCCAGAATTGATGGAAGTAATAGTCCTTTGACACAGAACAAGATTATCGTAAACTGTAATTTAAACATGAATATTTTCTACTTTGTTGTATTGGTTTGTTGAAATCCTGATCTTGACAGGTATTTCTCGTTCTCACCACCAGTTGTGCGTGATTGGTCTGTCCAAGGTATCGTCAACAACCTCGGTAGCTTTCTTTTGCCAGAACTAGTACATTATGTCAAAATGAATGCATAACTAAGAAGTTTGTTTTTTCCAACTTCAACACTTCGAGGTTGCGCGAGTTGCTTGTGCTGTCAAGGTTTGGTAACATTGATGATTTGGCAGAGATTTGAACCATTTCTTAAACTGCAAATAAATTCTCGACTTAGTGTGCGGCACCTTTTTTCCTTTACAGCCTTCTGTTGAGCTTACTTTCGGCAAAGGCGTTTTCAGTAATGATTTCGGAAATAAATCGACGAAAAACAACGCAACAAAATATTTTTCAAAAGTTGCAGCAACCGACTTTGGCATGAAGGAGTCTTTCTCTGCTAGAGGTCTCACATTGACTGCATCCTTATTTTATTTAAAATTTTAAATCTTCCTATGTATTACACCGTAAAACTAATTTTATCTTTGCATTATCTTATGCTTGTTAAAGCATGGCGAGAACCTTGAGGCATTTTTGTCGTATCTACATATGTAAATGCGTAAATGCAAGTTTGCAGTTGGTACTGTACCGGGCATTTGGAACAGTTTAATAAAACACTTATTTGGTCTGTATTCTACCTTTCCTAGGCTAATTGTTCTCTTCGTGAATTCGTACTTATCGTACGGATGGTGTGATATCTGATATGAAAATGTTACTGATATCTGATGCGACATCAATAACAGTGGTCGTGTGCGACGGATGTTTTTGTGGAAATTTTAACGAAATTTACCAAGTAAACAATGTATAAACTCCTTTCTTCGGTACACGCAGGTTAAGACTCCGCTGAGTAGATCAATCATATACTACTTGGTGTAGCCTCTTTTAATACTCCTGGACAACTGTCTCGTAGATTGCTAATACTACTTATCTGTACTGGAATCAAAGTTTCGTGCAAAAGGTAACTACTGGATGTTTTGAATCCCCGGCAATATCGTACCCATTAAATCTCTTAAATAACGGCATCGTAATGCTCATGTACCATCTCATTCATTGTTATTTTTAACCCCCACATCGTCTGTTTTTCTCCAAGGTACATATAAAGACCATTTATAGATTATACTATTTTCTTCCTATCATACTATAAACGTTTGCTTAAGAGTACTTATTCTCTTTAATGTTAAGGATATTCATTGATATGCATGCTGTGCATTACATAATCATAATAAATACAACACGTAATATTTGGTTTATCAAAATTTATAAATTCGACGAAGTCAATTGGAAGCGTAATAATAATGAACCCCAGCGCACTTCCCACTCGCCCTTTCTTGATTGCTCGTTATTTCAACAAACCGATTCTAACAAGGGAAATGTGTAGTTTAAATCCAATTAGTAAATTTAAATACTGTCCTTGTTTCACATACGGTCACTCAGGATATTCCGGCGTCCACAGATGACGATAGCTGTCAAAACCTATCAACCAGCTAGTTAGCTAATTGCTACTTAATTAACCCATCGATTGGACATCGGGAGCTTCGAGGAGGTCGTAGATACATTCAAACGTCATTACTGCGTCCTTAATTGCTGATCTCTGTCAACAATAAAATCCAATCATACCAGCATATCCATCACCATTATCGTCCCATTTTGTATCCGACACCTTGACCAATTGTCGAAGATATCACGTACAAATTTCAACAGCTATTTTTACCGAATTTGCGTCCAAGTTGATGCACTTTTTTTTTGCATTGCGCACTTTATTTCCGTATAGTTCAGCGAAGCCTTTAAGATGCCGCCTAAGGGAAGTTGAAGAAAGTAGGGAAAAGATGCCAAGGAAAGAGCTGTTATACTGTTAAATATAGTATTAATGTATATTAGCGTTTTTTAAAGAAATTGAAAAATGTAGATCGCGAATCCTTACTGACAAAATGTTTGAATTATGCTCAGTGACTGAATTTAACCGGACTCGACACCCCAAAACAGTCCGCATTTTAAAATTTTTCAATAATTTGCTTTCTTTAAGGATAACAGAAATAATTCTACAAATTTGCAACATCTGATGTTTTTCCAGCTCTCTTTTTGAAGAAAAGCTCCTGCTAAAACGAACACACATTAATCGAAAACGTATCAGTAAGGCCTGATTTCCACTTGCGGGATTTTCCTCGCGCATTTCCTAATTCTTGTTTCTCATTGGCTCTCGGAAACTCTTTGGTTACAAAGAAGCAATGAGGAACAAGAAGAAGTCCTTGTATGCGGAAAATTCCGCAAGTGGAAATCAGGCTTAACGGACTTGGAGAACGTAATCAAGTAAGGGAGCGCTTTTGTCTGTCTGGTGGCGGTTTATAGACCTTTTTATTATATGGTTATGTAGATAGTCAAAAGGTTTGAGAAACTGCCGGAACTTAAGAATGCTTAAACTGACGTTTCGAGCGAAGCCCTTCGTCGGAGTTTGACGTTTCACTCCGACGAATGGCCTTCGCTCGAAACGTTAGTTTAAGAATTCTTAAGTTCCGGCAGTTTCTCAAACCTTTTGACTATCTACATAGCCGTTCAACACTGCCGACGCAGCACTCTAATTTTTATATTTTTATTATATGGCTTTCTTCGCGGA
Source organism: Nanipora kamurai (assembly GCA_036872915.1). Lineage (NCBI taxonomy): Eukaryota > Metazoa > Cnidaria > Anthozoa > Scleralcyonacea > Helioporidae > Nanipora > Nanipora kamurai. The sequence goes on along the minus strand of JBAHVQ010000499.1, from coordinate 388,807 downwards.
CGGTCTATATGAAGCTTTTTCCCGCAAAACGATACTCTTTTCGAGCTTATAATGAATTTTGGAGACGATTTGACATACGACCTCGGCGATATTGACTCTTAAGATGAAGGCCGTCCGCTTGAATTTTTTAACATTCAAGCTGTAGATATGTTTCCAGACCTGGTGAAAAAGACGTTAACGGACTGTTCGCAAAGCAGGTAATATAACAAAAAATTTGGTCTTTCGCACAGACCTCAAAGCTTCGCATTTTGGTCCGTACTGAAAGACCGCGGGCAGTATAATTTTCTAGTACCGACATCCCTCTTGGTCATTAAGTTTTTATTCATAAACATATCTCTCAGAACAGTAACGAGGCTTGTAAGCCTGGATTTCAACCAAATGGAAATGCACAGTAAATGTAGACGCAAACTTGCACATTGAAGGTTGCGGGTTCAATTCTTGTATGGGGCATAGAAATCATTTTTCAAAGAAAACGAGCTTGACGAACGTTTCGCATGTCGATAGAAATATTAAATCAACGATGGTTTTTTTATTTAATTTTCATATTATGCACTTTTATCGCGTGCACAGCATTATGGGCACATGAACAAGCCCGCAATTTTCACAGGTATTAGTCAATTCATTCGGTGTAGTTCCAGAATTCATCTGTAAATTATCTTTTATGAGCAGCCAGATTGTGAAGACCTGTTTATAATGACGAATCGAAATAGAAATTAAAAAAGCTAGAAAATTTTAGCTTAAGAATTTTTTCAATAAGTCAACTTACAAAAAGAAAAACCAATGAAGCACTGTTTAACGGCAGTGAACTTGTCTACTCCAAAGGTGATGCTATGGAAATGAAACGTTTTGATTTTCTGGAGGGGCGGAGGTCAGCGAGCGATCAGGAAAAATCAGCGGCCTACTCACTTCTAGTTTGTTATAATAAATGTTAGGATGTATCGTAGCAGTAGATATCCAATGGAAAATGGTAGACTACACGGGCATGATGCCATACGCCTCTGCTATGCCAATGGCATGGAAAGTTTCATCAACAACAAAAATTAATGCAGGAGCAAGTGACTTAATTTATCAAGGAACTGAAGATTTATCTTATGGTAGGATGCTGCCCATAGATGGTCAGATGGGAAAATTCAAGAAAGAGAAAGGATTGGAAATCTCCCAGTCCACCATGTTTTCGTGAATGTTTTTTTTCTAGTTTTAACCTTCTCAGAATCGTTTTGGAAAGTTTCCGTACTTAGCACAATCTTCCTCTAAATGTCTGTATATATAACGGTAGATTCTCAGTAGCTCAGCGACCCATCACCATGTACCACTTTAGGTAGAGACTGGACAACAGAAAAGCTAGGGCTTCTTAGGTTCCTTAAACTTGATTTGTGATGTAAGCTGTAATTATTCCATTGTACACTCGTCATTCAAGGACAATCGATAAGCAAACTTCATCCGAACTGAAGAGCTAAATAACCACAAAAGACCTAGCAATCGTATAAGGTGTCGTAAATGCTACGGTCAGTCTCAGCCTTCTATTAAGAGTGAAATATAAATACGTTTTATCGCGATTTAATTAGATTTCATGTGTAGTCGAAATTCTGAACTGGCATATACTTTGAGGTAAGGAAGTTTGACAAGGTTTACGTTTCGGAGAGAATTTCAGAAACATGACAGATTACCATTGAAAGATTTTGGACGACAATAAGTCAAATTTTTCGTCTGTTGTACGTTAAGTAATGCTCAATGACCTCTGATGCCTTTTTTGTGAAGGCATCGAGTTTTGCGGACAATTCTGACCATTTCAAGATAATGTTTCCCCAATTCGGAGAAAAAGCTGGAATTGCCTTCACTTCATCTTCCGAAAAATGTTATTGTTAACTGTTAATTCCAGTAAAAAGAATCGGGGGTCAGGCTAAAAAAAAGTTAGGGTCAGGCTCTATTTAAGGATTATTATTAAACCAAAAATAATTTTGGATTGGCATTGACCTTGAAATAGAGAAGTATTTTCCAAGCAATTTTATTCACCAGAAGGAAGTCTCTGTTCTGGAAATGGCAAAACTGAGCCAAAACGCAGTTACAAAGACATTTGTGAGGAAAAAACGTTTTTCAGAAAATGTTTATCGTCCGGATGCCATTCCCAAAGTATTGTTTTTGTTTTTATCTTCAGCTACAAAATTCTCTTAGAGAATTATCCCCGGCTTCTGCATTACTATTTGAAGGAAATTCACTTTGTTTTTATGATCGGTAGGTAAGAAACGTTTGTGACTTGAAATAACAGGTACAATTTTTTTAGAGCTGGTTAAATGTCATGGCTCTGCCTCACATTTTGACTGATGTTGATGAAATTTCAGTATTGGAAAACTCGAATCCGGAACAAATGGATTGAAAACTCTTAAACTGAAGCTTATACTCCAATTTATGCCCTCATAAAAGCAACATTCTTGCCATTCGATGACGTCTTGTCATAAACAAGTTGACAAGGTTATCCATTTAGCCAGAGTTACCATATGGCAATGGTGGCCAGGAAAGGATTAAAATCATGTAAATCTTTGCAATTGTTGGACATAATCGGTTCAGACTTAGCACGTGGACATCCTTAGATAAAAATGCCCATACCACAACAACGTTTTAGTTCCAAGATCCCGTTTTAATTTAAGCAAAATACGTTTTTTTGGTGGCAATTCATAGTGATTTTTTTCAAGATTAAATAGATGTTCACTCGAATCTTCTATAACATATAAAAGTGATGATAAAAAGAAGCGATAAGTTAGTACTACGTTTCGATGTCATCTTGACATCGATGCCTCACATTTTGATTCATAGATGACATCGAAACGACTAAAGAGAAATGACTAAAAATTTTGTCTACAAGGGTTAAATAATAGGTCATATGAATACATTCAAGTAAAAAACAATAAAAAAAAATTTTAAATAAGAATCTGCTTATTAATATAAAAGTAAAAATGAAATACCAGGCTTTTATACCAAAAGAAACGAGTAACTGTTCTTGGGGAAGAAAGTGGTTGCGAACTGGCAATGTTACTGCATTAATGTTGTATGGACTTTGATTTAGTTATTGCCTTCTTCTTATGTACGTGTACGACAGAGTCGGTATTAACAAAAGAGTTATACTCGATGCATCATTCCATGAATGTGACTGGGCATCGATTCAGTCTATTTGGTGAGCCCATCTTTCAATTTGTGATACTTGTACAGAATTTGTTTAATGTTCGTTTCCATTTTATTGTTACAAAAGTAAAGAGGCCTGTACAGAAGTACTTTGTTTATCATCCAGCAGATGTTATCCGGAAGATTTAAATCAGGTGGTTGGGAACCTTGTTTGAGCAAATCGTTGCTTATTTCCTTAGAAATATCCTGTGCTTTCTTAGCATAAACATAAGAGCATGTCTGCCTACTCTACTCTTCATAGAGGACGTCGTTTTGTGTCAAAGTCTGCAATGCTCGGTGTATATGTCAGGTCTAGCCATCTTTTTGAGTTTTTAGTAGTCATGAATCCTTCTAACAATGTCATAAACTAAATTTGTCTACCCGAAATCGTTTTCTTTGATGTGGATGATGTACGAAAGAAGATTAAGTAAATATACGACAACCATCCCAAACTGAAAAATGAGATAAACAATAACGTCAAATCGATGCCTTGGAGCATTTTGGCAATAATAGAAGCCAATGGGATGGCCGACCAGTTCCTGACCTTGTATTGTTACGGCTTACCTGCTCACTTAAGAATGTGTGTAAGTGCTTAGTTTTTCATCTTGTCACTCACTTACTAACTTACTCACGAACACAAATACCACTTCCTTGTGTACATTTATTTCCTCGTCTTTTCATCTTTTCAGTCCTCTTGGGTTTCTTGTCTTTCTCAAGAAAGCACTTAGTGCTGAACCTTAATGTTCCCTGCAGCTTTTCAGTGAGCTTCCACGACGTTTCTGGCACCTGACTTGATGAGATAAGAATAATTATGGAAATCATCTCGTTTGGATTAAGTCTTATCCTCGGGTGACGTGAAGAGGCGATTTCTCGATTTACTTAATGGCTTTTACGCTTAATTTCCCCCAAAACAAAATATCTGTATAAACTTTCTGAAGAAACATGGATAGCGTCCGGTGTATGCTTCGGCATTGTGACCCTTGCCTGGTTTAAACGTTCTCTTCACCGCTAGCGAGAGAAAAGTTGAGGGCCAAGCATCAAATCTCAATTAATGTTAAATTTATAAGCTGTTAACAGTATTTATCGACTCGAATAGCCTGCTGACCTTAAAAATCGGTGCCAAGTATAAACGATAACACATTATACACTCAAACTTCACTTTTATCAGCTTTACGCCTTCTTTTATTTTCTTAAGGTGACAAGTTTCTCGTTCGCTTTTGTCATATCAGCGTATAAGGGAAGAACATGGTATCTTATCAATTAAGAAATTAAGTGGCAAATTTGACTGAACTGCTCCCAAGAAATGGGCGGCAAAAAATTGTAAAGAAGCATTTCGAAAAAAAATCACTTGACAGCTACTTAGACTATACAAAAGACGAGAGAAAGAATGCCTGTAGGCCGGGGAATGATCGTATATAATATTTAAGAGGGTTTGGAGGTAAATAGTATTACGAACAATCGCACATTCTTAGGGAAGGTTGGAATATGCATATTCAAGGCTTTACAGATTTAAAGTTTGATAATCTGGTGACGTGCTGCAGTGACGTCAAGATGATGTCACCAAAAAAATAAAAACCTTACGTGTTCATGTTAAATTATATTTTTTTGCTATGGTTGCAATGTACTCTACCCCCAAATAATATGCATGGGTTTCAAGAGCTTTGAAAAACTTCATGAAATATCTGTTTTGATGAGAAAAATGTCTTAAAATACACAAAAATTGTTATAACTCGTTAAAATCTGATTAATGAACAATCGTATGCATACTTTCTCATAGAGAGGTAACAGTAACACTAAAATATGGAGTATTGTTTATAACGAAAATTACAGAGTCTTAGAGAGGCTTACAATGACGTCATTATAATACGTCACTATAATGGAGTGCCTCCATACAGCCTCGTAAAGCTTTTACAACTTATTTAATAATAAAATATGGACAGACTTTGCTGGTCATTGAGTAAACAAACTCCTAAATATGACAATCATATATGAGGTAAGGTTCCTATTGGATAGGATTTTCCTTAGAAAATGTATCGAAACCGTAAATTAAATTTATCCTCGCATAAAGTACATACTAAAATATTGTGCACGAGATTTAGGAAACTCAATGAATACCAGTTCTAGTGTTCTGTGGTCCTAAATTTGCGCCAGTTCTTTCCATCATGACCGAATATGTATTGCTTGTGACGTTGTTTTATCAAATAGGTACCATAGAGTTATTACTTTGGAATGCACTCGTTATAATTTTCTTGTCAACCGACTGTGGAAGTGCTTGAACAGAAGCCATTTTGTTTAAGGTTGTTCGGTTTTTCGTATTTGGCCCAGTAATTATGAATTGAAACAAATTCTGCTATTGTGCATTAGATATTATTAAATGATAATCGGAGGAGCCAAATTAAAACGTCGTTGATGCCAGTGCGAAATACGGATCAATTTTCTTGTGAACATTTTGATGCAAAACAATTTATTCTTCACATTTTGCATACGCTCTTGAAAAATGTTTGATTAACAATCTTCGGATTTAACTCGCACTCTTCAGGTTTTACTGAAACTCTCTTGAACATCCTTAAAAGTGTTCTGTAAAGCATGCAATTTGGCCTCTCTTGATTTTTGGTCTCTCCTTTTAAAGTCTTGCCACGTTGTCCCTGAATGCAAATTATTTCTTGCTTGGTTATCATTTCATAAAACGTGTCAATACGTGTTGTTCTACCATTGTTCTACATTGAGCGATCTCAAAAAAAGATTTGTTCCAAATAGTCATATTTAGCGAATGAAAACTAAAAGGGTTGCGAAACTGCCGGAACTTAGATCGGATAAAACTGACGTTTCGAGCGAAGTCTTTCGTCATCTTGAAAAGTATTGCGTTCGCTCGAAACATCACATTTTCTATAACTAAGTTCCGGCAATTTGCCAACTCTTGTGCTTTCTACAAGTCATTTAAAACTGCCTACGCAGCATTCTACACTTTTATATCATTGTTTGGATTTTAACCCTTTCCCGGCAGTGCCTCTCCCTTTGACGAGCAAAATCGTTTGGCGTTAGCCAGAGTAAAATCACAAAAGTCTGGTGACTCCGGGAAAGAGCTAATTAGAGATTATGCTAGCTTTTTGTAAGAAATCGTTAAACTCGCTAGTTCGTGAACAAAAGTGTCACTAGAGTCCTACTCCAGCACCTGTCTCATTCAATATTATGACATATACTTTATTTCATTTTAATTTACGTTAAGAACAGTTTGGTTCTTCCACAGTTAACATAATCTCAAAACATGGCGGCCACTCCCCGAAACTCCCTCACACGTGAATCATCGCGTGACGAAACCGGATATGAACGGTAGCTACAAAAAGTTTTACCAATGTGCTTATCATAGAGTAAGCTGTATTACCTAAGTGCCTTTATAACAGCTCAGTTTTTAATATTTTTCTCTTAAATTAAATTGTTTAAGTAGTAGACCCAAGAAAACGGGTTCATAAGCTAACAAAGCATATGTTATTGACTTTATTTATAAAAAGTGCTTTTTAAATGTTCTTCTTAGGACATATCAATAGAAGAGTTTTGCTCCAGAAGAGAATCATGTGTAATCAGGACAAAATTCAGAAGAAGTACCTGACCCGCGGCGGATACGAATCAAGCTTTCCTCCCGTTACTTGTCCTGATTACCCATGACTCACTGCTAGGGTTGAACTGCTCTATTAGCCTTTCAGCCTAGCAGTCGTACGAGAAATTCAAAATACTATTTGCTCTAAAACGAGGGTAGAGAAACTAACTAGTGTACGTACAAAACAATATCAGATAAGACTCTACTCATTAATGAGGTGTTTGCCCAAGAGATAGGCGGCTTTCGCAAACAATTCGCCCCACGCCAACTTCAAACCCTAATCAAACGAGAGCGCAAGTGACCTAAAGTTTTGGCTTGTGCCTTGTTTGACAGCAAATTGCGATGACTTGTGTTGGCTTACGTTAGCTTGCAATTAATTTGAGCTTGTTGGAGTTTCACGTCAGATTTGACATCTTTAGGAGCCATTTCCAAACAGATTACGAAGAGAAAAATTCAAAGAAAAACAGGCCTAGGTAATGATGAGCTTTTTAGTCGCATAACTTTGTGGTAATCACATGGGAGGTTGCGGAAATTTTTTTCGGAACTATGTGCACAAGAATTTATTTTTTTAACTTGTTTTTCTCTTCTTGATTTAATTCTTGATTTCAAGTATTCTTGGCATGTTTTTCTTTTTATTAAAATAAATAAGTTGAATTGTCTCGCAGTCCAATTATACGTAGGTCAATGGCTTTAACTCTCTTAGCAATCCTCCATTGTTTTATCTTAAACTTCGCTTTTTGTTTGATTCGGCTTCAAAAAGATTCGCAACCTTTGAAAGAGTGTTTAGACGAATTCATACTGGAAAAAAGTGCACAAAGAGTATTGTGAATGATCAGAAATGCTAAAACGGCTAAAATTGAGAAAAAAAACAAAACAAATAAAATAAAAAGCAAAGATTTGTGACTCCTTTCGTCTGTTTGAAACTCTTAGATTCATACTTTATAACTTTTAATGAAATATTTGATGTATATGTTTTTTCTTTGAATGTAAATCTTATGAGAAAAGAACAGTTGCGTAGGAGACTAAGACCTGACAGAGCTCTAACACTATGTCCTATCATATTTCAAGAGCAAGTTTGCGTTCCATTTGTAAAGCTCACCGCTTGTTACTCGTAAATGGTGAATGTGGTCGTCCAAGCTTCTGGCAAAGTATTTCTTTCTCTTAAGCTTAAATTGTCAAGCTTATCCTAAGTATTTCTTGGCTTTTTATTTGAATTAAACATTTAAAGTCTATTTAAATTTTCCTCAAAATGACAAAGCAATTGAGGCTTTCACTTCAGGATGTCAGGGATTATTCATTAAGCAAATTCGGTAACAAACTCAGAGTCGGTGTTATTATTTATTCGTTTTACAATCTTCATTGTTGCCTCTAACTGAGAATACATTGGGGTGATTTACGATCACGTGGTATTAGACAAATCAAATCTATCCCGCGCAAAAACAAATAACCACTCGGCCTACAACAGCTCTGCGAAAACCCAGTCAAACAGCCTAAATTTGTTGAAAATTGAATGAAAACCCAGTTATATCACAACACACTTAATGTCTGATCCCTCGAGAAGATAGTTAGCTTTCCTTCCCGAAAGTCTCGATGTTTCAGACCGTACCTATTTCACCAGTGATCACACTTTAAGTTTATATTATTTCATTGTACTGTAGGTCGATAAAGTAACGGTGGTAGAGTCACAGAGAAGGAGCTAAAGGTTCTCGTTTTCCAGCCCAGTCTAAGAAGATATTGTGATACTAATTATAATTAATGTTCGGATTCTTAAATCACCACATTTCGGGATATACGAATCCGATTCCAATCAAGAGAGTGGGTTTAGAACACGCATATGTGCAACAGTTCGACAGACTTAACCAGCTGTAAATTTGAATTTACAAAACTTCATATAATTGATGAACAGGAACGGTTCCCTGTAGATCTCAAACTATTACATATATTACTTTCTACAAGTGAACATATGCTACGTTTCTTTTCGTTGAAGATGTTATTTGCTATTGTTGATTATTCCTATATAACGATGTTTGGCGGTCCACTCATTTCAGTGGCGTTTGGTTTGGACAATATTAAATCAACGTTCTACAGTAGTCTTAGCTTAAGTGTTGTCATTCGATTCGTACAGCTTTTCTTCTATTTTAAAAAGGAAACACTTGTTGCTTTAGAGATGACATAAATTCGATAGAAAGAGGCTGTAGATCGACGATTATTCATATCATTCATTGTGAAGAACATGTGCTAGTCTGGTGTGCAAAGACCTACGTCTGTGCTTGTTCATATTTTCATAATAAAATATCCGTCATCCAAATAATAATTGCCATGAGATCGGACAGCCGACCATCCTCAATAAATAACTCGGTAAGATGTCATAAGGAGCAATAAAGTGTTTAAATTTAGAATTCTGGGCGTCGTTAGCCCAAGTATTGACAGCTTGTATAGAGAATTACAAACGCCGCACGCAGTACCATCTGTCAAACACACATTGTTATTTCCTGCGCGCGACGAAAATAACTAAATAACTTAAAAGAATATGTCGCTCGCCGCCAAGCGTTCAGAATCTGTTTTGCTCATTAACGTAAAATGTTTCTCGGAATATTACTATTGTATTCAACGCATTTTACTTCTCGGAATAAAAATACGAAAAGGAATTTTAGGAAAGTATAGTAAATTCTCCTCAAAATCATTCATAAAAATTCAGGGAATAGACAGCAAGGGTATCTCTAAAAGACATGATTGCCAGTTACATTGTTGATTTAATTCCATGGCTACAACTACCTCAAAAAGTTGGATTTTTAAAAAAATGAAATTGATGCTTCTTAGAGGTAATATAAAGTAATGTGGTTTTGATATTTTCTGAAGTTCTCTACGGTATCTACAAATATTTTTTTCTGCATAGTCCAAAGTGCTGCTCAAAAGTTATTTTTTTCTAGTAAAGTCGCATTAGGTTTATAACTCTTGAGCAATGAATGATCAAATTCTTTCTGATTCAAATTTTGCTGAAAATCGCGTCCGTCCAATAAATGTTTGTCTTGTATTCTTAGTTAACTTCACTGCATTATTGGTTAAGTTAATTATGAATATTCTAAAATTCTAGGACTTTATATTCTGGTATATGTATGTCTGAAAGTTTGTCGGTTTTATTAATAACTTGTAGGACAACCTTGAATGACCAACGAGACGGTTATGGCGATGAACTATAATGATGTAGATGCATCACAAAAGTTCTCTTTCGTAATAGTCTGTGTGTACCAGATGATAGAGACTTGTATTCCGTAATCTTCCATATACATCACAGGAAACCATACGTTTGCTTTAGTTTTAGAGTATATCTCATCAGCAGTTCATTTCATACGACAATTCATTACAGTAATTAAACTACGTAATGTATATTTGGATGATCTTTTCAGCTCAAATATTTAAAAATGGGAACGTCTCACTGATCTTTACAAAATGATAAGTACTGTCTCAGTCAGTAGGCTCAAAACGTCTTTGCTCATGCTAACATTAACTTATATTTAATTCTAAATATGATTCAAGGCATTTCTTTGCAGTATCACCAAGTGGTCCGTGTTCTTAAATCATTTTCAGCAATTAGCAGACTGTCCATAGCCTCTAATGTGTTTTTTTATCCACGCTAAAACTAGTTTAAAGTGATATACCGAAGATATAGTGCAGCTTTCGTCCAGCCTTTAATGAGACGTCGGCTTGTTATAGTGTTATGAAGGTCTTTTTGAAGTTTTTATTTGATAAAATTATGCGTTCTACTACGTTTGTCTTCTTGCAATAATGTTCAGATCCAATAACAGATTGACACAATATATCTGTCTTAAAAGACTGTTTGCGTCGTTGAGTCGCCAGTAAGTGCCTTCATATATTAGCGCCGGCAAAAGTAAGTTCCATGGATTGACCAAAAGCAAATTGGTAAGGTGCTTATCGAACATTGCAATGCCAGGTGTAGCAGTTCATTTACGAAGGAAGGTCTTCTTCAGTTTTATGACATGATTACTTTGTCGGTTTCGCCAATTTCGTTGTGGTTATTGTCGGAGACCCGCAGAAAAAACACGTCCCGAACAATCACCTTAAATGGTTCGCCTTTCCTTTTTCTATTTAAATTCCGTGTCACTAAATTATTCGACTTACTTGTTTAATTATATTATGCCTCTTTGATGGAGGTCAACTCCGCCCCTTCATTTATCCAATCTCCTGTTTTCACCCGAAGGCCTAATGGGCTGATGACAACACAACGCATACCAAGTGGTTTTAATGACCCGCCGTTTCCGCCGTTCTCGCGACAATCAAATGTTTCTTGCGCAATTTCAGCCGAAAATCTTCAGAAGATTTTTTATATCTCGATATTTCATAGCTCGGGAAATACTTTTTCCCAACTTCTTGTAGTATTTTGCCCACAAGCAATCCGATCGTTTGCGTGACAACAGGTTACAACTATTGAACAACGTAGACTGGTATTTATTGAACGCGATTTGACATGACTCATGACCGCGAACACCCTCTTGTCTTGATAAAAGAATGAATCACAAATTAAGTTCCTCCTTACATGTCAATCGTTCCTATAATGAAATAGGTTGTTGTATTACTATTACTTCCCGATTCAAGCTCAGAACAAGGGTCTAGTTGAGCAATGTTTAGGCAACTAAATGTTCCCATATCTCAATAAGTACCTGCGGTATTTTGAATTGTTTTAAACCTGGAATGTGATAAATTACCCCCTCAATGAATAACTTTTACATCATTGCTTGGCCAAATTAAGCTTCTTTTACGTCTTACTCCGCTTGAATGTTTTGCTTATTCCACAATTGTGAAGGCTTTTATTTTTCGCGATAAGGGATGTGGAATTTTCTAGTCTACCCTGGGAAACAGGCGGAAGATTTCTGATTTGGAACGCTCGTCTCAAAATGATAACCCCAGATTGATGTTAATTTTTTGGCTGTTGTATCAGTTGAGGCACCTTCAAGTGAAACTGATGTGTCATCCTGACTGACTTTAAAAAAATTGATAAAGTTATCTATTTTCAATATGCTTTCATCATTGTGACTTATTATAGGATATATCTCAAGGGAAAAGATTTTAGTTCCTCTCAGATACAACTCAAAAAATTTAGAAAATGGAAAAACAGTAGACTATATCGACCCAGTTACTTTAGGCAGGGTTGAGCAGAGATGTTGTTCCAGTAAATGCACTTAAAAGGACAAAGTTCAAAGGCTATCATGTACAGTATATGCTATACATATTATTTGATAATTTACTACGAGGCCGTGCTGGCACAAAATTCCATAAAATACTATTGCCCGCATCTGCGACCGTGCTTAAAATCTCACACAAATCCCTGCACAAGACCTGCCAGATTTCAAGTATATCTGTTTCGTCTTTATAGTAATTGAATTATCTTTGACTTCTGAAAGCTTCGAATGCTTTCATGAGAATATCCTCGAGGTTTTAAAGCATAAAATTTAAATGTTATTTGATGACAGGCAAGTGAACTTTGTGTCGGATGACCTTTTTCATCCCCTATTATCGTCCCTTATTGAGATATGTGAGTGACAAGTGGCTGTTCATCTTAACCTAAGTAGTCCATTCCAAACCAGAGTTTCAGATTGTTGTCAGTGTCATTTCACTTTGTAGGGTCCCAGCAGTTGTACCGGAAACAAACAACAAGCACAAAAAAAGGCGCTCTACCTCAGCCTTGCTCGTCCGCTTCTGGTTCGCCAGGCTTGGGGGGAATATATTTTATCGGGCAGGAATAAGCTGTCTTGTTAGCGGTATCGGTAATACAATATCAACATAAGTGACCATCCTATTGCTCTTCCCTATCAACTAAGACTGTTCACACTCAACAATAAGGCCATCGACTGCCGACTGAACAAAAAAGTAATAAATCTAATATTGACGCGAACTGTGTGTAAAAACAATTAAGGACCTTCGATAAAAAGCTGCTAGATCATGTTGTGGCATCCTCAATAGTGTTTCAATTAGGGAAACTACGTGCTTTGACATTGTATTTATAACAATGAGGTTCCGCTCAAAAAGTCAGTTTTCTTTCCTATTTCAGTTTTAACAGATCACCATCTTTTAACGTTTTACAGCTTTGATATCTTCCCCTCTGTAGCCGGCTTTGCCTATGAAAATGATCCCACGTACAATTCACGTCCCTTTCGTACTTTCTTGTAGGTGTGCCTTTTTGTTGTTTTTTCATGATTTTTTTCTGAATCAATCAACCTGCTTTTCTTCCTTGTTTTCAATGCTTTATCCTGGAAACTCATCATTAATATGGAACACTTAAGTGGGTCTGTGAATGAAATGCTGTGCAGATGCTTCACTACGGAACTGTTTATCTGGTGTGTGTCTAACTAGCAGTATTCTGCTCTTTTCCTTTACTGAGCGCGGTTGAAATGCCTGAAGCTAAATACGGAGCATCAAAAACAACATCAAACTGGGAGGTTCCTCAACGCTTTCCAACTTTGTATTAAGTGTTTCGGTCTTTAAACGAGCGGAAATATGCAGAGAGCATCACATTCGGTTCTTGGCCAAGGTCCGTTTTTGCAACTCCACGTTTAACCAAAAAAATCGACAGCTGAGTAGTTTTGAGAAATCTTAAACCCGTCCCTAGATCAACATCTTTAAAGAATGTTCCTAATAACTGTCGGACAAATGTAACTTCAAAATAAACTCACATCTAAATTCGCTTTCGTAGTCTTCCCGAAAACAGAAACATATTATGTCAAGCAATCACGATCCTTCCCCTTTCGTAATTCGCGGTTTACTTTTCTGCAGGATGTACCGCGAAAGGCCTGGAACTGCAGTTCTTGTTTAGTTGCAAATCAGGAAAGTATTGGAAATGCGGATATGAGGAAAACGGCAGTCACGGAGCTGTCAGTGTTGAAATGATTATATTACCATGATAATAAAAGTGTGGCTGGACCTAATTGCACCCCTGCAGTGAATTCGTTTTATTATTTAATTGATTGTTCTTTGGGATTTGTTTGTTTAGATTTACGGAGAGTATTTGATGCAATTGAAGGCTGCTCGCAGTCAGTCAATTGAATCTTTGCGCATGACGCTTCCTCTATGTAAACTCGACGACTCCACTCGTAACCTCACTCTCTCGTAAATTCTATACCTCGGATCGTGTGCGATATCACGACGTCATGTTAGGCATACTAATGGTGATTTTCTTCGTACTTTCAACAGCACTTGTGAACAACGCTTATCCCGTGGTGGCCAAACCTCAGAGGCGACGGTCCCGCAGGATAGATCAAGACGATCATGATGCAAATCTCGAGAACGTCTCCAGAAAGAAAGAGCCATGGGAAGTGAACAAAGGTATGTTTGAACCGGATAACACTACCCAAAGCAAAACGCCTCTCCACACAGAGTTCCTATCGGACTTTTCTCGTCGATTTCTGAGAAGAGATTCGTTGTGGGATCTGTTTGTAACGTAATCTTTGGGTAGAAATGGAAAGACTGGGAGATTTGCATTTCTGACTACCAAAGGTCAATAAATGAAACGTGTAATTTAATAAAAAGACGCCATTTATAGAATGCCAGCCAAGAATTTTATCTGAAGGCAAACAGAAGTCATGCGAGTACAGGAAATCGTCTCGGGACAGTGCAATGTGGCGTGTGCCTATTGAGAAGTATGTTTTGATTAGGAAACACAGTTTTATACTTTTAAAATTAAAAAGAAAAATTGTTGTACGATTGGGACGATGGATGTAATAGAGTTAGTGAAAGGTCGGTTAAAGATTTGTTCTTTATCAATTTTTACTTCAACAGATCTTCATCCCACAGGTTTGAATGCCACGTTCTTTCAAGGCGATATCATCCTCAGTGCGAAGCTGCGAAAGATTATCAGCGATAGCTCAAGTCCTCGTCGAAGAAGAGCGATAAAAAAGGATCCCTCCTCGAGGTGGCAGAATGGCATCGTCCCGTATTCGTTGCACAGAAATCTAAGTAAGTTTATGCTCCTAAATATTCGATTTCCTTGTTTCTAAACGTTAAGCGATATGTGTTGTAAATTACAACCTGCTATGGGCTTTGGTTCATCGAATGTCACTCACTAACAAAGAATGCCTTAAGCTTAACTGCTATGAAATTTAGTTGAACATTTACAGATTTCTCCTGCTGCTCGTGTGGGTCAAGGAAGCAACACTTTCGACAAGACCTGGTATTTTTTTCTCTCAATGTTCGACTGTGAACATGAGCGCTTAGGTAAAAGCTAGAAGATTGAATCCTGCGCAACATCTTATGTACCTTAGGCTTAAAACTTTGGATCAAAGGGTTACTGGTTTGTGCAGGTTCATTGTCTTTGTGTCTCATTTCATCGTCAAGTCTAATTGATCGGATAAGTGCGAGTGACGGCATTAGTTCGACAACCATGACCGGCCTTAATCAATTGAAATTATGGAAGAAAAATAAAAGGGCAAGGGTACTGATGTTTTACCGAATCAATGGACGGTGAGCAATGCCGTCTTATGTTGCGGCAAACACTAAGACCTCATTAAAGCTACACTTGGTAAAACTTTCCCTTCAATTAATTTAATAATTGTTCCTCTTCCTGAGCGCTTTCAATGAATACGACGCTGTGAACAAAGAGTTAAGAGTTGTTCCCGCCTAGCTACCGTCGTTTCTGAAGTTGTTAAATGCAGTAAAGGCAAGGTGTGGTCCTGGCGAGGGTATCTCTTGCGTTAGTCGAAGACCAACATATAGAACGATCGTACAGCTATAATCTATAAACAAACGGTTAATATTGAATATCTGCCAGTGTAGGATCCTTCTTCACGTCTTTTGACTTGCTTCATTTTTCTTTAGCCCAAAAAGCGAGGATCGAAATTCGCAAGGCGATCAAACACTGGAGGAGGCACACGTGCCTTCGTTTTCACAAGAAACGGTCTGGCGATAAGGACTACATCCAATTCGTCGCTGAAGACGGGTGAGTTCTCTTTCGACTAGTACAACAGTTAATTGTTTTCCACGGAAGCAATGGTTTAATAAAAGAAAGCGACACGAAGTTTACCGTACGAATATTTGACCGGAAATGAAATCTTGAAAATAGAATAGCATTGAACGCAAGACTCACTAAGGAATTCTAAAGGTTTCCGGCTTAAATTAACCATGAGAAGTTTGAAACGGCAAAAAGGAGATGGCGTTGTTTGTGGTGTCGGGATTGCATGTTTCATAACACAGTACCGTATCGACAAGTTTGCGTTTAAAATATGACCAATTACCTTCGGTCCGTACAAATAGATCGGCCGCTTCGTCTTCCTAACTGACTTCTGCATGTTGTTGTCGTCAGCATTGGATCAGTGCAATACCAAACAGAGAATCGGCATGTTTGAATTAATAAACTTGTTGTTTTCCTCTGTAGGATAATAATTCTGACTCTGTCATTCCGTTTCTCATTTCAATGGGCTCACGCATTGTAATTGATTTAAAGTTATGCATTGTGTTTATGATGTGTAATTTCTTTATTTTGGTTAATGAAAAGGCATTTGGCTCTCAAGGAAGCTCAACTGGTCGTTTCCCAAAAACCATGACCAGCCGACAACTTCAGAAAATATAAAGGAAAGCAAATGCCGAAAAACAAGGTCATCTTTCAACTTTCTGACCGTTCACTTGGTCTGAAGATGATTTTGCAATAAAATCGAAATATTACCAATTCACTGTTTCCACCTTTTCTTAACTTAAATCTTAAGTTGAAAGATGACCTGGTTTTTCGGAATTTGCATTCTTTTAGATGGTCGTTTCCCACACATCACTTATTCTGTAAGGTCACTCCGAAAGCATCATGGTTTCCCGCGGTTTAAACTAAATTGTTTCGGCTACACAGAGCTTTTTACCGCTCGTTCAACTAAGGATGATCACGATTCGCCATCCATCCACAGCCTTTTTTCGACGCATAAGAGGTAAATTGAATCTTTTTGGGTGTTTACTTTTTCTCTACTTAGTCCAACTTCGTTCTACAATCTTAAAAGCTTTACCCCTTACATCACCAGAAACACAGCAATTAAAACCATATTAGTCAAGGACGGAATACATGAACCCACGATCAGGACTTGAAATTCCGGCCTCAAATGTGAATCATAAATAAACCAGGACGTTCACATAAAGTTTAGCAGGTGTTTCACTAACATGACTCTGATTGATATGAATAGGCTTTTGCATCTATCACTTTGCAATTATCTTTTCGTGGGATGAGCAGCAATTTCTGTACACTGAGATCAATTTTGAAAACGAAGTTACTATACTATATAATAGAGACGAATGTTTATGTCGATAATCAGACGGAAAGTTTTGTAAACGTATAATCTCGGAACTGAACCCCTCTTCTCTTATGCATGGATGAATGTTTAAGCTGTGAAATTCTACTCTTGCACTAAGTAGCATTTAAGTAAAAGCATGGCAAAGTTGATTGAAAGTACAGAGATGAATATGTTTATTTAGATTGTTAAGGACTAATTATGAAAAGGGAAGAAGAAATATGGAGCTGAAGCACACTCAAATAAGCACACAAGAAATCATGAACTGATGTTCAGCTCTCACGGATATGTTCACATCGGTATCACATAACCTTCGTGTGCTATTTATAAATCAAATTTGCTGCAAATTTGGAGAAAGAACATACGCTCAAGTTTAAGTTGGAAGTGAATGTTGACTTCCGTCTGTAAATAGTCCACTTGGCATTTGTGTGGAACATGCAAGTAATGGCCTCAGAGGTGCAAGTAAAGAAGACATCTGGCATGTAATAAATAAACCCACCAAATAGTCTTTGTTGTCTATCATCCATTTTAAGTATTTTCCCTGGATTCTTATGAAAATACAACTTCAAAAAATTTCTTGAGTTTTTCCTTGTGCCTCGAAAACATTTCGATTAAAAGCTAAGCAATCATTACACACGATCCAAGTTGAGTCCCATTCGGTTTAATACGCTAGTCGAAAGCAAAGCCATTTTCAAACGTTCAAACGCCAATCTTTAATTAGCTCTCTTAACTCATATGCTAAGCCTAGAGAAGTAAAATTCATCCGATTTATTGACACAAATAGACAGTCCTTTGATAGCTTGTCATTCATTCAGTCTATTTTAAAACAAAGTAATTGTAGTTTCATCTGAGCTACGTCGGCCTTCCTTCAATCTGCAGGACTGATTATGTGCAAAATCAACCCCTAAGAGCAAGGGTTTCTTCAATTCAATAATGTTTTGGCGTCATGTCGTACAAAGAAATACACAAAAAAGCCCCTTCAATTGGTATTAACCTTCAATGCATTTGACTGCGTAAACATTAAAATTTGACTCCAAATTTCGCCCAGCAACATATTATGATATTAGCACAGCCAAGGTAGCTGAATTCGCTAACTGTTTACAAGGAAATCAGTAATTCCAAGGTACAGAATAGCCATTAGTGCGCTAAAAAATAACAAAACGTACCATTGTCATCATAAGGTATAGCCTGGTAAATTACTGGGTAACGTAGTAAACTGGATTAAAATGTCGATTTTCCTGTTTGTTGTACTCCGGCTTCTTAAATAAATAGAGATACTTTCATCGATCACGATCTCGATCGGTCATAGGCCCTATTCGCACACATACATTTTCCTACCAAAATGCCAACTTCTTATGCATGTTGACCGTACGTCCACATGTAAACGATGCTAATCGTTCGACGATCAAATACGACTTTCGAAGTGCAGATTTTTGAAAAAGGAGGCTTTTAAAGGCGCTCCGTTTTCGTGGGGACAAACGAAAACGGAGGCTTTTGAACACGAAGGTCTACCGTTTTAGAACAGATGACCCATAACGGAGGTTTTCAAACACGCAGACTTAATTTGGAAAGGCAAAATCTGAGATTTTAAAAAGCTCTGATGTGGACACAAAAGTTTAGTTACGTTTTCAGTTATAATGAAAATATTTAGATTTGAAAATGCATTCGCGAGGACATGGCCAATGAAATTTAAGGTGGCTCCATGATGTAATTTTTAATAGCCGATTGGCAACTAAACATGGTCGTTGCGCACACGTAAATGGTGATTTTGTCGAGTCGTCAATGGGAACATTGATTTGGAGACATTTAGTTTTCTTGATGTTTCCTTCAGTTAATTTCTCGGTAAATAATGTAAACAGTAACGTGTTCAACTTTTTTCATCTGGCAGTTTTATTACAAGACATCTCACGAGAAAATCTCCCCAAACATTTGATATATTATTCTTCACTGGCAAATTTATGCTGACACCAATTTTCTACAAAGTAAAATCACTATAGGAAACTCCTAAAGCTATTGTTTCTATGCTAACTGTATTACAGTAAATAATTGGACAATTTGACAACATATGTTGTGTCTATAATACTTCTTGAACAGTTCGATGTACACAGGTTGTTAATTGTTTTAAAGCTAGAATGTCTATAAATGATTAGAGCACATTTGCAGCATGAAAAAGAAACCATAAACTGTAGGGAGCAAACTTAACGTATCTAAGCTGGCTTGGAAGTTCGTTTTTAGTTAAAAAAAGTTGCTGATCTGATTCATTTTTACTCCATAACGAGTTAAGCGCTGTAACAAGGGAAGACGTGGAGTCCTTCAAGATCATTTGACTCATACCAGCACTTTTGGTTGATTTAAATATGCTAAACTAGATGTACTTATTTTTGATCGTTAGTGTTCTTATTTTATTCTTGGAATTAAAGCCAACGAAGCTTCTCATTTAGAGGCAGTTTTGGTTTTTTTTCGAATTTTCGGACGATTAAGTTCAGACGCAGTGTTCCTCGTCTTTTAATACCGGACGCCTCACTTGGTAACACCCTAACGTGATCTAATGCAAGATTGGGTGCTTTTTTAGAATACGAGTTACACGATTTCGATGCCATACCAATTCCTTGTTGACAGAAGTTTTTTTGTTTGACGAGTAAAATCGTCTACCGTTCGCCAGAGTAAAATACAAAAGTCTGCATTAGTCACTGGTGACTGAATCTGGCACCAAGGGGTTAAGACTGATAACAGTGCATGCTAGGTTTGGTTAAGAATACGAAATAATCCCTGTTTAGTTCCGACTGGGATTTGAATACGGTGCTTTTTGTTAGTTGGTGATGGTAACGCTCCATTTTTCCTAGGGTTGTTTACACTCCTGGGTTGACTACTCTGAGAAAACTAGAGTAGGGCTATAATTGAATTAATGCAAAAATCATCCCAGGATATTGTGAAACTTACTACTGGTTTTGTTACAGGTGTTGGTCTTCTGTCGGCCGTCAAGGAGGGAAACAAAAAATTGGTGTGGGAGCAGGATGCGAGTACGTTGGTACGATAATCCATGAAATTGGTCATGCAATGGGCATGTGGCACGAACAAAGCAGAAGTGATCGGGATACCTATGTAAAAGTTATTTGGGATAATATTGAAAAACATTACAACGATCAATTTAGTAGGTGATACACATATTGAGGTCATACTGATAGATGTCAGTCTGTGCTCCTTTTTTGGAGTATTGCATGAGCACCAAATTCGCTCGATCGCCATATTGGATATTGATGCAAAGGAGTTATTGATTGAATATATTATGAAAAAATAGAGTTGAATTAAAGTGTCTATGACATGAAAATTAAGTTCGTCTTTAAGTTAATCTGTTTGAAAGGACTGTTGACATTATAACGCAAAGTCTTTTACACTTTTTCCTTATCTCCACACTTCGTTCTTGAGATATGAAGACTTTTTTGATATGTAAATAACACCTTGCATACGTCATAGTGTATAATAAGTTGTTGTTCAATTAGCAAAATTGTTAAAGATATTGAACAATGTCACAAATGGAACTGCGAATCTATACGTACTTGCCACATAACACTAAACGGGCCAAATTCTTTGTGATTTCATAGAATAGTTTCAAAGCTACGTGTGATCTTTTAATAACTAATTATGCACCGTGAGGTATACAAGGTGTTACTTCCAAATCAAATAAATCTTACTATCTCAAGAACGAAGTGAGACAGGGAAAAAGTGTAAAAGACTTTGCGTAATTATTTCAACAGTTCTTTCAAATAGACAAACGTAAAGACAAGCTTAATTTTCATGTCATAGACACTTTAAGTCTCTGAGATACGGTGAATAATTCCGATTGAAAAATGTAAGGATGAATAAAACTAGTTCCTGTAGGAAGTTCGCAAACGTGAACGAAAAGGATTGAGGAGTTGAATGATGAGTTATGATGAAGTAAAACTGAGTAGAGTGAGTTGAATCAAGATCAGAGAGTTTAGGGAAGAATAGATAAGACGTACAAATTACATACAAATACAAGACATACAAATATGATTTTTATGACAAGACATACAAATACGATTAAACTGGATTGGCAAGACGGAGATTGGGAAGCATATATAGCTCTTTAGAATAGGGGGAGAATCTGGTAAGATTGAACAAAATGGAATAGAATAGAATAGAATATAGGATATTGAATGGTAGATTCGGGTAGGAATCGCAGGAGAGGACAGGATACGATAGGATCGGACAAGACTAAACAGGACATGATATTATAGGATTGGATATGGTAAGATAAGGTATGGTAAGGCAGACATTAGCAGAATGGCATAGGATTTAGTCCAATCAGATAAAAATGTCTGATGCGATGAATTAACTTCATGATATGATGAATATGGTGAATTATTCTCTTTCATTTAACCTTTCTTAAAGTTACTGTTTTTGTCTAGCATGGGCGCATAAAAACGTCACCTTGTTTGCTTTTTTCCGTCGGATTTTATTTTAATTTTTATTTAAGTGTTTGTTTTTATGTTACTTCTGTTATTTATCCCTTCACAAGCCAATTATTTGTCCAGCATGGGCGACCAAGAATATTGGCTTGTGTTCCATATTTTTCCATAGTTAGATTTTTTTAGTGACATTTTCCTCCTCACAAGTTGATGCGTTTAGTTCTAGCATGGGCGGATCAAAAACATTGGCTTGTATCCCTTATTCCCTTGGGCTTTCTTATGTTTTAAGTTTTGTATAGTACCATTCCCTTGGTTCCTCTCCAGGGTCCTGCCTGTTTCGCTTAATTGATCGACGTTTTAAAATAGCAAATGATTCTCCATCATCTAAGTGACATTATTTAGTTTTTCATTGATTTTTCAATCCTATTCGTTGTCTTTTTGTCATATGATATTTCTCTATAAAAACACCACCAAATTTTCTTGCCATTTTACGTTTCACTCTGACAAAATGCCATCGCTCGAAACGTCAGGTTTTCTATATCTAAGTTCCTGCAGTTTCCCAACCGTTATGGTTTTCCACGAGAGACTGGAGTTACTGATTACGATGAGCACTATAGGATAATGTGCTTTGGTACAAAAAGATGTGATGTAAGATACTGAAAAAGGATGGCATAACCTAGATTATGTTAACATATTTACGGGTAAATCGTTTGAACCCGTAAGAATCGTTAGATGTTTATAAAAGTTGATAGTGTAGTCTTGCGAAAGACTGTCGGTAGAAGTGAATGACGTTTCGACGGATTCAGCGGCGGTAATCTTCAGAGTCCACTCACCGTGCACTAATATTTACGTTGGTAATTAGCTGACATGTTTTGTCTGATAAGTTTAACCATTGTAAAAGGTAAAAATGACGCAGACAATGTGTGCGATTTTGTCTCTCCATGCCACAGTTTTCTGGTCGTGTTTCATTGAAGAAAGTACTCACGGTGAACAACAAATAGTTTAATAAAATGTTCAACTTGACAAATATTTAGAATGAGATCTATGAACTCTCTCCCTCGTAAACAGAACAGTTTGACCAACAATAGCCTCAAGAGAAGCTCAAAAGCTGACATTTTTTTTAAAGACTTAATCGCTACCAACCAGCTGTTCGAGGATAAGGTGTCGAAAGCGGTACACATTTAAAAACTTCGCTAATTATTGAAGATCTGACAGGCTAAGCAGCACTTCGTCTGTGACAAATGAGAGTCTTGACCGACTTAGCCAAAAATTCGACAGGCTTTCATGAGATTTAACTTGATTTAATTTCAGTTGTTGTCTTGCGTTTTTCACTTATTTTAACGCATTCTTGTCCAAACGTCAAGACTATTAGTGGTATTCGAGTGCCGAACTAATTCGATTTAGTAACAACTTTTATTATGATGAAGCCGAAATATGTAGCGCAATATCATTTTCATTGTCTGAAAAGGAAATTAAATAGATCAACGTTTGAAAGTTTCCAGACACACTGAAACCTACGGAATATAACATGGTCATACAAAAATCTACACTGCCTCCGTCGGTTTAGAAGTTATGGTATTACACCAATGATATCGTTTTAAGGTGCACCACCCGTAAAAAAATTTCTCACTAAAAATTTGGCAAAACGTTTTTTAACGTGGTAAATATATGTAGCTTAAGAAAACGAAGTGTTTTTTACCTTGTTGGGTATGGATATCAGGGAATTATTTCGTTTTTGTGGTGCTGATATAAATTTTAAATCTTCGTTTCTGCGACAACGCAAAATGTTACATTTATATTCGATTGTTTTAGGGGCATCTGGTATTAAAGATGCAGTTTCTTGCCTCCTTGTTATTTTGATATTTTTACGCCATCCTCACTAAATTAAATGTTTAATGCCGTTTTTCTCGAAACATATTTGAGCAAGCTTGGAACGGTTGTAACTTAGGAACTATCAATTGCACTCCATCAAATTGTTAAAGATGAGAATTACATGAATTTAGGCCCCACAAAAGATGGTAGAATTGTTTTGGTAAACCTACACCGGACGTTGGAGTTAATAAGTATCTTTTTATATTCATATATACGTAATGTCTATATAAACAGAATAGATATTTTTGGAATCTCCTAAAACTAAGCTTTCACAAAATATGTAGTTTTTATATTTATGTATTGTGTTATATTTTTTCTAATTTCTTTTGCAATTTGTGCAATTATCGGGTAGTCTACCACCTAAACTACTTCGTAACTGCATGATTCATTTTCGAACCATGAGACTTCAAGGGGAGAGCCCCCAGTTACAAATCAGTTAAATGTAAATTTTTTATAAATCTAACTTCGACATCTTTCTATTTATTATGATTAATGAATGTGTTTGAGGAGCATATCTTCCCCGGAACCATTGTTGATCGTATATTAAAAAGGAATACCAGCAGTTTTGGCGTATTATCTTTCTCGATAAGCAAAACTGGCTCCCACAAATACTTGCATACTTCTACGACTATCTAGTGCATGAGCAACAAAGTGTTGTGTCAGGACGTGTTGAGTACATGTACACTTCACAGATATAACTTTTCTTTTACTTTAACATAAAAAGACATATTTATTTGCGTGCTTGTTTTCTTGTAGGCAAAATGGCGCCTGATATCATGGATTCTATGGGCTATGCGTACGATTACGAGTCCATAATGCACTACGGTAGCAAGTTCTTTACCAAAAACAAGAAACATACCTTACGCATTCGGAAACCGGGTCGAGAGGCTAGAGTCAGGATTGGACAGAGAAAACGACTCTCTTACATCGATGTGGCACAAATTCGGGCAATGTACAACTGTAATAAAATTGCCACACCGACGTCAGGTAAATATATTTACTTTAACGCGGAGATTATAAATATAACTCGAGAGGGTCTTGCAGCTGAAAGTCGGCCAAACTTTGTTTGTAGTAACAGTAAAACGCTAACTTTCTTAAATTATCATAAAAAGTATGATTAGTGAGTTGTTGAGGTTTTGAGGATAGAAACTCGTTAGGTCCACTTCTGGGATTTAAATTGAAGTTTTGCGTGTATTTTTTACGTAATGGACCACAATCCTTTGCGAGGCTATCGGCGGCCCTACGCCGGGAGACTGAAATTGATGTAAAAATCTAAATTTGGAGAAGTTTGCATTTCTTAAAATTTTGCCATGAATCAGAATGAATGGCTGTCGTTAAAGTTAAAGACTTAGTGTATTAAGGTCCGAGGAAATAGAAAAAACGATTAAGAAAAAACAGTTAGCTAGCATCTAAATTAATAGGTAACTAAAAATATTGGTTACTAAACAGTTGTAAGTATAGTTAGTTATAGGTTTTTAGTTTTCGATTATTACAAGTATACGATTCTACGTTACACTAGTAAAAATTTTAATCACACGGCCTTATGAAAAACTGTCTTTTGTTTCCCTTCAACTACAGATTATGGTCTATAAGCTAGTGTGTTTCCATCCGACTCTATCTATAACTACATACATAAATAAATAGAAAATAAATAAGTCACTTAGTAAATGAATAAATGAGTGAATGATTTACAATTAAACGAACGATTTTAACACCTGTTGACGAAAGTAGTTAGGTAAAGTTCAAGTTGTACCGAGCGAAATTTTTACTCCTGAAAAAAAACCTAGTGGACCTCCGACTGGCTTAATTCTTCTCATAACAAAATGCCTTCCATCTGTGTTTTCCAGCTAAGTGCATCAAGGATAAGGCAGGCAGAGGCCGTAATTACAGGGGGAGACTGGCCTACACAGAGAAAGGAGTCACATGTCAACCTTGGAATAAACAGTGGCCTCATAGACAAAAGGAGTCTACTGGGTTCTGGAAATTTGACCTTGTGGAAGGATTGATGGAAAGGAATAGTCGTGGGGGAGGCTACAACTACCACAACTATTGCAGGAATCCACGAGGCAAACGAGACAGACCGTGGTGCTATACTACTCTTAAGACACCAGAATGGCAATACTGTGACCTCAAAATATGTTAGACGGTGGAAATCGTCTTTATCTTCAACCAATACGTTGGTGGAAACAAAAAAATAAGGCCAATAGAAGTCATAAAGGCAGTAACCTTATACGCTCTCTGTACTGTCCCTGCCGTGCCAAACCAATGAACATAACGCCCTGTGGGAATATGATGATATATGTACATAAAAGATGCCAGACATCACTTAGGCATTTGTGCCGATTGAACAGAAGACATCTGCAGGCTACAGAATCTTTCCGAATCCTATAGGTGAATTCTGCGAAATTGGCCGAACACGGATTAGTACATTTCGTAAAAGACGCAAATGTATGGTATGACGTGACTGAGTAGGGTATAAACTTTACAAAATATGGGCATTCAAAACTTGTAAATATTTCCGTATAGAGCATTTACTCTGTCCTCGATGATTTGAATAACGCGGACATGACGGCCATGTTGGTCTACGTAACAAAAGAAAATGACCAAAATTCTTTTTGTAAAGAACACCAATATGGCGGCTACGGTTAACACAGGCTGGCTGTCCGTTTCCGATTTGAAGTCCATAATTTTACGAAAAGCGTTTCACCAATGGGTTAGATTGAAAGTGGTTCTCCGATGAAAAATACGATTACCTTTTATACAATAAACTTTAAGATATTACGATAATAAGTAATCATGCAAAGTTTCGTTGCGTAATTCTCTAAAATAAAGATTATTTTGTATGTGCGAAGGTTTTACTTGGGGCGCCGCCATTAAGCTGGCCGAGATCGGAGAGAATGAATCGAGAGCTTCTTTGACCTCATAGCCTCGAAAAACATGGCTCTGGATTGCTATTGCTAAGGCTATGACGTCAAAACCTGCCTTTTAGTGAGTTTTTCCACTGTAATAGCGTCCAAAATTCAAACCTTGCATATACCATATATAACCTTAATTTCAACTAATTTTGCAATAAAACTTCCCATGGTTACTTATTACAGTGATAGCTTATGATTTTCAAAAAAATTACTGGCGAAATTTTCATCGAAGAACCACTTGAAGTGAAAGTGAATCATTGAAACATCTTTAGCTGATTTCAGGCTATCCGCCTTTGCTCTCCACAATTTAATTGAGAATTAAGTGGTGAAGACAGAATGCTCCTCTTTGACCGAATGCAAATTTCCGAGAACAGTTTGAAGAAATATGCACCCTCAGGAGGGTCTTTCTATTCCTGGTACTTGCACCGAGCTTGTCTCGACTTCAGTTGTGCTCGGAAATCTTCGTTAAAGACGTGGTGAACGACGAACCAGGTCCACCCAGTTTACTTCATTGAAAAAATATGGTCTGAAAAACAAGAATCCTCCTTGATATCAACGCATGTTCTTTTGTGAAGACAAATTATTATCACAGATCAACATATTCTTTCTAAAATTATTGACTGCAAACGTTGTCATGGCTACGGTGATTATTAATAACTGTAAATAAGGATGCACGAGAAAGACACTTGACTCTTAGTTAATTTAAAAATAGTTTCAGCTAAAAGTGTCTGTGAAGAATTTATATTTAACCACGTCTCATAAACGTGAAGCAATTAACTATTTAAAGTACCGTCCAACAATCATCGAGTCTACTTTCTATACTCATTGTTGACTTATCTAAAATGAAACATTCCTTATACAACTGATACCTCATTAAAAGGACTTGCGTAGAAACGCTGCGGGAATTTTGATCAACTGGCAACTCAATCAACTGTACTTTTTACAGGTGCATTGCCAAGCTTTGAATCTCTGTGCTAGCACTCGAATGAAATATCCATTGAGTTACTGGGATGAGATATTGGCAGTTAGTCAATTCACTGTGTTTTTGCGTGATTACTTTGAACTATTCATGAAGGCTGCAGATTTAAATCCCCTCAAAAAGTTTGTCATTTGGGGGTTATCAAAGTACGAAGTTTTCGCCCTTTTTGAAATGAGCAGATGTTTGATACTGATAGATATAACTGTACAGTCCCTTAGTGAACTAACATCATTGGAAATTGGAATATACATGTATTCATAAGTTGAATGGAAGAAATCTTGCTCTCGTTGAAGCTTTTTTGAAAAAGCCTACAGAGCTGTCGACTTTTAAATTACGAATTTCTTTGATTCAAAATAGCGATGGAGTGTTGGAAAGTTAGATACTATTTATATACAACATTGTAGATTTATTTGTCAATAAAGGAATATAACTGTTTTTTATCAATGTTCTGATATAGAGACTTATCCACTGGAACGAAGGAAATTTACATCCCTCGCTTTCGGTAGAGAACATCTGCTATAGAGGAGTTCGGCCTTCGAAGAGAATCATGGGTAATCAGGACAAAGTTCTAAAGAAGTCCCTGACACGTGGTTACGGATGAAGTTTTCCTTTGTTCTTTGTCCTGATGGCCCATGATTCATTGCTAGGGCCAAACTCCTCTATTGCCAACATACTGCAGGGAAAACTTGCAACCATCTGATTTTATTTTCTTTTTAAAACTTGTCAGTCGTCAGTAAATTTATACCCGAATATACCATAAAACACAGTCACACAGTGGAGAGAAAAAATTAATTTAAGGCCGATAAAAGATTCTTCAGTACTAATTCCTCCGGTACAAAAATAACGATGGCCTGAAAAAACCCCTGTTCCTCAGTAAGATAATTCCTCAGCAAATGCTTCCGAAGTAATAATTCGCTGTAACTTCTTAGCCAGCTTAGAGTTTATGATACGCCCACATTAAAAAAAAAAAGTTGGGGTCACCAAAGTCGTTTAGAAAATATGACAATATACCGCTTTTTCAATTTGGCCAAATTGCAGAACAGTTATCGGACTTTTCACAATAACTTAGTGGATATATACAAGAAAACATGGTATTTTATGAGACAAAAAACTACTGCCATGCATAATTGTGATTCAAAAATGTCTTTTCCATATTCCCAGACATTATTTCCAGAAGCGTGCATAGAAAAAGAGAAATATTTTAAGCTGTAGAAGTGATTTTACCTTCAATTTCTTATATGACTTGTAAAATGTATTGAAAAGCAACATAAATTAAAAAAGTAGGGTCACCGATCTTCGACAAGAACTACAGCGCCAAACCTGCAACATTAGGTTTGAAACATCGAGTACCACCATCCGTGTCCCGAGTAACTTTGCCGGTCGTAATTCCGCATTACAACATTCGTCTACTCTCATACTTTCACTGAGTTTCCTCTTCTTGTTTTCTGACTTTATTTTCGTTCGCCCGACCTCGCCAAGTTTACAAAAGCGGCCATCCTTAGAACTAGCAAATTGCTCTAAATTGGCCACCATTTTGAAATGGTTGTGCAAGTACTAGAGATCACTGGCAAGAATTTGCTAGCAGATATGCGCAGGAAATGTGCGTAATACAGAACTGAGAAATTAGAATAAAAGCCAGTCAAATACGACCACTAAACTATAAGGACATTTGAAGAAGTTGCAAATGCAAATAATGGCCGCCTTTTGAGCAGATTTTCTTTGGTTTTTCGCGTATGTCATTTTCTGTATAATGTTTTCATGTACATTTTTGATGGTATCAGACGGTTTCCTGTTTACTTTGGAATTAATTAAAAACTGTGTTTTTTAAAGAACCTAACATCGCTCACCGTGCGGGCTTTCCCAATCATAGTCTCTGAAAAATACATTCGTATCAATTAATTTCAAATTGAACTCGAAGTAGTAATATATATATATATATATATATATATATATATATATAACTACAGACGGAACAGTTTCGGCCTTATGGGCCTCATCAGTGTAGTGCTGATGATCAGGATGAAAGTAACTGTTATTTACAGTCACCTTTGA
>JBAHVQ010000499.1:322412-334712 GCA_036872915.1 Nanipora kamurai | reverse complement strand
TCGTTACGACGCTTAGATCACCCCTGATGAAGACACTAGACCGGAGTGTCGAAACGTTGGGTCGTGAACTGTAATGTCTTTAAATTACGTTCATAATATTTACAAACCAGAGTAGCGTTTGGTATGTCTGTAATTAAGTTTGTTTCTTTATTATTAGGCGTGCCATCTCCATCTGGCAACCAAAATGCTGCTGCAGCAGCCGCAGCCGCTGCTGTTCTCGCTGCAATAAACACCGCGAATTCACATTCTAGCCCGCAGTCGACAGGAGATTTACACAACGTCCCGTCGCGTCCTCCAAGTATTCACACGAAAGATCCCGGGTCTCGTAGTCCAGCGACTTCTACCGGCGATCACAAATCGGAGTCCGGCGGATCAGGGATCAATGATATGGGAACAGCACCGAGTCCTGCCAAGTCATTGAATCAGAGTGTTGGTCAAATGGCTGGAACTCAATCGTCAAAGTTTTCCTCTGACGTGGCGACGGGTATGTGTATCGAACATTAACCTTTAGACAGTGAACTTATAAACTACTGTATAACTACATGCCAATGTACTGTTCTCCTTAAATCATGTAAATTGCGCCATTAGGAACGACTGGTAATAACTTTTACTCGAGTTACCCATACTACAATGGCTCGCAAACGTCTAGCTGGCGCCCAATTAAACATTCTTTCCTCCCAATACTCAGTCACTCGAGCGAATACAAAGACTTACGGTCGCAACTGCAGTACTGACATTTTTAATGGTCTTGGTAGTAATAGTGGGCATGGCGAGAACATTGAAATGGCGGCGACAATAAAAATGTCAATGACAGTTACAAAGATAGTGATAATGGTAATGATTGTCATGAATAACCGTGACAGTTTTAAGGGACATGAAGATGAAGATTCGCGCTTAAATGAAACATTCTCGACAAAATATGTTGATTTTGGACAAGAAGAATTGTTGTTTGCTTGTCCCTTTTGAAAGTATTAACCAGGCTAAAGAGAATGAAAAGGTCGAAAAACACCAAGAGTTTAAAAGAGAAGTATAACGAATCGAGCATTGTCGAGAGGTTCACATAATTCCCACGGTTCACACGAAGGGATTGAACGCCTTTTGTTTCCTAGAAAAAATATTGCGTGTTGTTTTTAGAAAACATGCAGCATCTAGTTTAGTTCTAATTTGGTATAATTACATACCTTTGTTAGGACGTGTACCTTCTCCTTCGGTCAACCAATTACCAAGTTCCGACATTGAGGCAATGATTCACTCCGTTTCCAACATCCCAGGTAACGGAGTACCTTCGATTGAACATTCATCGACGGCTTCTCAGAGAAGTAAGTGGCCTAGCTTCGTCCCGTGAATAACATTACACATAGAGAACGGACATATTCTCAAAATTCGCCGAGAACCTGCTGCAATAATTAAGTGCCTGGGGAACCGGCAGACGTTTCGAGTGGAATCCCCTCATCAGAGTAAAGTGAGAGTTAAGAGGAATTTTTTTCCACTCACCTGACAGGCCTCGGGTTAAGAACATATGAGTTGCAAAAATTTGCTTTAGTTACCAAATCTTTTGTCTGAAACGCCTAACTGGTGCAAGAAGTTGGGAATTGGCGAACACGGAGTTTTGGGTTGAGCCTGTGGTCTCCATCTGGAGTATCATTGCAACAACACATCACCGTCACAAACTTACTTTGAATTAAAATTTACCTTCAATAAATTTATTCTTACATGTAGTTGTTCTGTTCATAATGTCAGAAATTACTTATATTATATACGCTGATTGAATGTTTCTTTGCTATCCATGTTTCCACTTTGAATATGGCTTCCCTCCAGATATTTGAATAAAACTCTTCAACCTTATCCATTCAGTCTGTTTTCATGCAACCGTAAGCAGTCAAAAATAGTTTACGGTGGCTCCATCACAAAGCTATGGATACATTGTGCGTTAATCGAAAAACTTTGACGGGACAACTTATCCTTATTATTTCTTTTCGTCCCTAACCTTTAAGAATGGCGTTTTTGAAGAAAGTTTAAGGTAAATTGACTTATTAAAAAGGCGTATTCGCATTGTTTACTCCTTGTACAAATATTGCCGAAACATTAAATTTTGTTAGATACACCTAACAATGTAAGGGTGTAGCCTAGATATCTGTATAAGGTATAGTAACTTTCGAAATCTACTTATTAGAGTTCTTTTTGTCAATTTGTTTCTTCTGAATGTCTGATATGATTTTTTTCTCAGGTAAAAGAGGAAGCAAACCAGAACCTTTACCAAAACCAAACAGTAGATCTACTTTATCACCCGTCACTCCACCCTCGCCATTTTCACTGTCGCCATCGATCACGGATTTGGAGTTGGATATCTTGTCACCATCCTGGGAAGATCCTGGTATTCAAAGCACAACTTCGGTATGTTTCAAGATCTTTTAATCTGTGGAACAAGTTGTATTGGTAAATTGGTCACCAGACTGCCCCCAGCTTACTTTACTGAGTGTTAGTATGCTCAAAATTTGTGCCAGCTCGCAAATTATTATTATTATTATTATTATTATTATTATTATTATTATTATTATTATTATTATTATTATTATTATTATTTCATGTTATTATTATTATTTAATGTTATTTAAAAACGGTAACCTTTCAGGACCCTTACGCTTCGGTTTTTCAAGGGGCCGTTTAAAATACAATTGAAAACACACGTAACAATCTAACTTGCATGCTACAACTTACAGGATAACACTTAAACAGGTATTTACAAGAAAATATAATATTTCAAGAAAATATAATATTTACAAGAATGGATAAATAATTAGCTATGATACTAATCGTGTATGATCAAGAATAGATTTAAATCTTTTCATGCTGATCCCTTCTTCTTTGACCTTTTTCGGTAAATCATTCCAAGCTGAAGCAGCTGCATAGCTTACACTTTTTTTTCATAAAATTTGTTTTTGGCTTATCAAGCATATAACCGTTGTTATTACTGCGGAGGTTATACTTGCACAGCTGTGATGCGCAGTAAGAAACTCGTACAAATCTGAACCTCCCTGTTTTGGACAATCTGCTGACTTCTTGGGTGTACAAGTGTAATAAGGATAAAATGACAAATTATCTTAGATACTTACCGATTTTTGTTTTGTTGAGACTGGGTCTCTGTCTGACTGGACTAAAGTATAAATGCACTCACGGAAAAATGAATTGTTTCTCCTCATTAAACGTCAAAAATACGACATTTCTGTAGTAAGGCTCTTGAAATTTTGAATTGTTAGGTCAGCAAACTGTATAAACTCACTGATGAACCAGAAAGGAAAGTGTTCCTGGATAAATTGGTCCTGTTTACAGAACAACAGGGTAAGTTTTATGCTATGAGGTTTTGTTTAAATGTTTGTACTGCGATTCAACATTCCTCTGTTGTGTTATGGTTTTAGGTAAAAGCTTGGGTGATGTACCCACCCTAAATGGAACGGTTTTAGACCTATACAAGTTTTACAAACTTGTGAACGAAAGAGGGGGATTACATGAAGTAAGTTCTAGCCTATTTTCTTTAGTAGTCAGTGAAAAAAAGCCGAAGTCATTGACCGCACTGGTCAGATTAAAAACAGAGCTATTTATTTATTTAAACCTGCGTTTTTGAAAGAAAAATTCGGAAGTCTGCGCACATAAGGTAAGGTGGTGATGCAATGGAAAAAAAAGCAACTGTAGAACATGTTTCGTTGTCCTGCGAATTCGTTAGACGTTCTCGGATTTTTCTTTCATTCCGAATAGCCTTGGGGAGATTTGGAATAGAAAAATAATACATATAATCCTCTAAGAAACTGAAACAAAATCTTGCAAATTTGCTTTGCAATTTTTGTCTTGTTTTTATTCAACGAATAATTAGAGATCAACTTTTTCTTCATGTAAGTACAGTCCCAAAACCAGTTTTCTTGTATGTTGTTCAACTTTGCTGAAGAACGGTTTTCCATTTCTGTTCATATATATACCTCTGTAAGGAAAAAATCAGAAAAAAATTTGCAGTGTTTGATAGTTATCGAGTGTCTTTGACTCGTTCTAGTTTATCTCCACTCATCTTTCTCTTCTTATGTTGATTTGGTTATTTTCCTTTCGTATCCTTCCAGTGTCCTTTCCACTCGTTTTCTTTCTTTTCTCATTTCCTCACTATAGCTCTTTCCTTTTTCTTTCTTTCTATGCATGCTTTCTTTCTTATCTTCCGTTTCCATTTTGTTTTTCATCCTCTCTCCGATCCCGTTTTTCATTGCGTTCTCCATGGAGAACATCTATTCAGTATACCTGCAAAAACGTGCTTTGTTAATAACTCGTCGTTTCACTTTATCTGAGGTTATTCGGATGAAGCGTTGGAAGGAAGTGGTTCAAGGACTAACAAACTGTAGCGACACCAGCCTAAGTGATAGCCAGATCTTACGAGAGCAGTATGTGCGATTCATATTACCATTTGAGGAGAAATTCAACGACACTGCTGGTTTTCCTGCTGTATCGACCGCTTCAGTAACCAGTTCTGTAGCGTCACCGTCAAATAGTCAACTTGGCAACATTGACCTCTCAACCATGACCTACAAGAATCTTTCAGTGTTCCAGCAGACCGGCAATGCCCCGACACCACCCTTCAGTCAAGCGGTACCAAATCAGTCCAACCAACCATCGTCATCATACACCGGTACCCCTCGCACTCCACAAGCCCAAGCATATCCTGGTACCTCTCCAATGTCTCACCTGTTACCTGGCTATCGCAACGTCACTCAACCGGCCCCGTCGATACCTGCTTACCTTGATCCTCAGTCTGCCTCCCCTCGAGTACCTGTCTATCCTGGTACTCATTCACCACGTCTTGCTGCCCCTGGCTACCCAAATCACCAATTACCTGGTTATTCGGGGGCCTCCTCATCTTCTCAAATACCTGGCTTTCACGATGCTTCTTTGGCTCCTCAAGTACCTGGTTATCCTGGTTCACACAATACCGTTCCGCAGGAGGCAATGCGTCTCCGTGATCACCAGGTAGACTTCTCACGTCGGTCGTCCCATGGCGTGAACAAACATTACCAGCATGTGGCTGATTCTCAACAACAGCATTCGTCAATGTTCTCAAACTTTCCTCAACAACAACCACAGCATCCAACAGGAATGATGTACCCGCAACATCCCTCTAACTTTCCCGCTCATTATTCCATGGAGAGATCACGAAGAACGACTGGTGGTACGGCATCGCCGAAACAACGATTGCAGGCAATGCAAAACCAGTGGGGCGCGAAGTATCCCCAGGGAACAACACTATCTGATCCAGAGTTTGGTATGGGGACAGCAGGTCATTCACCGTTTCGCCCGTCTCAGGCATCTGGTCACAAGATGGGAGGTGCACGTCCTCCTCCTCCCTATCCCCATCAAAAAGTGGACAAGTCCTCACCGATGACTCACTCTTCTGCGACGTCCTCACAACATCATGCCCTAAAAACAGGACCCCAAAGATCACCTGGGAGAAGAGAAGAAGAGCTGTTTCCAACTGGATGTGTCGAGTCAACGAAGCCAGTCTTCTCCAGGAAACGACGGTTGACCGCAAGAGATTTGGGTAAGGAAATTTTTCTTGAATCAGTTAGATAAAGGGTAGGAAGGTGATCAAGAGGAAATTTCGTGACTGGCCTACATCGCAGAAGTCGACTCGAAAATTTGACTTGACTTGAGAAGGATTCGAATTCGCATTTTCAGTTGTCAATAATTCTGAAGTAGAACTGAAATATTACGGGTTAAACGTTTTGTTCTTGTGAGAATATTCCGTACACGTAGAATGTAGTAAATCGGCACACCATTTACAGGAAATTTCACAGCTCAACTGGTAGATAAGCAATCTGATAACCCTGCTAATTCATTACAGTCGCCCGAGAGATTCTCCCGACAATTATTGCTTATATGTAGGATATCCGATGTTTCAAATCCCGCTCAAGTCAACTTTGAACTTTTCAATTTGAAATTCGCAGTGTAAGTTAATCATGACATTTCTACTTCTTCCGCCGTGGATGGTTCTTAAAGGGTCAGTTAAAGTCCTTAAAGTGCATTTTAAATGAAGGAGCGATAGCAATAGTAATCAGTTAGCAGTAGTGTTCGAGTCGTAAAGGGATATAGCAATATAAATTAAGTTTGCCTAATTTGAAAGAACTGTTCAAATGATATATAAAGACTTCTTACAATTTTTCCGTATCTTTCTTCGTTTTTGAGGTATTCCGATGTGACTAATGTGTAAATGAGATAATCTAGTGACGTCACAGCTAGGGTAGAGATTGCAAAATCTGTTATATTTCCAAGTTTTTTCGACTAAATCACTTGAAACTGTGTACGTATAAACTGCTCATGATACTGAACATTGGAAGTGTCGAGTAAATTTGAGTAATTACGGATGTATAACTGTGACGTTACGCGACCATCTCATTTGCATTTCAAACAAATAAAAATTTCTCAACTTTTCAAATTTCTCAAATTTCTTACTTTTGTCAATTTTACTCGCGCAGAATACAGCGTTCGTAGGGTCCTCGAAACCCATAAAAGCCCTTAAATTTTCTGAATATCTGTTTACGAAAAGTTCTTAAATCTCATTTTTCTGCTGTCTCTTATTGAAACTTATTCTTAATACGATTGATCTAAGGAAAGATACTGTAAGGTGTTTCTGGTTGATTAATCGAAAAGGGACCTTTCTATACACGTGACTAGTTTTGTTGTCCAATAGTATTTGTTTTGGGATTGGGTGTAGATGCACAATGGGTTCCTTAAAAGTAGCTTAATTATACCATAAACAGCGACCATTGTTGTTAATTAAAATCTTGGTTGTATTCCAGGTCCCGTTGAGGCATGGAGAATAATGATGTCGTTGAAATCTGGTCTTTTGAGTGAAACCACGTGGGCGTTAGACACTTTGACAATCTTGCTCTTTGACGACACTACTGTGGGCTTTTTCCGATTGTCCAATCTTCCTGGATTATTGGACACAATAATAGAACACTTTCGACGAAATTTGATCAACGTATTTGGCATACTTAATGACAGTGAAGTCGATGTTGGAGTATCAAAACGGTTTATCTACGGCAAAAAGGACGAAGAAGATGAAGATAAGACCTGTAGTGAGAAGTTCACTCAGCTGTGCAGAGCACAGGAAAATTTCTCAGCTGTTATTGCTGGAGATTGCGTGGATGAGGACAAAGGTTTTTCCAGCGGAGTATATGACTGGGCACATGGTGGTGGAGACACCACGATACATATTCAGACACATTTCGAAACCGACATGGGGTTTTACGAAGGTCGAGTTTTGCAGAACCAGACAGAGCCCAAAAACGAGAACTCTTTCGAAAGTTCGTGTACGAACGACATGACGAACAATGTACCTGGAGCTTGCTTAACGGATAAAGTTGAGAAAGAGACCTCTGTGGAGGAACATCAGCATAGACCGAGAAAATGTACTGAATACAAGAGTGAAGTGGTAGAACAGGTAAATGGCGAGACTGATGCAGATAACGAAAAACCAAAAAAACTCTCCAGTTTATCTCGGAATGTGAATCTTGTATATAATGGTGTTAAATCTTCAGAGATACATCGGACGAATGCGAACACAGTTGGTGCTGACTCGGAAGTTGACATGGGGCCCAGTTCTGATAAAAACCATGTAAATGAAACAATGAAGTGCAGCGTTAAACAGGAAATTTGCTGCAACGGGGAAGATGGAATCGTGGCTGGAATAAGTGAAAAGGGTCATAGCGATATCAATTTAGAACCACCGTCGAGTGATTTAGTGAAGGATGAAGATTCATCTTCTGCATTAATCAAACGATTAAAGGCGGATTTAGATCTTGATATAGCTTCGGTGAGTGAAGACGTTGAAGATGTCGTATCTGCTGCTGAAATCTGCAAGTTGCAGCCAGCAGAAAGTTCAGAGATGGAATGTGAACTTAGGCAGGAGTTCCCTTTGAGTACTTTGACGTGGTCACAGGACTCGGCGATTAGGTGTTGTACTTGTGTGTCGAACATCATTCGGAGTCTGTCTTTTATACCTGGTAACGACGTTGAAATGGCCAGGCACCCATCGCTGTTACTTATTTTGGGTAAATTATTACTATTCCATCACAAACAGAAGAAAGGTCATAAGGAGTCCGTGGTCGGCCAATATAATAACGAACAATTCTGGTGGCACGACTGTCTTGAAACGATTCGGGAACATGCTCTCGTTACTGTTGCGAACATTGCTGGCTACCTTGATCTATCTTTAATGACTGACACCGTGAGTAACCCGTTACTGGATGGACTATTACACTGGCTTGTGTGCCAGTCATCCACTGCGGTTGATTCACTTGGGACTACTACGGTGACAACGTCTCTCTCGCCAAAGCACTTGGTTCTGGAGACATTAGCCAAGATGAGCGTGCTCGAGTCTAACGTGGATTTCATCCTAATGTCGCCGGACAAAATGAAACTTGCGAAAGTTTATGAGTACTTGGTTAAGTTATTTTCGGACAAGACAAACGAGGTAACGCGAGAGTTTGCGTTGGTCTTGTTGTCAAGTTTGACACAAGCTGACGAAGGTATTCCCTCATCGTGTTCTGAGAAGAATCTTATCACAGTACTGGTTGGGTTCCTGGAAGACGCCAAAGAAAGAGTCGAAGCGATGGCTGCACATGGTATCCATCCAGGTCTCTTTCATCCAGATGATATGCGCGTCAGTGTGGGCATGCTACGTCGTGCTGCTGGTTTGCTGGCGTGCATCGCAAAGAGAACGAACAGCGCTCATTTAATTCCATACCAGGAGAGGATTCTAGCTTTGAGTATGTCTCATCTCTTAGATGTCGAAGTGCAGTCCTACCTCAGTAACGTCTTGTACAATTTACCTAGGTGATACCTGTATAAATAGTTTGGCTGGGGAATAATGTTTATCGCGGTTGGCGAGGCTCAATTTACCGATTGTTTATCTGATACAGACCACCATAACGCACTTCCAACTCCTCCTCTGAGTCTGCTGCTCTAAATTTTCGTTGATATTAAATGACACTGAAGTGATTTTTTGTACATTCAGGGAGGTAACTGTAGAAATAGAAACATTGACGGAAGCTTGTATTCTAGCGTACAGCCGGATACATTTGAATAAATTTTATCAAAAGTATGAAGACACATATTAAAGCAACCGTTCATAATGACTAAACTATTTTTGACCACTCTTTTATCGACAGCAACGTTCCCTTGGTATTCTACTCTGGCTAAGTCCACACAATTTTACTCTCTAGAGGGTGACTTGCTGTGGGAAATGAGTTGACGTCCATATGGAATGAACAGATAGTTTCATGTTTGGGCGAAATCTAGAAGTTCTGAACAATGGTGTTAAGATATCTTCCATGTCTCGGTTCGTTTTTAAGACATTCAGATTTGTTTTTTGTTGAAAGAGCGATTTCGCGTATTCATCTA
Source organism: Nanipora kamurai (assembly GCA_036872915.1). Classification (NCBI taxonomy): domain Eukaryota; kingdom Metazoa; phylum Cnidaria; class Anthozoa; order Scleralcyonacea; family Helioporidae; genus Nanipora; species Nanipora kamurai. Next base: position 325,277 of record JBAHVQ010000499.1, on the reverse strand, counting down.
TATCTTTGAGGCAACTTGACGAAATCGTTTGAAAATTTCCACATAAGTGCATCTCTCGACAATGCAGATCACGAAACTGAAAATATCATTGTCGTGACCACAAGTAGCCGGGTCGCTACTCCAGGCCAGTGAACTCTATATATGGAGATAACTTCCCGCCCTCAGGTGAAGCCATGGAGGGAGTTTTTTTCACGTCAGTTTCAGTCCTCTACGCGGTTTTGCTCGTCTCTGTCAGTCTCCAACGCGACTTTTGACTGTTTGCTCATTACCTCTAGTTGAAACACAGGCACAAAAGATCATTTAATAAGACAGAAATGAATAGTTCAATTTAAAATATTTTTCAAAAATTATCACAGCAAGTTGTAGAGTATAATTTTCGTGGAAATGAATGGCAAAACTAATAGATCTCGCAAAAGAGCGTCGAAAAATTATTTAAGGAAACTGTATGGCAAACGATCTCTTTTTACTGGTTGTTTACCATTTTCAGACAGTTTAGCACACTTGAAGGCTACACAGCATCTCTGAATATTTTTAAATACCCTGTCTTGAAAAATTCTTTTGACATCATTTCTTTTGAACTAATTTTACGTAGCTGTAAATGTTTCAAAGCCGGACCAAGCAGTAAAAGTCGTGTAAAGGACTGGAAATGACGTACACGACCGCTCAGGGGCCTCAAACTAACGTGCAAAATTGACCTCCATGTCGATCATGTTTGGCTTCACTTTTTCCCTGGCCGATAGACTGGAGTTCTCTCTCCATATATCTCCATATATCGTACCCGGTAAGAGTTGTGATTGGCCAAAAGTTTACAAAGACCAATCATTACCCAGAACCCAGTCTCTCCGGGGTTTCTGGAGCGGTTAACTGACTATTTAACACCTCATAATACAGTTTATTTCAGAGGTTAATTGCATAAAAACAAAGCATTTCCAGTTCATCGGAGCATAACAAATGGTCAAATGAACTGGAAATCCGATGTTTGCGGTGCAAAGAAGCTCCCAAAACAAACTGCTATGGGAGACGTGAAAGTGGTCTACGATGTTCAGTGAGAAACAAGATCCTGAGGGATTTTCATCGGGTGCCGCTTGGCCGCATTATCAGGTCCGGCTCGTTAACGCCAAAGCAGAATCAGCTAATTAAGAAAGTATTTTCACAAAAGCGTTTTTTTGCCGTGTTAAACAAATCTCAACTTGTAGAGAACTTTGAGAGTTTAAGATATGGAAAAGCTTGAAAGGCTATTTATCACTTAAAGAGTTCTTTCAAACAAATAAGGCTTTCCATTTCGTTTGCGGTTCAAAACCTTGGTAATAGAGAAGTCGACTTGTCGTAGCTTTATCTCAGTTCTTCGACATTTTTACTCTGAAGAACGACATTAACCAAAAAGTTGTGGATTATAAACCCGTAATCTCGACAGATCGGTGCTTTGTTCTGTATCTCTTTTTCGAAATCAATTCGAGCGTGTTGCTCTCATGGAAATTGAACCTAAATTGTTTCTTTTTTAATTTCATTTTTTTCTTACTAATTCCTGGGAAAATAAAAGATCAACTGACCTCTCTTGTGAGGAAGAACTTGTAGAGAACTTTGAGAGTTTAAGATATGGAAAAGCTTGAAAGGCTATTTATCACTTAAAGAGTTCTTTCAAACAAATAAGGCTTTCCATTTCGTTTGCGGTTCAAAACCTTGGTAATAGAGAAGTCGACTTGTCGTAGCTTTATCTCAGTTCTTCGACATTTTTACTCTGAAGAACGACATTAACCAAAAAGTTGTGGATTATAAACCCGTAATCTCGACAGATCGGTGCTTTGTTCTGTATCTCTTTTTCGAAATCAATTCGAGCGTGTTGCTCTCATGGAAATTGAACCTAAATTGTTTCTTTTTTAATTTCATTTTTTTCTTACTAATTCCTGGGAAAACAAAAGATCAACTGACCTCTCTTGTGAGGAAGAACAACAGCAAATGAAGTCAACCCGTATCTCTGTTTGGGAAGCAGTATATTGCGGTTATTTTTTTTAACGTGTTGTTATCAGTCTACATATAACCTAGACATATATTAGGTAATTTCTTCAAAGAAATTCCTAGTTCCTAACCCTAATTTTCAAGAGAAATTTTCATTTTCATCTCACCAGGAAGATCTAAATGAGGCTGTGGGGATGGGGGCTTCGGTTTCCTTTTTTGTTCAGTTTTTTTGGACAGCTTGCACAGTCCATTCCAGAATCATCCTCAGGGTAATATGAAATGATAAATTCACAGAGCGGCGGACCGGCTTCCCGAAGGTGCGAGTTCAAATCCCGCTCGAGTCAACTATTTCAGTTGACTTCAGCAGTGTAGGTTTAATGTGAATTTATCATTGCACAGTCCAGTTAGTAAATTTTTAAGAATAACAAGCGTAAGTCTTAATTCTTTAGTTCAAAACACTTCAAGAAACCCAACCCATAAAATCATGTTTTCGTTTATGGATTATCCGGTGACCTCTAAATAGACTGCAAAGATAACTTGATAGCCATGGCTTACAATTGGATGAAACAAAACATCCGCCCCCAGGAGGCAGCCATGTTGGCATAAAACGGGGGTGTTTTGCGTGTAGTTGTCACGAGCCAGCAATAGTGACAGTTCTGTGGACTTTTAGTTTGTTAACTCTCGTTTTTACGGCAATAAAAATATATATACCTGGACCCAGTTGTTCAAAGGACGATTACTGCTAATCCTTGGTCGAAATTTAATCGGCTCTTTTTGTTAGACATGTTCTGCTTGGCAACTTTCGTGAACACTTTCTACGATAAAACCTTTCTATATTTATATGATATACGAAAGCAAAACATTAAACATACTGTTTTCACTAATCTTGGGTTAAGCTAATTCCCCTTT
>JBAHVQ010000499.1:276888-309542 GCA_036872915.1 Nanipora kamurai | reverse complement strand
TCCGCGTTTACTTGATTCAATATTTAAGTAAGAGAACTTCAAAGATAAGGTACGCGCTTGTGTTTTATTGGGGCTTTTAAGTATTGAAAGACCATTGACAATATAAATTTTTTAACTTCCTGAGTCCACCTTGCTTTGAAAAATTTTGCGGCTTTGTGTCCTCCATTTCTGACGATCGCAGTTGTACTGTTGGTGACAATTGCCCAAACACCGGATTTCTAACTGATTTTGAAATCTTAATCTGCGTAAAATCCGGTCATTTCCTTAACGAATCATAGTTTTTCAATTTAAAAGTCCATCGACGGCTTGAGGCTCCCATCAAAATCTCTATAATCTTTTACCAATATACCCAATCGATTAACCTATATACTTTATACCCCACAGGTTCATTTTTTGTTTCAATAGAGTTTTTTATACCGCTATTCAGCTAATTTATTTTAATCAAAATACAAATTGTCCATTAACTTGTTTTAATTAAATACACTATTGGAAATACCGGAGTTGTTTTAGAGTGTTTGGTATGCCAGATGAAACCTGATAAGCCGGTCTTTGAACTAGGTTCTCAAACAAGTATAATTCGTGTTATTGTGTTTGTGCATGTATTCATTTAAAGTAAAACAAAACAATTTGTTATTGATTTATCTGAATATGTTCATTAAGAAATGTGATCTAGGTCACGGGGAGTTTTCCAGTTGGTTTTTATTGGGTATCGAAATTCATGCATGGGATGTGGTATACAGATAATAGATCATGAATTATTAATGAGCATGAGAAGTTTCGTTCAAAAATTGATTAATGATTCATGAGAGAAGCACAAAAAGGAAAAACGTAACCATGGCCAGTCCATATAAGTAATAAAGCCGCGGTCGTTTTCTCGCCAACTTTTTTCGGCTTGGAAAACATTAATTTTCTTCGTCAATTTACTTGTAAATGGGGTGTCATTTAAAAATCTTATGGTACGCCTTTTATCGGATCTAAAATAGTCGTTTTCTTTTTGTATTTTATGTCAGATAAAACCTTCCTGCTCGTTTTTCAAAAAGTACATAAGTCAGTTTTAAATCTATTTATTTCAGAATGAAAAAGATCAGATAATAACATCAAGCATCTGGATTAGACAAGTATGAAACATTACGTGCTATGTATTTTTTTGGTAAATATTTTCTTAGGAATACACATGTTATCAACACGATTTTACTTAAATGAACAGACCAAAATAATGGCGGGTAAAAATATTGACGAAAGAACATAATGAACACGCACGAAAGGCATGAAATATCAATTTATTCGCACACTCATTGCATCACTCGTCAACGCAACAGCTTTCAATGATATCGTATGTCACATTCTTAGAATTGGACGAACCCAATCATGATTTGGGATAAAAAACAATTTGGGGACATAACAACCATCAACATAGACCCAAGTACAATTTGGAAGCCGGATATGTATCTCTACAACAAGTAAGTTTGTTGGCACTCATGCAAGATTGAATTTAAAGAAGGCTAGTTTGGACTACCAAGGAAATCCTAATTACGAGGCAATGGTTTTGGTGATCGTGTTGGATTTTGTTCACTGAAGGAGTTAAGGAGAAAATGAACCTTTACTCCTTCCCTGCTACGGTGACATTTTACTATTTTACTCTGGTTAATGCCAGATGATTTTACTGGTCAAAAGGAAAGATGAAGCAGTAAAGGAGCTAAGAACTATATTTAAATTCTCGAATGAGTGGTGGCATCTTTTTAGTGTGAATATCTATTAAAAACTGTACTGTTTTAACTTGTGTTCTTTTCTTTTTCTTTTGTCAACATTTCACATTGTTGTTTTATATTAGCGCAGACGAAAGTTCTGATGGAAGTCAACATTCCTTTAACACAAAAGTAAAACTTTCAAGCAATGGTATTAACCAGTGGCTGGCTCCCACCATAATAAAGACTGCTTGTAAAATCAACGTCAAACATTTTCCATTTGACGAACAGGTGCGGCAAAATTTGCATATGTGCATGTGAGCATGTCAGCATGTGTCTGTACCTGTATGACTATGAGTTTGAACTTGTGCCTAAATCCGTGCTTGTACATCTGTATATATGTATGTATACATATACATATGTTTATGATTGTGTATGCGTTCGTATATATGGTAAAATTTTAATGTTTATACCAGCAATGCTTTTCGTGTTAGTTTAAGTAAGTGTAAAGTTTTAACGGGCGAGTAAAACGAGTCAAAGTGTTTGGCTTAAGCCAAAGTAAAATTGATAAGTTGCGAAATGGCAACAGTGCCCAGTAAATGGTTAATCATTCAAGGACTTTCTTTGTCTTGCAGTTTTGTAAGGTAACATTGGGCTCGTGGACATATGGCACTCATCGTCTGGACGTTCAACTTGATGGAGATGAAGCTGATACCTCAAAGTTCGTAAATAATGGAGAGTGGGACCTTATTAGCATCAAAGGCAAACGGAATGAGTTTAAGTATCCTTGTTGTGAGGAGCCCTACGCTGACTTAACTTACACGATCCGGATTCGACGACGAACTCGATTTTATTACATCAACTTGATAGTCCCGTGTTTTGTAATTACGGGTGAGAAAATTTGATTCTGTCCCTTATTTAACGAAATTGGTATATGATGTTGCTAAATACAATGGCGAACGAGTAAATAAACCTTACCTTTTTAGATTTCACCGTTTAAACAAAATGTAGTAAAATAGTGTCAGAAACTAACATTTTAAAAAATGTTTTCTTCCTGATTAGGTCTCAGTATTTTGGCGTTCAAGGTTCCCGCCGACTCTGGCGAGAGAATCACATTGGTTATCACCAACCTCTTGTCAATGATCGTGTTTCTGCTTCTTGTCGCCGATATTTTACCACCAATTTCGGACGCGACCCCCTTGATTAGTGTATACTACGCTATTGTGATGTTTGAAGTAAGAACAAAGTACGAAACCTTTTCAGAAAACGCACAATTCTTTTAGTAAAAATTGGAAGTTTTGGCTTCTATGATTTTTTTGGTTCTTTTTCTTTTTAGATTGGTTTTGCGCTGATATGCACTTGCATTGTATTGAAAATCAATTTCAAACACCCATCTCATGGAGACATGCCTGAGTGGTTTCGAGTCCTGGTGCTACACTGGATGGCGAAATTGTTTCGAATGACACCTCAAGTGAGGATGGCTGAATCTCAGAAAAAGCACTTCAACAAGGCTAAACGTAAAACCAGTCTTTTTACTGCATGGATACCAAGATTTTCCATGTCAAGACTTTATAGTCCTCGAGGGAGTTTGGCAGCTGGTGAAGGCTCGCAAGGATCGAAGAGAAGACAGTCGGTAAAGTCAGTTGACAAGGACGAAAATGTGGATAAAGTTGACGAGTGTAACAACGAGACAATGAGTAAAGATCAAGGGGACAAGTATATTGCATTGACTGAAATAACAGTCCAAGGAAAAGATAAATTGCCACAAGCTGATGAAAGCTCTCTACCACAAGATTGCTTTGACACACAGGTCGACACTGAGGGATCACTCGGGACAAACGAGACACACGCAATCAACGCCACCCCCGATGATGCGAGTGATCACATGTCAGAGAGTATGAATCAAAAGAGAAACGCGCGTAAAAAGTCCGATAATACTCAAACGTTACCACCTGCTCCTTTTGAATCACCTGATCCCAGTTACTTCGGTAATGTGAAGGTGTGCTTGGCTTGCTCTCACAACAGCGCCATTCACACTCTTGTACAACAACAACATGATCTAGTAAAATACGTTGAATCACTGGCAGATATGGCCAGAGATATGGAGGAAGACGAGATCAAGAGGGAAGAATGGAAATTGGCAGCCGCAATTCTCGACGAGTTTTTCTTCTGGTTGTATCTGCTGATGCTTATTGTTTCAAACGCTGTAGTTTTTTCGATGATTCCAAAATATGATGATTAAGTCGCAAAAAGGCAAGCATAGTGAATCACGGCCCCTGTATGGGTTTAATTTGTCCTCTTAAAGATGCATATAAAAGTATTTAATGACTGTTGAAACTTTAAATATATATCTATGGTAATCTAAAGAAATTCTGAAAGCTGTTATACCTTGAGGTTCAAGAAAATAGTACTGTTGATAATCATAAATTTTCACTAACTGAAGCCGATAAAGAATTATATCAGGGGATTATCTTCTTGTATATTTTTCCGTTGTAGTATATGTCAGTTGTTTTTTTGAACCATATCAAAAAGATGATCAGAATAAATCGACCAAACAATAATTAGCCTAAATAATTTGGACACAGTAAGTAACGACTCATATTCCCTTAGCTGGCACCACCGTGAGACTCTAACGATGTTTTGGCAAGATATTATCGTAACAATATCATTAAATACTCCAGACGATTTGTAGAACGAATTATAAACGTTGCATCAAGTATTAGCAGAAATGAATAAAAGATTGGAGAGATTTTGTTTTCACTGGTAGTCTTTAATCGTCTAAACAATAATTTTTAATTAATGAACAGAACTACATGCATAGTGACATAAATTTTTGAATTATCTGATATCTGTCGTTGTGTTGATAGCAGATTGACATGTAATGCAGCAAGGGACAATCGTAAACAACGAAAAATGATAGACTTTGGTAGCTAGTATTTATTATAATTTTATTCGTATTATTATGTTAGTATTATTCTTATTACTATTATTATTTTAGCAGCTAGTGTTTTCAGTTGGTCGAAATGGAAAGACCGAGTCTTTCCACTTGCGAAGGTGCCTCGAAAGACAAACGTTGAGTTATTCGGGCCGTTAATACGCGAGAAAATTTAATCGCGGCTAAAATAAGTTTCCAGCGGTGTATATTTATACAGATAATAAGTCACCAAGACTGGTATGAATGCCTAAGTTTATATAAAAGGATCATTTGCCATTCTTATCTGAAACTATTAGCTATAGCAGTATTCATTTTAACTTTCTGACCGTTACCTCCTGTTCGTTACGTTCTATTCAGTTTCTAAACCTTCGCTTTTTAACCAAGTGTTTTTTTATAACAAACCGTAACAAACACTTTCCCCGGCTAAAGTGGCACAGCAGTCTGACTGGTGAGCAATGGCTTTCACTGTCGCTATACTGCTTGAGGTCATTCCATTCCTTTCATTTTTGGCATCATAATGGTAGTATTCGAGCCGCCATTTTGTCATGCAAAAAATATAGTCACGAACTGTTGATACTTGGCGACTTAAGTTAGCCGAGACTAATTTCGGATGAACTTTTGTACTGGCTCCTTTGGCTTATTTAAGTCACGACTTAATTTGGTCGGGAACAAATTGACCATTTGAGTGTTCGCGGCTTATTTATATGGCGGCTTATATTAGCCGAGGCTTATTTGTTCTCGTGGTGCAATCATGCTGGGAGATGATGAGTCCTTCTGCAACCTCTAGAATTAGAAATTCCGAGAATTTCTTTTTCTTTTTACTTTCCTGCATTCAGAATTTGTGCCTCTGCTAGAAGTTCTGTAAAACAAGTTTCTTATCCAAAACGTTCACGGTTAACAGCTTCCTCAGGTCGTAAATATGTTTGTAATCGTCGAAGTTTAAGTTCGATTGGTTCTCTCTAAGTTTCTCTAATAAGTTTCTCTAAGTTCTCTGATAAGTTCTATTGGTTCTCTCAATTCTGTTGGTTCTCTCATATGAACTAATAATATATGGAAAAGTTCATATAATAATAAACTCAACTAGGGGCTGAATACATGGGGAATTTTACTATGGATTGAAATCTTAAAATCATTAAACCATATTGCGATTACACGATCAAAGTATTAGGTCAACTAATCCCTACAACGCAGCCAGCTCATTAAATAATGTTTTAATTCCTGCAGCGAGTAGAAATAACAAATGTGTTTGCTGGTTTAGAGTTTACATATCAATAGAGTTGTCTCTTAAAAACTAGAGAATGTTATTGTGTCGTTCTTCATTTTTTTAAAAGAGTTGAGAGTCAAAAAAATCTTTCTGAATAACAAGATGAGGTGTGATATACGTAATACTTAGGTTTTATAAAAATAGTAGAAACGTCCATAAGCAATATGTATTTAAGCTTGTAATAAAATTCCTACTGATCAAAAGAAACTGAACCAGTGGTGCTATAATGTAATTAATAAATTTAATTTGCCATTCCTTGGATGTATCAAAATGTATTTTGGTTTATTTAACGCGGTAAAAGAAGAGGCGCTAACAAATACATATATGCTTGTAATCATGACAAAAAATCCAAGAGACTTATCTTTAATTGGCTAAACAAATCCCTTTGATCCACTTCAACGCGTCATTGTTATTCTTGATGTGCTGTTCCAACATGCAATAGATCCTATATTATTTGGCTTAGAACAACTTAAGTTAATATTAAGTATTCCATCATTATTATCATATCGTGACTTCCGCTTAGGCAGTACAGATGATAAACCTGCAGCCTAGCTCACCATCTGAGTCGTAGTGGCTCAATGGTTAGAGCGTCTCACCGGTCATCAGGAGGTTGCGGGTTCGATTCCCGTCTAGGGCTCAGAAATCGTTTTTCTGAGTAAACGAGTTGACGAACGTCCTCTGTTGTTCTGATATTTACCAAGCTCCCACATGAGCAGGCTTTCTGCTCAGTGTTTAAGTATTATTTGGCTAAGTCGTAAAGATTGTACAACACAATGAACAAATCTCACAAGCATCGAAAGTGTTAAGAATAATCTGGATGTCTCAATACAATTTGACCATGATTGTCGTGAACTGAGCGGCCATCGAGGAAATATCAATTTAAAGAACCCGATTGTGTGAATACACATCTATATTTTTCGGTTTAAATAACTTGGACTTGAATAGATTGTCCATTAGGTGTTATGAAAAGAACACGATTAGATTGCTATTTGAAGGATCTTATGTACAAAACAATGGCCGGTAATTCAAAAAGCGAAAACATATTTATTGAGATTCTAGGTTTTGACTGGGTTTCGACTTGGTTTCGAGTTGATTTTTGCCATCGTCAGGAATACGTGATGATTGAGCCAATCACCTTTGCCTTATACCGAAGAAATGGTACTGGCGAATTGGTCACTGGTAACTACCATAAAGAACACGAAGAATACAATCGAAACTTTCAATATCATCGAACTTTTCAATCAACTTAGAAATCTTACGTTCAAAATTCCTCATCTAAAAAATATCCGCGTAATACTTTATTTTATACTATTATATTCTTATACTGTTAGATAGGAATGTATCATCAGTAATCTTAACAATGGCTAAAACAATGGCTAGAATCTCAGTCTTGTTTTCACTTTTCGGAGTTCAGAACGGTGGTTCTGTACTTAATTAAAAAAGCCCAGCGATAATTAAAGGATCTTTTCAACAAAAGGGCTCTGGCGAACAAGGTAGGAAGCAGATTCTTTACCTTAAAACTGATTAATATTATCTGGACTAACTGAAGTGAATAATCGCTGGAACCCTTTGGAAAATGGATAGTTGAGGAATAATAATGACCTTCAAAGACCAAAATTTTATATAATATATATATTATATAATATAATATATTCGATTTCACAAGTATTTTGACTAATGTATAATCTCTAATGTAGCCCTTCAGAAGTATACGTTCCAGTATGTTCGTAGAGATATATTAGTTTTGAGATGTCAAAGCTTTTCAGTGGACATGCAGCAAATCAAATGCTACATCATCTTATTTCTAGTTTGAACCAATGCAATTGGAGCTTTCCTTTATGTTAAAAATAGGCTGTTGACATTCAACTGCTTATTAACTCATCAATAACAATATCACCACCCTTCATTAAGATTTAACGCATTATTAGAATTAAACCAGGAAGTATTTTGTGCTATTACTGTGTTATGTCAACATTAGTCCAGCAAATTTAGTTAATTATGGATCTCTTGGAATACTCTCGCAATTAAGAATATCCCTGAAAAACCGATCTCATATTAATACCCCAATAAGTTCCGGTACAACAACAAACCTATCTATAAATATCTCATTGAGTTAAAAACAATATTTATATCTAGTCATGCAGTAATTCCGATGTAGTTATGGATTTGGATGTATAAATGATGTATTTATAGATTTGGAACTGCGGTCAACCTCTACAGGGAAATGGTGATAAGAGAGTAAATTTGTTGGGAATGATCCACAGCAAGAAAGCACTTATCATTTTCAAGTACTTATACAAAAATTCTTCATCATGATTTCAGGCAAAAACATATAAGACGCAAGGATTGTGAATGGAGAAGGAGGTGTGTTTGGGGTGTGGGATAATAATAAATCAAGGAATAAATTAGTTAACAAGTAAGAAATTTTGAGCAAATTACTATAAATTGAAATTATATTTTAAGCTGAAAGTTCTGGTCAAAATTCAACCGTAGATGAATAGACGAATAGGACTGGAGACCGGACCCATGCGAGCTCTGAAATATTTTTGAAGATATCCAGTGAGTAACTTTAAAATAACTGGGACCCTTTTTATGTGTTTGTTGGCACTGTTTCTCGTGGTATGAAAAGTTGTTATAATCGAGTGCTAATACCTCTTAAACAATGTTGGAATAAAATGTTCCTAAATGAGTTGTTGATATAGGTAAAAAAAGGTGTTACGTGGAGGTCTTCATGGAGAATTTTGTAAATAAAGTTTCAAAGTCGATTATTTCCTTGTAAGTTTGTATGGTAATAGAAGAGAAAGAGACTATAGGATTGTATTTAGTTAAATTAATCACGCTGAGCCTTCGACTTGTTCTCTCAAGTCGTCTTCAGAGCAATTACCAGGCCAGTTGTTGGCGCCAGCCAACAACCAGGGCTGGTAATTGCTCTGATGATTCTTGCGTCTACAAGTCGAAAGCTCAGCATGAGTTAACTCAACATTGTGGTGTTTCTACGATCCTATATTCACGTTTCAAAGTTGATTGTGAAATAGATGGTATTGAAAGTTTGGACTGTACATGTTTCGTGCTTATTATGTTAGTTATCAGTGACCAAACCACAAGTATCATTCCATTGATATAAGACTAAGATATTTGGCACGTAATCACATTCACGAATGAAATTGTTAATGGTGATAAGGGCGATACTATGTAGGGGACAATTAACATTTTAATTTGCGTCGGTGATAAAACTAATGTAACTTAGCGGGAGATGGTCGCCTTTATGTGTTACGTCACTGATAATATCATATTCGATATTTTTCTTGGAAGCAGAATATGGTAGGACCTGCAGCTTAAACAAAAATAGAGCATACATACCTTAACTTTATGAAACGCATCTTGTTTTAGTAAGTATTATAGTTACTCTGAGCGACTTTCCGATCTTCTGCATGGTTTCGTAAGACCCGAGCCCAGGGGATTTTCACCCTGCGACTTATTTGGCGTTCCCCATCATCATTCTCTTGTTCCACAATGATGAGGAACCACCTGCAGAGAAAGCTTAAAGCAGAGAAAGCTTAAAACAAGTTAACCTTGAAATCTGTTTTTAGTGTCACCAAATTACGAGCTATAGTAAGTACAGTTTTCACAAAAAAAATTAAAGACACATAATTATCTCAACTTGTTTTTGTTAAGGAGCGGACTCAGTGCCTGTTTCACCCTCGACGAACTAACACTATTCTTGGGTTTATGATAATCGAAATGAAATAGGGCCTTTCTTCTTGAGAACAAAAGATTTTTGGAATTTTCTAAATTCGCAACTAAATGGACTCTAATTGATCCTTACTAGCCCACGACGGCAATAACATCAGGATGGAGCAGGTTGTTGGGACATCTCGTCGGTTATCACCAATCTAGGTTGTTACACTGACCTGACAATCCTTTCAGATCAAGCCTATTTCGCAACAATGTCAATTGGATTCTTCATCATCAGTGTATTTCTTATTAGCGAAGTCACCATGGCTGAAGGTACCTGCTCATACTTGTTCGTCTAGATTTGTAATGTAGAAATCTTTGACGGGTTTTCGTTTCAGGGGACATTTTTAGTTCCAAATAGCACATTTCGCAAAACATAAAGGTTCCTCTTGTTGGCATTCTTTATATTAACAACTAAATTTTCCATACACCGGCCATCAAACCGAGAATGTGGTGCATACAGCACCCGAGACGTGGGAGAAAAAGACGTTCAGTTGCATTTGGGCAATCCTTTGAAGTGGCAATTGTAGCAATTAGCATATGGGTTATTGCTATACTGTCTCTTTCTTCTTTAAACGAAGGCTATTTAAGGGACTTTAATGAACTGTATGCTATTTAGCATCTTGCTTTCTATACAAGCCGAACCCACATTACAATACCACCAGAGCTTCATTGGATACATTTACGACATCGCTTATGGGTTGTATTTATATTAGCAGCAGCGGGAAAGCAGACTTCACGTCGACTTTGGTAGTTCTGCAATAAAGTGTTATTTGAAGTCTGCGAAGTTGTGTGGTAATGTAATTCGCACACTTTCACGGAGAGGCCAGTGGCGTTTGAAGATTGTCTTCGATTAATTTTGAATCTTCCATTTGATAAATGACGTCAGTTCAAATCATCTCTTCATGTTTTTTTTTTCTTTAAAGTTGCGTCAGTTGGTTTTTCCTTTGTAAAAGCAATGACAATTGCTCTTTAGGTGGTCTTTAAGTAAAACTACAGCATATTCATGATGGAAAATCACAATCAAGTCGCTCCTCTTTATGTACCGTTAGCACGATATTTTAAACAACCAATATAGTTGTCTTCAAAAGTCGTTAGATTTTGGTTTTAACTTTCGTTACTTAACGTTTGTTCTCTTCAGCTGTTTGAAATAAGGAAAATAAACGATTTTAAAGCTTTAACAAAATAAGATTTGAACTGAAAAGCAACACATATATAACACGATCACAATCTCCTTAGTACTCGCGGTACGCTTGTTTTTATTTTATCAGTTTTATTATTGAGAAATTGCAAATAAGATATTTTTAATAGTAGAAAGTTGGTAGACTGTCCAAATTACGTTGAATAATTCTGACCTTGCGAGCAAAGGCCTTTATTTACCGACTAGAACACGTTTCACTCTGTGAAGAAGGGTCTTTGCTTGTTACGTCCAAATTATTCAACATATAAGTTCGGCAATCTAATAACCTCTTATTTCTATTTATATTTACTTATTTTCTACGGCTTTATATATACTGCCTACTTATACTGCATCCTATATAGTTTTAATTGTATGTGAAGGTTAAAATCAGCTAGTAAAAGTAAGAGTGGTCTTTTAGAAACATGTCTATCGACTACTTTAGAACAGCTTAGCAACACTCATCTGTCAGTTATGCAATTGTCTTAATTGCAACGGTTTAAAGTAGCAGACTTGCATAGGCTTACAGTAGACTCGTACCTTTGCATCAGCCTGGCAACAGTCTTGCAACCGACTTACAACTATGTTGCTACTCTCTGCTAATCACCTTGCCATGAGTTTCCAAGGAACCTACAAAACGTTTGCAACTGCGCATTGCAACAGTCAGTTTATTGTTTGCGATAGCTTTGCCTTCACCTACAAACTCAAGACTGCCTCGAAGTCATACTAATTGAGGAAATATGATTTTCTTACTCATATCTCTAAAGGTATTAAATCTGAATCCTTCAGCTAGGATAATTTCAATTTTAAGCCAAGGTTTCCATACCGATTTTCTCGACGTTTCTTTTCTTATGGTCACCAGAAAGACTTTTAGGTTGCATAAAAATTGATGTACACTAAAACGTATTTATTATTTTCGTCTGAATTCAATACATTTGAATCTAATTGGAATGCTACGAACTTACGTTTACAAAAAGAGAAGGATAGTCTAAAAACTTTTACTTGCTCAAGAGAGATTAGACGCATAAAAATACCACAAGTTGTAGTGTTTTGTTGCATGACAATTGAATTTCACAGATTTATGACATATTTAAAGTAGTTGGCCAATATTTCTTTCATGCAGTAATTTGGATCAAATTTTTTCCCTGATATCATAGCCTAGGAAAAGCGACATACTTTCAATTTGGCAACTTCCTGTACAACAACCTAATACATCTTTCACAGAATTCTACTATTTTATGATTGTTTAACCTAACAGGTTCCATTTTTAATCGATAAAATTTAAATTCAAATGTTTCATGTTTTTTTTTTATGACATGGCAGATTTTATGCAGCACGATGCGTCTCGGTTGATGAAGTACTTGATACGTTCATCAAATGCATCTGTGTTACCTGTGATCAATAACGGAACAAGTCCAAAGCCTGTGGCAGTCAAGATTGGAGTAATGTTGTATCAGATCATAAACGTGGTAAGCATGTGAGGAAAGTGAATCAGTAAGGCTAGGGTGCACAGTCTCACCTATATCAGTGTTGTAGCTAATGGTTAGAGAAATAATATAGCTTTAACCATTTCCTGACCGAGGACTTTCCCCTTGACGAGTAAATTCGTCTGGCGTTAGCCAGAGTAAAATACTAAAGTCTCCATAGGTCGCTAAGGGCCACTACAGTCAGGAAGGAGTTAAACTCGTTACATTCCTAATTATAATTTGCCGATAATTAAATACTTTATCTGCCAGAGAAAGGTTTTTGTAATCAGCTGCAAAAATTTGGAGAAAGCAGTATATTTAAAGTAAATGGGCTCTCGCATTGCTTATAACTCTGCTGGGACACCCCTTTTTGGGAAATATAAACTGGAAACAGTTGCTAATCGATAGACTCAATACAGAGACAAAATATCTTTCAACCGGTTATGTTTTTCAAGGCTTGCACCTGATTCCCCAATCTACTTGGAATCAAACACTACCACTGCCAAAATCTCAAACATTGTGCCCGCGGTACAGCAGCGGTCTTTCACAGAAGGGTAAAAGGTCGAGCAAATTAAATACTAAGCTTTACATAGAGAGCGTTCAATTTGCAATGACAGTTCCTAATTATATTCTTCCTACTAGATGGAAGGACAAAAACTATTAAGTTGAAAGAAATGAGCTGTTCCATTCGAGAGCTTGTTTGGCAACCTAGCTCTGCATTATAGCCTTGTAAATTGACTCAAACAAAACGTTGAAAACGATATTTGATTGCAGATTATACGAATCGAACAAGCAACTTTGATTTTGCAACGAAGGACTTTTGTAATATAATCTTACTTCTCTCCATATCCAAGAACTTTTTATCCGTGCGAGGTAAAAAAGTTGTTGCAAAATCCAATTCAAAACATGTGGTTTGTAAACCTTTCGTGGCCCAAAGTTGTTATTTACTTCAACTTCCGATATAAAAAAAACTGTCGAAATGTATTTAGATTACAGTTGAATATGATGTGAACTCAAATGTTCAAAATTTATGGCTGTCTTACACATGATATGTCTGTTATCAAATTCAATTGATTTTGACTCTTTCCCACCAGAAAAATAATTTGCAATGAATTGCTGCATTTACTTTTGCAATTATTTACTTCTGTGGAAGTCGTTAGTTACATTTACGGTAAAGAAATAGTACGAAATTAATCTATTTCTTTCATAAATAATTATAATTTATTACAAAATTACAGTAGTTTCTCTCAAAAGGCTATTTCCGAATCTATTTCGTGGAGAGCACGCGTTACCAGGTGAAAAGTTTGTCTCACTGAATTTTAGAATTATCGATTCCAATCATGCGATTGCCATGTGTTTCCATTTTAAACATTTATATTTATTTTTCATATCATAACTGACGATGTTCTTTATTAACTTCAAACAGGACAACAAGAATCAAATTGTTACTTTGTCTTTATTCATGCGACAGGTTAGGTGAATTTTAATGTAGAGTGACGTAGTTAGAGAGGATATCGCATATACCTTAACCCTCTGGACATGCAAGGGAAGTCCGTTGAAAAATGTTGATTTCGGTCGATAAAACCGGATGATCCAAACGTTCAGATAATGATATCAAAATATGGGATTCAGTTAAGAGATAAAATGATTACAAAAAAGGTGTTAGACCGCAAGAGATGAAAACAGAGAATTATAGCTATTGGAGCAACCACCCACCATCAGAGAAAGAGTCTTGTTCAGAAGCACGTCTTCTGGTGTCCCACTCTGATCAAGAACGCCTGACAAAGTGTCTTCACTGATAATAATCATAAACAATATTTTTCAGGTTAACTTGGTCAGTAAGAAGACCATCACTAGTTGCTATCGTTCAAGGACCTGTAAATTCCTATACACTAAAAACGATTTTGTATTTATTCTATAATGACAATCAACTATATCTAAAATCATCGGTAAGTAAGGGTTTAAAAATCCTTATGTACCAATCAGTTTCCACAAAAACGACTTACACTCTGCTAACAAATTACAACGGACTTCCTATTCCTCATACCGTAATGCAACTATTTTTTGCCGTAGTAAACTTTAGCGATTTTGGAAATTCCGTATTTGACAAGCAAATTAATTTAGTGAATTTTTCAAGACTCTGAAGAGAAGTAAGGTAAATGTATCTAGTTGAAATTAGTGAGACTAATTTTTGCGATACTATAAAATATTGCGAAAAACGTTGTCTCAAAAAATAGTTGCATTAAGGTATCTTCCAATATTTCATTAAAGACCACTGCTCCTTGAAACGTAAACATCTTGCGACTAGGTTCTGGTACCACCTTTGGCAGCTTCAGTTTTGCTTTTTCTTGCTGCATTTTTTTTATGATTATGAAATCTTTCGAAAATGTCATTCCGTTCTTCAATTTCCTTATTAAGAACTTCTTTTGCACAGAGTTGTTTTATTTTTACTTGCTTAAAAACTTTAGAATTCTCTCCTACCATGCAGTATTGGCAGTCTACAAATCCTTTCGCTTTTTGCCACTCATCTTTGATCGGCTACTAATGACACAGTCGTAGCTCCGAGCAGTCGTACAATTATGTGGAAAGGTCATATGCAGGAAGAATGTTGTTCAGTTTGGCACCATCAACTGCCGCAGGTTTTCCTCGGATACTCCAGTTTCCTCCTATACTAACAATGGACCTATGAGGGGTGGCCCATACTGGATCTATTGGGACACCAATCAACGTTTAGTTAAAGTGGTTATCCAATATTAATAAAGATACATTTTTAAATTTTATATGATCGAAATGTTTGTTGCGAGTTGTTTAACTTTATTTAATTTTACCCTTTCATTGTTCCCCGGAACAAATCAAACGCTGGAGATATGCCTCTGTAGTCAAATAAAAATACCCACTGACTCAGATTTACAGATTACATGTCAGGGAATAATTACAGTGTGATAATTTCACTGGAAGATTATCCTCTAATGGTTATCTTATCATTTCTTATAGTTTACTTGCTTTAATATTATTTATTAAGACAAGCAACGAAAGAACATTTTTACATAGATCCCAATTTGTCTTAGAAAATATAATACCTTAATTTTAATCGAAACAAAAATATAAAAGTCACAATCTTCAAAACAGTCTTACTAATATATTTGCTGAGAGTAAACATTTCAAAAGAAAAGCCTAAATTAGTGGCAAACAGAAAATTTAATAATTTTAACAAAATTTAATTTCAAAACGACTTCTAATACTCAATTAGAGTCAGCTATCGTTATATAGACCACATTCATAATGGCCATAACGGCCAACTTAAATATTTTTTATGTGCATCTTAAATAGCATTTCTTGCCTCGTTTGAAGGCCAATAATATTTTTTTGAATTACAAACCCCGAGACGAGGCGAGTGAGGCGAATTTACATGCTCATAAAAGAATACTTGAAACCGCCTCGCATTATGAATAAGGTCTATACACCCAAATAAATCATGACAAAATTGGAAATACACGTTTCTGAAAATCACTTATAACCACCTTAGCTTCGTTAGGACTCAAGAAAGTGAAAAGTTAACAGAAACCCAAGCTTACTAATGAAATGAAAGAAAGAAACTACAACAGAAGCCATCTTAAAAATGAAAGCAGTAAGATTAAATTCTCGAACTTAACATGCATGAAGCATACAAGAAATGTACAAGCCAAGAAACCAAATTGATGAAGAAGTTAACGGAAAAATAAAGTATTGTGATTTTTAAACTATACATATCTTACAAGCAGTAAAGAAAGTTGGAAAACCATTGAAGAATCGTTAAATAAATGATCAAGAGCAACAATTTTCAAAGATATTTCTGTGAATCATAAAGTGATAACAGAGGAAAAGAACGACTTCTTTAAAATAGATGCTGAGTCAGCTAGACGTTCCAATCATTGAGGCATGCACGAGAACCCAGATGATATGGTAGAGTAAGGTTACTTCGGTATTTAAACCTGGCACGAGTTCGTCAACAATGACTTGGTGGGCTGCAGGTCGTTTGATGAGGGTAAATCTCGGTTAATCTTCAGCCAGATGTCATAATTTGACTTCAGAAAATTATAGTTTGATGCGGTTAAGACTGTGTCATCCACAGTTTGAACAGTCGGAAAGCAATTTTGAAGAAAGTTGGAAGAGAATGTGTACATATATGCTGATGTAATTTAACGATGACGAAAGTAAGCCCATATTACACCTAACCTAAACAGTGACGTTTGTGATTTTGTACCAATACTAGAAATGGCAGAATGACCTTCTCAAATGGAATCCTGATCATTACGATGGTCTCAATTCGATAAATATCGAGAAAGACAAGTTATGGGTACCAGATATATATATCTACAATCAGTAAGTTCCAAGAGTCCTTTATTAATCTTTTGTTCGTTTCTTGTAATAACAGTTCGCTAAATTTTGTCCTTAATATATTGCATAATTTCCCATTTTAGCTATCAGTAATGTTATGAAATATAAATAGACTATCTTATTCTTCTAGCTAAGGTTGACACCCACTAATGTATTAATCCTTTAACGCGTCGATTCCCTGGATACAAAGACACTTTGCCTCTTTTAAATTTTCATATTTTCGATGACTTCCTGTTTAACTATCGTCATGAAACAACGATTCCTACGCAACTAACCATTACCCGAGTTCAGTCAGAACATTTCGTTCTGTGTTAGCATTTGTCGAGCTTTAAAGAATGTACGTAAAACTTCAGTAATTTATTTCCTGTTCGATGTTAGTGCAATAGTGCAGTCGTGCGTTCTTGCGTTCTTGTATTCGAGTATTTTTGTACTTGTGTATTTCCCCTCGTTTTTGAGTTCTCACGTTTTTGGGTTGGTTAATATTCTTTCCCTCTTTATATTTTGCTTTAGTTATAAATTATTCTTTCTTCGTTCAATATGATCATTTATTCTCTCGAGCACGTGTGAGTTCCTTTTTTTCTTAGTCATCCACTTACTCATTCCAGCCATTCTTTCATCAACTCTTTCTCGGCGGTCTCGGACTTCTATTATTTTACTCGGGCTAACGCCAGACGATTTTATTCGTCAAAGGGAGAGGTACCGCCAGGAATGGGTTAACCTATCCATCAAATAGATATCTTATCTTAAATCTTATCATCCATTCATCTATCATCCATTCATTTATCTTATCCATCTATCTTATTCGTCTATCTTATCCAGCTATCCAGCCATCCACCCATACATTCATCCATCCATTCGTTCGTTCATTTATTCAATCCTTTCTTTTTCTTGTTAAAGTGCAGAGGGTGGAGTAAAAAGTGCTTTAGATCAATGGAAGACACCCATAACAATTAACTCAACAGGTTTTTGCACATGGATGGCACCTGCAGTGATTAAAACATCATGTAAACTAAACGTTAGATATTTTCCGTTTGATGAACAGGTAAACTTCAGAATTACCCGTTTTTTTTCTTTGATTTCTGACCTTTTCTAGTGTATTGTGTTTTCAGTCATTTTTCCCAATTTGCTTCCATCTAATTGATAGCAGCGACTGACGTCGAAAGTTTTATGGAAATGGGTGCCTCCTATTTGTCTATAATGACCTCAAGGAAGGTACTTTCAGTGATCTGTATAATTTGATCGCTGGCCAATGAAATGTGAAACTAAGATGGCCACTAGTTGAGGGTAATTTTGGATATTGTTTAACGCCCCTACGCGCGGTCTCTCTTGTCAGTTTTTGTCTCTAACGTGACTTTTCTCAATTTTCTTATTACCTTGGAGCTGAGATTCCAGTTATCTTGAACAGAATTCACTGGACACTTCTTACCACATCACTTGTATGAAAAGCAGGCGTCACTAAACTCACTAGAGCTAGGAGGCTGAAAGTGCTCGCGCTAACTTTGACAGCAAATATCTCTAAAACCATTCAACGACTTTTCATAGTTATAAAAAGTCAACAAAAACTATCAATCAGAAAAAAACAGAACTTATTAATTAACAACCACAGTACTATTAAAATTTTTTCTTCTTCAAAACTACTGTTTGAAAATCACTATCTTATTGAAAAGACGTGGCATTATAATACGGATTAAACCCACCAAATCGCTTACTCTCACGCCAGTTACAGCAAATCAATTTTTCTCCCCTAACCTAAGAAGTCGAGTGATTACCACGGACAAAAGTTTTAAAAAGTTAGTTAGTGGCTGGGAAAGAGCACTTGAGGTTAGAACGGCTTAGACTTGTGGCCCTTTGTTGAAGATTCTCCACTATGGCCGCCATGATTTAAAGTTTAAACCAACGATTGACTACATAAAAAGGTTAAAGCCAGTGGAGAGATTTCAGCCGGTTCGACCGGACTGACATTTCAGCAAAGATAACCAGGCCGAAATCTCAGTCGAAGTTGAATTCTCGATTTTAGTGGACAGGGTTACGTGTTAATTGTGTATTCTTTAACGAACCATTGCTACCTCGACAGCAAATCCAAGGATTCCTACTGTGTGATAAAAAAATAGTGGTTTTTGCGCATATGTTGATATTAAGGCTTTAAATTAAACGTATTGACTCCGAGTAATGGATGTAAGAGCCCACCAAATTGCTTTAAACAACATCACTAAATAATTATTTTAAGAATATCGAAAGAATAACGAAACGTTAGTTATTAAATGTTAGTTATCAAATATTCTTAAAATAATATCTTTCCGTGATGTTGTTTAAAGCAATTTGCTGGGCTCTTATATTCCTTACTCAGATTCGATTCCCGCCTGGTGTTTCGTTAGCAACGATTAATGTATTGAGGCTCTTGTTTGTAATATTTGGTGATTCAGCTACCAGAGACTGAGATTAAATATGAATTGAACTTTTGGACTAGTTTTAAAATTAACTCCATCATTCAACTTTTTAAAATTAGTCTCACCCCTCATTAGTTTCTTCACTTCTCTTCATTTCAATTTTCTTCCCTCCCTTTTCCTTCCTTCTCTTACTTCCCTTCCATTTTTTTCACTTCACATCACTTCACTTCACGTTGTCGTTTACTTTGCATTTGTAGAGTTGCAAAATCAAATTTGGTAGCTGGACCTACAACGGTTTCCAGTTAGACATCCAGCCGGACCATGAATCATCCCAGGGAGATACGTCGAAATTTATAAAAAGTGGAGAATGGGATCTTGCTGAATTCCCAGTGAAACGAAATGTTGAAATCTATGCATGCTGTCCTGAACCTTTCCCCGATGTTACATTTACTTTGCTAATTAAGAGACGAACACGGTACTATTACATCAATATGCTTCTACCTAACATGTTTATTACAGGTGAGCATCGTTTTGTATCCAGGAAAAGCAAAAAAGATTAAGTGATATATAAAAGTTATTCATATGAAAAGTAGTTCCATTTCGCAAAAATCTTCCTGATTTCCTTTGACAGGCATCATCAATGACCTTTCTCAGTTTTTGTGCATAAATACGATACAATAAAACTGCCAAAAAAGATAGTGACCAATGTTAAAAAATACGTGAAAACTGTTTTGCTGTCTTCTGGGCGAAAAACACAAAAAAATTAAAGTTTTATACTATTCCAATTATTTTTTTGCTGTGGCGGCCACAGTTATTAATATAATTTGCGCCAAACTCAGAAATTCCCCATGTGGAAAAATTGTGGAATCGCACAGCAGTAGATGCTTAGACTTATGAAAAATACTTAATCACCAGAGCTTCTTTGTGTGAAGGGAGGAATTGAAACAAATGGTCGTATATCTAAACCCTAAATCTAGGACAAAAATGAGAATTTGTCATTACGAATTGTTTTGTGTATAGCAATATTGAAGTGCAAAGCGAGTTAAAATAGAAATACACAATGCATGATCCAAAACACATCGAGTGAAGTTCAGTAAATTCCATATTTCTGTTAAAACTATTCAATCTGTCGCTTCTTCCTAAGACAACGTGCTTCCAGGGGAAACTTAGACTTAACTGCCACAAATAATTTCTAAACCGATATTCGTATGTGACTTTAATGAAATTTCCAATATAGAGAATAAGCGATCTTGAAAATACTCATTTTTATAAATAGCCAGATTAATGTAACAACAAACAGCTATAACCATACAATAAAATGACCGTTTTGTTTTCATGACTCAATCATAGTGGATTCCTGATTGTCACGTTTATCAGAAGTGTGAGCCAACGGAAAGAAACGAACAGCTTTAAATGATTTGCAAGTCATTTAACTTAAAAAATTTTACTCCATCCTCTTTGATATCCTCAATTTCTCCGCACGTTGCCTGAATCCTGTTTTTGGTAAATAATAAAATAAAGTCACGCTGGCTTGCAGTACAACCAAAAACATATTAATAATTTTTCAAATTTTATGTTGTGAGTTTGTATTATGCTTAATGCTGAACATGAACTTGGTTCATGTGGGAGTTTACGATGGTCCACCAGTCGTCTGATATTTACCAAGCTCCCACATGATCAAAGTTCATGTTCAACATTAAGTATTTCCATCATTATTATCATATCGTGACTTCCGCGTAGGCAGTGCATATGACGAACCTGCACCCTAGCTCACCATCTGAGTTGTGGTAGCTCAATGGTTAGAGCGTGTCACCGGTCACCAGAAGGTTGCAGGTTCGATTCCGGTCTGGGGCTTAGAAATCGTTTTTCTGAGAGAACGACCTTGATGAACGTCCACGAGTCGTCTGAGTTTGTATTCGTACTGAATTTTTATCTCCTGCTGTGTAAACTTTTTTTTCCAGTCTTAACTTTAGTTGCTTTCTTTCTACCACCGGATTGTGGAGAGCGCATTTCGTTGATCATAACGAATTTTCTGGCCATGGTAGTATTCCTGCTTCTGGTTGCAGAGATCTTGCCGCCCAATTCCGAAGTGACACCAATGATCAGTATTTACTGTGCAGGATTGTTGTGTGAGGTACGAGTTCATTTTGAAATCTAAGTTCGTAATACAAATCTTAAGAAAGCTATACTACTGCGGCTACGATACGTTTCTTTGGAAAATTGGATTTATATTTACTCTAGCTTCTATATACTTACTTCTCGAAACTAAATTTCTTTCACTTTTGTAATTAACAATCACGAAGAATGTCGGTATTGTCATTACTCTATAGTCCTTGCTTGGTTTACCATCCTCCTCAATTCTTTTTTTCTTCATCCTCTTCTTGTTATTTATATTGACTCCTTTTTCTCTGCCATTTTCTCATTCTGTTACTTTTGTTACCATTTTCATCTATTACTTCGTCCTTTCGACCTCTCCTCCATCGTGTTTCCTGTTTTAATACGACGTATGAATAAAAGGTGTTGTGACCAGTGGCGTATCTACGGAAAATAGCGCCAATGGCAAGCGCTGAAATTGCTCCCCAGTCCAAACATCTGACACCCATCTTTTAGATAATTTTACCATAATATCAGCTCAAAATACAAGTCAAGTTCGTTAATCTTTTATTTAACAAATTATGACCATCTTAGTGCTTCTCACCCATAACAATCAGACAGATCATACATTTACACAAAATTCTCTTTGTCACAATCCGAGGATGGCTTGTCTGACATTAATAGAAACTGACCAGTGGCATCCCCCTTCTAGTGGCGCCCAGGGCACGTGCCAAACCTGCCATACCCTAGATACGCCACTGGTTGTGACCATGTTAACCACTGTAACCATATTCACCACTTACACTCAGCACTTGCACAGTACTAAGTATAACGTGCTTTTAAAAAGATATTCTCTTATTTGATAGTCAAGGAATGAAGTGTTGCATTGTTTAGAAATACGAAATGATTCAGTTGCTTGAAAAAAATTGGAGCGGTTCATATTCTCTGTTTCTTTTCGTGATCAATGGTTTAGCTAGTGATGTAAGAAAAACTTTGTCTAATTGTTGTTTTCAGATGTATATCGTAGTGTTACTGTTGTCTATCTACACGTATGTCGTCACAGTTCATGCTGTTGGTTTTGTTATTGGAAATATTGTTGTTATCGTTGTCCTCGCCAATGCAGATTCTGTCAAAATTATTTACTTATTATGAATTTCTTAAATTTCTTTATTTCATCCATTGATTGCTTAATAATAGGTCGGCTTAGCATTGGTTGCTTCTTGTGTGGTCCTGAGACTTTACTGCAGACATTCCGGTTTTGATAAAATGCCGGCATGGGTACGGACCGTTGTTTTAAAATGGCTCGCTTGGATCACTCTCTCCAAATCACTCGTAACCAAAATAGATGAAGACACTGAACAGAAGGCCAAAAAGTTTTTCGAGCTATACAAGCCCGAAAAGGACACTAAACCTTTGAGTAAAGCCCCACCCACTAAAGACCGTAAAGTGATAGAATCTGTTTTTTTGCTCTCACCGGAATGGGATTCTACTTATGATCTAAGTGGAGCAGATTCTTCTGAAACTGTAAAAAAGGCGTCCCAGGAAGTTGATGGGGAGCCTTGGTCATCTCATAGGCCTGAAACCCGTGAGAGAAACCTCCGAAAAGAATCAGTAGCCTCTGGTAATGAATCACAAGTCTCCACCGTGCAGTATTCGGCTAACATCCAGACTCTAGTTCAAGATACTAAAGATTGCATCTGCAAGTCACTCGTCGAGAAGCTTGAGTCACGTCAAACTACATTGTTAGAGCACGTTGGCAACATGACCAGTATGCTCACAGATCAGGAAATTTCTCAGGAAAAGCGAAAGGAATGGCAGTTGGCATCGAGTATATTGGATCGAAGCTTTTTGGTATTTTTTGTCATCGGATTGATTGTGTCTAGTGTCGCTCTCTTCATGCAAACTCCAGGGAAATAAAGAGCATTTATACAATTTGATTTGCACTCTTAAGAGATAAACTGCTGTGGAATATGTCAAACTCAGTCTAAGACGTACATTTGTTCAACTTTCCAAGTGCTTATGAAAAATTTTGTCTAAAAACAACGACTCCAGATTGCCGATCCGAGTTTCGTAAATGTCAAAGGGTACAGCCCGATTAAAAAACATAACTAATGACGCAATGTTACCATAAATATACAAATTTTTTGTGTCAAAAATCAAGGTTAAAGTGGCTTTGTTTCTATATCTTTGCCAAATAGGACTTAAATATTGGACCTACTCGGAGTAAACTATTAACTTTGCCTCATTCTTCGTTCTTCTAAGTTAAATAAAAAAAAAAATACTTTAATTGTGAGTGCGTCCTGAGAAGAGGAGATGGTGAATACTTTATCATACTGGGGACCGTTGATTAATTCTTAAATACCATTATATTGCTACAGCAATGAGAGTAAAATTACTGCATTTTGATTAAAATGTGAGGAGGGTTTTCCCTTGAAAGCCCTCCATACCTATTGTTGAGATTAGTATTACTTACGTTTGATTGGACACTTACTTCAGGAGGGAAAAGTTTGTCAACAAACGAAAACGACTTCACGTTTTTCATTTGACCATTGTAGCTCAGGTTTGGTTTATTGTTTGACATGTGTTTTAGTCAAGCTTTTGTAGTTCAATTCCATTTTTGATAGAATTAAATTTGTAGTAAGTTTTGCCCAGGTTTCAATGGACTTGCTTCTCCAGCTTGGTCTTCGTTTGTGCATGCAAAGTGGTCTGATGTGTTGACATAATTTTATGTAAATCCTATCCTCTTTTTCTTTATTATATATCGGCAATCATAGAGCTGAGTAAAACTAGAATTTAATTTCAGTTCATGTGTTTTCAAAGTTTACAAATTTAATGAAACTATGAAAGCACATGCGATATTAAGCCTTAATTTTACTCGGCCAAAAGCGATTACCTATACTTAGATTTCTAATTAAGAGGTTAATAAGGAAATTGAGATTTTTGATTGGTTTACACTTTTCAGGGGCTGTTTATATGAGCCGGGCTGGCCCGGTTAGCCAGGATAATTCGTATAACTCCTTCCTATCCCTATAGGTCCTTAGTGCCCTATGGAGAATTTAGTATTTAACTCTGGCTAACGCCAGACGATTTTATTCGTCAAGGGGAAAGTCCCCGGACAGAAAAGAGTTAAAAAAGGTCTTTTTACAGCCATAAATGACAACCCGAGCAACTTTGAAAATTAGAATTCGCTTAGTTTCGATATAGGAAAAGGATAAACTTGATTAAAATCATCTTCTACAGTCAAGGAAAATTTCTGTGACTCAACTCAGCCCGGCTCAAATAAACAACCCCTCAGTGTACGTCAACTCGAGGATGAAAACAAGTAATAACGATTTCTTTTGGGATTAGAACTATAAATAAAGCATCAGGTATAAATAACGTTTATATCAACTTCTGCCAGATTTTAAAGACCAACATCCTGAGCATCCTCGTTTCTTTGCTTTCTTCTTATTTGCGCTACTTATTCTTTCGGTCCACGTGTTGTCCAGCCGATTGAATTCAAAGAGAACTCTTTGCACTTGGGAATGGACTGTAGTATGTAATGTGATAGGAAAAATTCTTCCAACAAAATATGAACCAAGAATCTCCAGTTGTAATTCACAGAGCTCAACAATGAGGTGCGAATATGGATAATTCATGATCCAAACGACACTGAACGTTATTAATTCCAGGAGGCCTTTCGAATTCGTGGACATCTTTAATGGTTGAATTTTCTTGAGTGTTTCAGAGAAAAAATATGTTCAGGTAAGAGGCATGATTTTCTAGAGAAAAATAAACAGCAACAAAACTGCTGATCGTGAAATCTTTATATCATCCTGAGTATGACTCTAAAGTAGACTTTCAATAGAAGAATGTCTACAAGTAGTTGCCATCTTCCATGATTGTCGCGGTCATTCGTGTACCTATTTAATTTTTACAAGATCTACACACTATTCGACGGATAATGTTGCTAAAGCACTCATGAGGACAGCGAAGACACGGTTCAGAAGATCAACTTTTCGTCAAAGACCTTTGACGTACGAGCTCACTTGAAGACATTGATTATTTAAGAATCACTGCTAGTTATGATACTTAACTCTCAGTTATTAATATCAAGCTTAGCAAATTCTCTCGACGTATCTGAATGAAGAACATCTTTCAATTCGAACTCTTTTAAGCATTTTCCTTGTAACGTATTTCAATAACTATTTTCAACATAGTCACCCAAGGCCACTCAATTATATGAACACATAGCACTGACAAGAGAGCAAAAATTCCAACAGTTTTAAACAATATTAATTACTGAGGTAAAGTAAAACGATTTTCAAATTTATCAATAAAAATAAGCGGTTTTTTTCTTAAATTGTCATCAAATAAGCTTAGCTGTTTTTCAGATTAATAATGTGCTCCTAGCTAACTTTATCGATACTGATTTGATCTTTCATTTAAAAAATCGTTTGACGGAATGAATTATGTGGTGAAATTTTTTCTATTTAGTACTATATATTTCCAAAACCATGTTTGAATACCTAAACAAACCAAGTCAAGATATTTAATCATCCGACACTTCTTATTAATCAATTTTATTTACGCCCCAGCAAAGGTGGCCGACTTTTTTAACTTCACAAAGAAGCTGCATAAATTAAAGCTACCTTAGCATTAGGAAAATTAGACATATACAACATCATCATTCAGCATTCAAAGAGGCTTCGTTTTAAAATCTGTTTATTGCATTTTTTGTGTCTAGCTACAATCACTAGCGACAGTCAATTCGTTGACGTTGAAAAAATTAATTTTGGCTAAAGATGGTTATCGATTTCCTAATAAGGTTAAAACTTCCTATTGAAAAACCGAGTAATATCAAATGTTTAACGAACCATTTTGTCTTTGATAATATGGTTTGATATTAATCTAAGTTAAATAAAAACTGTACATAATTAGATTATTGCACAAATAAGCACATGGTTCCGTTAAATTATTATCTGATTTTGACTGTTCCGTTGTTACTATACAACTCATCAATTTGTGAACATCTTCCTATCTTTCTTTTTGGTAAAATGACTTGATAGATGCACTTTATTGGAAAAAGATCTTATTTCTACCGTTTAAGAACTATTAAAATGGTATTCATGTACCTCCAATTTTAACTACAATACCCAACATCCAACACCGCCAATTAATAATTTGTTAACGTCACAGCAGGTTTACATCAACCTACGTTTTTCCTGGCGCCATATAAATCATGATAAATACGAGCGAAGTCTTTAAAGAGTCAAATAAGCATCAGAGAAAAATCTGTTTTATTGTTTCATCGAATATTAACAAGGTACGGGCGCTGTTTGTGGCTAAGTAAACTGTTAGTAGCCAGTTAAAAGTGCCACAGCACTTGAGGTCTGCCACTAATCGTCTTTAGTGGCAGACCTCAAGTGTTGTGAGGTCTTTGTGAGGTCGCTGTGAGGTGAGAGTTTAAGCTCGTAATTCTTATTCACTGCATGATTATCGTAGGTTCTCGTTGTGTCAACAGAACATATAAAGCATTCTTTCGTCAATTCAGTTCGATAGTTTACGCTAGAATTATGGTTTATTGTTATAAGGACGGCTGGGGTATTAATTCTATACATGTTTCTGGACTAACATGAGGTGCGTTCACTTCAGCCGATGGACTGGATTTGGACTGGAATTAGCTGAACAAGTTGTGTTCACGTTACCGGTTAGGATTGGGTTTGGATACACCATCAAAAGTGTTACGTCGAGAGAAATAAAGAAAGATATGGAATTTATTTAAACCAAATTAATCCTATCGTGTCGAAATTCAGTCCAATTTTGTTCACAGTTGATCGAATCCAACTCTCAGTCCATTCCAGACCTCTTCAAACGGGTGGACTTAAATCCAGTCCAATTGTGTTCACACTAGGGAAATCTTAGTCCAAATCTAGTCCGACCACGCAGAATGTGAACGCCTATAGATAAATCACGTGAATTTTCAATCAGACGTTAACACAGATGTTTAAAGGCATGCTCATGCTTTGAGCGGATTGCCCATTCCTAAAATGTTTTGTTCGTAGCTGTTCAGTTTACTTGGAGCTTAACAAATCTTTGGAAAAGCTTTTTTAAAAGCAAATGTTATCCTCATGGTTCAAATACCACGCTCGATTGTGAAACAACCACCCGCATTTAAGAGATGAATAAAAAGGCCTTGCTTTTGGCTCACACTATCGGTACAATAACCATGACCAGCCGACAACTTCAAAAAGTATAAAATAAAACATATTCCGAAGAATAATGTCATCTTGAAAATTCATGATATGAGTCAATACAAGGCAAAACTATTGTTGAAACAGTTTCAACGATAGTTTTGTCTTGTATTCACTCATATCCTGAGTTTTCAAGATGACATTATTCTTCGGACTATGTTTTATTTTATACTGTCCGTACAATATTAGTCTTAAGATTTTCCACCCTAAATTAAATTAAAAAGCTTCTGAACTCAAGAGTGCTTCGCATGTAAACTGCAAACAATAATTTTAAAACTCGAGGTGGGTGACTTGCGTACTTTAAACTGTGTTCGTTGCATAAAAGTGTGTATCAACATCAATGACCATGCTGATAAATGAGCATCAAAAGTGTTATTTATGAAGATAATCTTTTGATCAGCTCCATGAAATACAAAATAAATTAAAATAAATGTTCTGGTGTATGCTTAATAAATGAGTGTTTCACGGGTAAGAGTAAAATCTGCTTTCATGTATTTCTTAGGTTAGGCCTTGTGTTCACAAAAAATAGGCTAAGTTAACAATACCTAGTTTAAAACGATGTATCCTATCCTAAAGATAGTGAGTGGAGGATGGAGGAAGTGTATATCATAAGTGAAGTTTTTACAAGCAGTCGGCGGTAAATCAGTTGAAATTTGTCTGTATAATTCTGAATTACAGGACTCTCAACAGGAATTACTGTTAAACAAGGGAAGGTCACCATCACGTCATTTACCTGTTATGTAGTTACTAGTTGGATTGAAGCAAAAACCCAAAAACTAAAAGCATTGAAGGAAACAATTCAACAAGTCTGGAACAATTTATCTCAGATGTACCTTCGATTAAACGTTAAATTTTTTTCGATTTTTCATCATCAGCTACTTATGAATTGGATAAGTATTAAGGTACCAAGAGACATGGCGTATGCATGTATATACATTCGTATGTATGGTCATATTTATCTTTTTACAGCTATCAAGGCCACTGGAGTCGAGCTCGAAGTGGTTATACGGAAAGCTACGAAAAATGACTTTCTCAAGGATCCTA
Source organism: Nanipora kamurai (assembly GCA_036872915.1). Taxonomy (NCBI): domain Eukaryota; kingdom Metazoa; phylum Cnidaria; class Anthozoa; order Scleralcyonacea; family Helioporidae; genus Nanipora; species Nanipora kamurai. Next base: position 281,145 of record JBAHVQ010000499.1, on the reverse strand, counting down.
AAGATCTGTTTTCTTGTATTGCTAAACATCGAGACTCTACAAGGTAGGAAATCTGGTTTGAGCGAGTAATAAGACCCTGGGTTACTTTTTATTTACTATTTACGAAGTGAGTGGCTGTTCTATATTGCCGTTGCTTCTAAAACAAACATCAATACGATATAGAACAGAAATTTATCTATGGAAAGTGGTCTAAAAAGTTACTTGTTATGCTATAGTTTCAATTGTGGGGTACTGAAAATCAGAGAGAGAATGTCTCTAAGAGTGATAACCAGCTAATGGTGTACTAATCATATTTTATCAATCACGACAAGATCAATCAAGTATACGTTGATGTATGTTGGTAAGATCAGACAAATCAATGTTTGTTCATGTGGTAAATCATTTTCTCAAATAATCATTGATCTCAAACCTGAGTAAACAGCATGACGATGAGAATACGGCAGAATTTACCGTAAACACAGTGTCAATTTATCTGAACTTTTGTCGCGTTGACTCGGAACCTCATCAAGGTATCAAAATGGAATATTTGCTCTAGCCACGTTAACGACTGCAGCGTCTACATTTAAAAAATGGTGTACGCCAGAATGTGTACGGCAAGGACAACTCTTAACTCCTTCCTGTCCGAGGACTTCCCCTTGACGAGGAAAATCGTCTGGCATTAGCCAGAGTAAAATACTAAAGTCTCGATAGGTCACTGAGGACCTATGCGGAAAGGAAGGGGTTAAACAGTAGTGGCAGGCTCCTTCGCCCAATGGAGGTAGAATTACTTTAATTCGTTTTTATTTCCATCAGAATTTCAACTAGTTTACGTTCATACTGACAATAGATTTTGCGTTGCCGTAGTCATTAATGTGACTTGATTCAACATGGTATTTTGATGCTCTCATGCAGTCCGAAAACATGTAGGGTGCCTTCAATTCACCCTAGTCCGGAGTAACAATTATTACATTCCGGAAAATTCCAGAATAACCATTTTGAATACTCTGGAGTTATGATCATTGTTAAATCGAACGGATATTCTTCTTTATTCCAAGTACGCTCATTCTGGATTAGGGCCAATCAACCCACCCTGAAAATTTTAGTGGTTTGTCTATCTCCATGGTGTTGTATTACATCTGGTCTGCGTTATAGGAATGCACGGAGATAGCGTCTTGTAGGAAAATCCCCTATTATCCATCTGGGACATGTGCCTTATTTAAGAGTGATCTTCATTTAACGTAGTTAAACTACTGATATGATTTAACATATAAAAATTGTGCAGCCGAGTTAAACTTGAAAATCAACCCGTTATTGGTGATGGATAGACCGGAAATAACCAAGAAAGTAAATGCAATATTTCAGCTAATTAAACTAAATATATGTCCTTGGAGTTCATGTCAGTATATGGGTTGCTTCTCATCTTTATCCACACATAAATCGTTCTGTCTTCTTATCCTTCAGCTAAAAGTACGTATGAAGCAAAAGTTCGTCTCGAGAGTGCTTTGCTAAAAACATATTGGAAAGAAGCAAGGCCTGTGCTGGACGTTAATGATAATGTCACGATAACCATCGGAATATCACTGTACAACATAAAGAACATGGTAATCTATTTTTTTTTTTATCAAAATCTATTTTTGATCAAAATTTTCATTCATTTTTGCACAATCAATAACAAAAATTATTTTGTACCTAGGATGACAGAAACCAAATCCTTACCTTAAGTCTTTGGATTCGTCAGGTAACAGAATATATGGTAATGTTAGACATTCAATAGTAAAGCATTTACCTTATTTCCTCCATCAAGCCCGTTCTCTTTCTCTAGCCAACCTTTAAATAAGCCTTTTTCAACGCGTTTAGGTAGAAAATTAGAATAAGCGCCTTCCACCTATAATGACGTTGAGGCTTTCAATAAAAGATCGATAAAGATCTGAAGATGAAGAACGTATATTCAACAATAACTATACACGTTGCAATGTACCATTCTTAATAACATACGTCTTGAAACTTTCATTACTTTTTAAGAGATATTGCTGGGGATATTTCTCCATTGAGAAGATTGTGTGAGTGGATGATGTCATGAGATATCTAATTTGCATACTTTGCATACTAATTTGCATACTCTTTCCCTTTATCGTGTGACTCCACAAGAGACGTTTAGAGAACACAACTAATCTGTTGCGTGTAATACCTCACTATCCGTGGATTACTAAAGCTAGTAGATACTAAAGACAATTTTTAGTATTGTAAAAAAATTAAAGTATGTTTAGTATTAAATACTAAAGCTAAAAGATACTAAAGCCGAAACTATTTCCTTCAATAACGGAACTAAGCTCTCCATCTTCTTCCATTTTTTCGATGAGAAAACCACCATTCATTAAGCCATTAACTTTTTCCTGTCCGAGGACTTTCCCCTTGACGAGTAAAACTTCAACGACTAAAACCAGAGTCAAATACTAAAGTCTCCATAGGTCACTGAGGACCTATACAGATAGGAAGGAGTTAATATTAGAAAATACCTTCATACGAGTAAACTCAATCTACAGAGCGTAGAAAGTGTAGGTTCCCGTTGGGGAACTCACAACTTTTCTGAGTTTTCATAAAGCTTGAAGAACGAGCATTTCGTTGTTAGAAAATACCTTGTTTGATGCCTTTTACCTGCTCCTTTAAACTCTTTTTACAGAAATGGAATGACCCACGACTAAGGTGGCAACCTTCAAAGTTTTCATCAGTTAAATCGATACACATCAGTCCTGAGAAAATCTGGGTACCAGATCTTAAAATCTATAACGAGTAGGTAACAGGTATTGCGTAATTTTATTTTAGCTGCATGATTTCAACTAATAATTGTAAAATGGTTGTGCGACCTGACATTTCAAGAGCATCACATCCTGGTTTAATCAGCTTTGGGCTGAATTCAGTGCAGAAGCACGTGGATTTCATTATTTGTTGAAAATGAGCTGATTTATCATATTGAGTACCTTAATAACTTCATTATTTAACGAAATTAACGCAATTTTTTCTCTGCTCAGCTGTTTCAAGAGTTCATGAATGCACTGAACTTTTTGCTAAAAATTGGGGGGCTGGTGACACAGTGGTAGCGTACGTTTCTGTCATCTCTGTGACTTGAGTTGATCCCTGGCCCGCTGCAGTTTTTTGATTAAAGGCCCGACATTTTTTGAATTATTAATGAGTTTGATAAGGGTAATTAGGTAACTGTATCGTCAGTTAATCAATCGGGTGCAGTGTTCTCCAAATAATTTGCTTTAAAAATTATGTACTTATGTAACAAACAAATTGCGTTATGGTAAATGTTTGGTACGATTTTTATTCACTCGTTGTGATGCATAATACAGAAACTCACTCATACCTCGCTGTTCGTTTTATAATGCATCACAACTTCAGTCTCTTGAAGAAAAATCGCACGCATTTACCATGAAGTACTAACCTCTATGTCCTTATCATTCTATCTTAAAAAGGATTCTGTCTACTTCAGTTATGCTTTGTTATTCTATGATTCAAAGGGACTTGGCTTATTCATCATTATTTTTCGTTTTAGTAAAGTGTCTTATGGAATATATGTTCAATACCTATTTTTAGGTTGTCAGCAGTTTATGCAATAGAATCGTGAATTCTGTTACTTCTTTAAGGTCCAGGGAAACACATAACACAGAAAAAAGAAATCTTGCTGAAGTTTTGGTTACAGTTATTAATTCCTAGCGAAGAATTCAAAAATTGTAGTTTTAAAACAAAGTTCGAACAGAAACCTTATAAGAATCACACATGCTGTAATCGTACCCTGAAATCGGATACAGTGAAATCTCGTTGAACGGAGATCCGTTTAATACGGACAGATCTCGTTTTTCCAACAAAATATTTATGTATATATAAATTCCTCGTTAACCATCCTGCATAGTATACCAGTTAGTACGGAGTTGACAAATTTAACCCAGTTAATACGGACATTTTTATTGTTGTATACTTTTCATTTATTTAAAACAGCCTTTCGAAATTCAGTTGCGTTCTTCAGAAGGCAATCGGCTTAGTCCATCACAAAAAAGAGCAATTAGTTTAAGAAGCTCTGTTTATAAAATTTTATAGACCTGAGCTAAACGATGACATGAATACATCTAAATAGTTGGCGCTTTTTCCGTAATTAATATATCAGTTCTTATTTATTGCACATGTAACCATGATAGTTTGTTAAGTAATATTTAAAGGCCGAGAAAGAGGACTTGACCGGGTTTTCAAGTACGAGGATTTGTTCCAGTCCGAGGCGAA
>JBAHVQ010000499.1:236963-250736 GCA_036872915.1 Nanipora kamurai | reverse complement strand
AATATTGATGACAAATTGAACAAAAAATGACGAATGAGAGTAACGAAAACCACTAGCCAGAGAGAATCTTCTCCAAGCCTTGGACATTATTTTGGTTTGTAACCTCTCTGAATTTTCTCACACTTTAGAAATATTATTTGATTTGCACTCATTTAGATATTTTGAGCCCCGAGAAATCTAACCTGAACTACCATTCTCGGCACTAAATTGCCATTTTTCAGCATTGTGTTAAGTAATATTTCAAGGCTGAGAATGAAGACCGGACGGATTTTCTTGTCCAAGCATTTACTTCTAGTCGGAAACGCAGTGACAGACTTGGAATACACTTGTTAACCTAATGAGAAGTCGGAATGAACGAATATGCAAGGATGTTCAAGCTAGAAACAACTGAAACGAGCTATGGAATGACCAATTTTTATGTCGAGATGCGTCGTTCGCTCACGGCGTTTATGTCTGTCGCATCCAACGTGGACTGGGTTCTAACTTAAAACTTCATGGGCTGGGAGATTTTTTCTTGTATATTATTCGTTCTGTAATTGTATATCACTGTTGTCCATATTTACTACGCACGATTATTGTCACGAAGGGTTTTAAATGCGTGTTTACTCACTTGGATAGGAAAAACGCTTCAAGAATTATAAACAACACTTGGAATTTCTGTTGAAAGATTATTCCAATATTTGTTCTTTGGTGCCAGAACCTCTTAAAAAACTGCTCCTTCCCCATATGGAATCTGTCATTCAATACCTACAACCTGGATTATCGACCCTGGCTTGGAACAGTATGAACATAGACGCTTACTTACACCAAGTACACCTTGCCAACGGCCGCCTGCGAACCGTTGTTGATACCGTGAATAAGGTCGTTGAGCATGGTATTCACAAGAACATTGCTTCCATCGAGAAGAGCACGTTGTTTGATGTGGATTTGGCTTACAAACAAAGATGGGATATTACTAACTTCAGGGAGGAGCTCAAGCAAGCCGTCAAGGAGAAGCAAATAAAGTTGTCTTCGTTGTTAAAAAATGTTGAAAATTCTATTCAGGTATGGAGGAAAAATATCTCATCCATAAAATTCCTTCCCCACAATTATATGCAAAAATTGTTGCGGCAATTTCGTTGGTCCTACGCTCTTAAGACTTGAAATTCGTATTCCCTTCACCACGTTGGTTAGTGTGAGTAGACACGCATGCGTCGTGCTTGATAAAAAATCAAGAGATCAGTCGCTGTCACGCTTCCCAATCATTTACAAGAATTATAATACAGAATTGTAGAATATAAGAATGAACATGTCCAGTTTATGAGCCATTTTCGATGAATTAAGCTGAAAAGACTATAAAAGAATAGAATGTACACTTAAAAGCCGGGGTCCTGCTCGACATTTATGTTGGCTAAGGTCCAATATTAGATGCTGAAATATGCTACTCCCATCAACATAATTTACGAAATTCGCATATGATGATGTAATTTGCTTAAAGTGAGAATAGATTATGTAGAAAAAAATCTCATAGTTGTAATGGAACTAAACTGTGGAATACAGTACATACTCCCTTGTACTCAGTTCTTCCTTGAACTCCCTTGTGCTCCATACTCCCTTGTACTCAGTTCTTCAACTGAGTAAGGGAGTATGTTTACAAATGAGGGGGAAATTTTATGAAGAATTAAACGTGAGTTTTACTAAATCGGTCCACGTTTTTTAAGTAAACTGTAAAGGTACACTGGTCGAATTTGTATTTCGGAAACATGAGGTGGATTTAAATACCTCTATTACTCTTTCAATTATTCGTTCGTTCGTTCGTTCATTTCTTCGCACATTCTTTCGCTCGTTCCTTTGTACGTTCTATCGTTCCTCAGATCGTTCCTTGGTCTATCTTCTATATTCATTCGGTCATTCATTCGTTAGTTATATTCGAAAATTCGTTCATGCATAAAATGTACTTGTTCATTCATACGTTCCCTTTTGTTTTTTCGTTCATTTGACCGATTCGTTTTTAGTACCTGGATGTCATACTTTTCTCAATCTATGTTGGCATTCTGTCTACATTTCTTTCTCTTCTAATGAATATTTCCAGGATGTGATTAGTCTAGCAGCTCAACACCGCACCACATCACCAACGTCTCCATCTCATACTCCCGGCGTATGTTCTTCTCCTCGTTCTGGACGTCATGCTAACGCGTTATTGGTTGGTTCAGCGACTCGTGCTGGCACCAGCATCAGTGGTCTGACCGAGGAGAGCATTGTAGGTGAGATTTTCACTCACTATTGTGGTCTTGCTCATCACGCTGTTCTGGAATGCATCGAAAGATCTCTAGAGATGTTCTATCACTGCGTGTGTCCTGCAGGCATGCTTTGGGAACGCGAGAATAGGTAGGTGATCTGTAGTAAAGTGACTGAACTGCCTGGATTACTATATACATATCCATCTTCCAAGAATAGCGAAGCCTATTTTCGTGAGTAGAATTAATTCCGCATAACTCGTTTGCCTTACCACAGCTTTATCGATGAACTGGAGAGCGTGGGATTAGCAAAACACGAGATTTATCACTTACGTTGACATTCCCCACACGAGACACATTCGCACATCACACTTGTACTCTTATGTTGGCTAAGAGCCGGACAAAGTTCGCACGCATGTTACAATTTCCATGGATATCTCATTTGAGGGCGCTCTCAAATGGCCTTGGTCTAAAAAATTTTCGAGGCCAAGGGAAGAAAATGAAAAATGACCTGCTATGAGTCTTGTCCCTTTTTGCACGAATTGAAAGGAATACAAGTTATCTTTTGTCCTGTTACATGTTATACAAGTCAACACATGTTATATTTTGTATATTATGTAATATCACTTGGTTGGATGAATGAACCTGGAATGAATTCTCGACTGTAGTTTTTCAAGAGCTCGTTCCAGTCTTCTAAACAAAAAATGTAGTCCATAAATATCCATATTATAGGTTTATTGAAAAAATCCCGATTTTTTCTATGGTACCGATGGGTTAAACTGTCATTAAGTGCACAACAACGCTAACTCAGAATTGCTGTACAAAATTATTTTGATTTTCAAAAATATTTTAAAAAAGCATGTCGAGTGCATTCAATTGTCGAAGTTACCGATGTTTCGTATTTAATGAAATGCTCTGTTGGTACTAAACTTTCCGAAGCTGTCATGATAACAGAAGTCTTCATACTCCGCGCTTTATTTTTTCCATCTAGTTCCGAAACCAGTTCGCGTCCTTCGTCTGCCGCTTCTGCCCTTTCGTCGTCGTCTGAGTGGTCGGTATCCGATTCACCGAGTGAGCTTTTGCAGTTTGAAGTGGAGATTAAGTACAGCATTCCTGATATCATTATCGCCCCCACGCTGGCTGTTGTCCAATCTGCGGTGAGCGACGTGGCTACATCACTGGTTGATGTATGTAAGGATATCCAGTGGTGGGCAGTGGATACCCGAGAGACGTTTCACTATTCTATTTCACAGAATACAGCAGTAAGCTCTCTTATACAATGCATCTCAGACGTCGTCACCAGTAAGTCATTGGCTGTCTTAATTGACGCAATGTTTGTCGCTACTTGTCTGAAAGACAATGCTTACGAAGCACCAACTTTAGTATTTTACTCTGGCGAACGCCTAGTTTACTTTCGCTGACGCACGACACGATTTTACTTGTCAAGAGGAAAACTCCTGATATGGAAAGGGTTAACTTTCTACGTGACCGTGTAATTATAGTGCAACACACTCCAGTCCTCAGACCTCACCAATATGATTACACGAGGTAGGCTGGCTCCCTTAGTCTCCAAGCTCACTTATACCAAGTAGCCCAGCAATAACTCTGTAATAAATACAACGCAATTACATGGAAACGAGCCAGACCGTTTGCCGGGCCAGTTCGCTTCAAGCCCGACAAGTGAGCCAGCCCACCTCATGCAATAATGTTGGGAAAGTGCCAGCCCAACATCCGGGTTGACATTTCTCTCAGTAATCATGCGGACAACTATGGGTATAACTTCAAAAGTCTCTTGATTAATAAACCAGCCCGGTAAGCAAGCCAGCTAATCTCTTGTAATATTTAGCAACAGATTGTCTTGGCTAGTGAGCTAACTCTGATTCCGCAGCAGCCACATAAACAGACTAAAGATTTCCGAGCGGGAATGTTAAAAATATATTTATACCGTATTCTTGGTTTGATGTGAGTGAATCACATGATTTCTCAGGGAAACAACTGACCCGAAGGTGGAAGGTTTCAACCAGTTTTTTATACAAAAAGTTGCAGCGAATGTGTAAATAGTTTAGAAGTAACCTTTGAAATCTAAAAATACTAAAATTAACGAAATTTTTTTACCAGGTCCTCAAGCTTAAATTCACACGGATATTTAGCGTTTAAAATCGGTCAATTCGTTGGAATGTTTTTCACGCTCATTCCAAATATCCGTCTTTACGGTGGTCGTTGCCTGGAAGTTAACATGACTAATATACATTACGATATGAAAACCGCCATTGCAACAAGCATGAATATTGTCTATTGTGGCTATGTATTTACCTGTATTGAAAAGAAAATTATGATTTACTCGGAAAGTGTAGATTGTTTGACAAAAGTTCCACAAAATGGTACAGTTATAGAAAAAGCTGAATAACTTTAGTCATGATTATTGCTTAATTTTAGCCAATAAGGGTCAGTTTTAACTGCGTTTTAATCTCCGACGGCTGACTAAATCGTGATTAAGTTTCGTGGTCAAGTTCTAGAAATCAAGCTAAAGTTTTAGACTTTCATTTTATAGAATCGCTTTCTTAGGTTTAGAGTTAATGGTTTATTAGTTTATATTTTGGAACAGAGACAAAACAGTCTACTGTCTTGTTTCTTGTGGTGACGAGTAAGTGTCCGAGTGGTTTCTTTATCGCTAAGTCGTTTCAAATGAATCAATTCTTCTTTGGTTTTCTCGTTTGACATGGTTTATTTGAAAGGTTCAAATAAAGCTTCGCGATAAAGAGAACGCTTGAACACTTAATGGTCACCAAAAGCAAGTAATCTGTAAACACGAAAGTGGACTTGGGCTAGTTGTCAAATAGAAATCAATTTCCAAATTTGAATGAGATAACATCTCATGATCTATACCAGAATCTGTTCCTAAATTCGTACTGAAAATACCTTTTCCTTTGCCTAATGCTGACACAAAGTTTCAAACAGTTTCACAAAAGACACAGAACTTTACAACTGATTAAAGATATGAAACTGTATTTCTATTGCACTGCTAGTCCCAGGCCTTTTGTTTGCGGTCACCTGAAGATCCAAGATCGTAAACTGTTTCGTCTCTGTTCCGAAATGAAAACCACGGTGTTATTTTTAACTTGTCTCAATGGCTTTTATTTTGTTATTAATATCGGAACGTAGTGTCTACAGTTCAAAAACCAGAGGATAAAATTGAAGGAGAAGAACATCGATTTTTTTTTTAATTTCTAGATACAGTATCTTAAAGAAACCTAAAATTTAGAGTTTCTATTTGTGACTCGAGAGACTAAGAATTCGGTTTCTTAAGGCACTGTTACACTATTCGAGTTTTCGTACAACTTTTCTCGCAATTTCGTTGCCATGCAATTTGCGCGAGAAATTGCGTGCTGTAACATACTCCACAATGCTCAAGTCTCGCCACATTGTTGTTACAGCTAGCATTGCACGAAGTAAAATTAAGTGCTACTTTTTGCGACGAGTCCGGCAACGCTGCGACAGATTTTTGTAGCATTGCATAGTGTAAAACCTCTCTTGCAACTTGTCTCGCGATGTTTTGTTTGAGCGGCCAATAAAAACATGCCTTCAAGCTTTGTCCCCATTGTCATCGTTTTCAGGGTGAGAGTATTGCGAGACAAGTTGCACGCGGTGAACGCTGAAAAGACTTTAACGAAACTCCACAAGCCTCGCCTTATGATTGGTTGAAGCCAAATTTCCCGCCCATGGAGGCAGTGTTTCTTGAAGGCAGCTACCACGAACTAGCATCACTGAGCCAATACTATCACGTTTTTTACCCTTTTTAGTTGGTAATTTTTTTTTTTACGGCAATCAACATCCCTGAATGATTAAAACTAAATCAAGATTAACGAAGCTTTCGTCCTGGTCTTGCTCTAAGATATGTCAAAAAAAAGCTAAGGTCATCTAAGGAAAACGAAAAAAGACTAGGAGTTTCCATGACGTTTTTTCAACCGAACTTATTTGTTTGTTTAATAACTTAATATTTTACTAACGGCTGTATCTGAAAAATAGGTAAGGTGAAAGACCACTGGATTCTTTTTGACATGGACTCGACATCGGAAAGTTGTCTCAAAAAAACAAAGCTTAGCGTAAAATGATAAAACCTTTGACTTTTTTAAGGTTTTTGAAGTACTGTTTTTGTAAAAGGGACTGGAGCATACGTACATGTCAGGCTCCATGGTTGGCTTCAAACTTCAGTCTGGAGTTATCGTTCCAGTCTTCACTAGTCGCACGAAACATTGCATAGTATAACACCACCTATGGATTAATATCCTTATTTTGAATTTGAATTCCGCCGAAATTAATTGTGCTTGTAATTTAGGTTTAGAAAACGCCGTTGCTCGCCAACTCTTGCGTTTTCGTCGTTATGATTTCCTGTGGGAGGAAGACATGCATGCTTTGTACCAGGCCTTTGTGGACACCGAACCTATCACGGCGGAGTTTCGGAGAGAAATCGATCGTTTACAAAGTATTGAAAAAGACATCATAGCAATCCCAAGTTTACTGACTGTTGGCTCTATATCCCTTAATACAACTCCCATTAAAGATTCGCTTCATGGTTTGGCTGTTGCATGGAAAATGAAATATTCCACGGAACTTCATGAGGAGGCAAAGGTATGTATTTGCAGTCTTGACAAATCAAGGTTTTTCCTCTCGTGCTTAACTATCGCACGTCAAAGTATATCATTACCATTGCTTTTATGGGTGTCCTATGTTTGATTCTGTCACTTCATGAAAATTTTGCCAGGCACCTGCAATATACAGGTCAGGTATTTCATACATGAGATTGATTTATTTAACCAGTGCAATTAAAATTTTCAGACGCTAATCTTTCTCGAGTTAAAAATATAATGGCCGAGACAATATATTTAAATAGAGGCATAACAAAGACATATATTATGAAATATTTAAATATATTGTCTGGGCCATCATATTTTTAACTCGAGTTCGATTTCCGCCTGGATCATCAATTGCTACTATTTTGAAGAAGCGCTAATCTTTCCTGATGGGTTTTCAAGTCTTGTCTGCCTTCACAGGATTTTGAAATTCTACGGAGGAATTTGTATTCTGATTTTCAATTTGATCTTTCTGCACACAGACAGATTTAAAAACTCAAATTTAAATTCTCATTCTCCCGAATTTCCATTCGTCTTTCTACCACTCGATTAAAATGCAGAAAGTATATTTGATTTCTTAAATAGAAACTCACTTTCACCTCTGTAGCCAAGGTATGATTTCAACCTCTAGCAGACGACAAGCTTACGTTCGTCAAGCTCGTAATCTCAGAATAACGATTTCAGAACCGTAAACAGAAAGATAAACTCGCAAACTTCTGATGACCGGTGAGACGCTCTAACCTTTGAGCTCTCACCATTCGAGATTTGGCAGCTCAATGGTTAGAGCGCCTCATTGGTCATCGGAAAGTTGCAGGTTCGATTCGCGTCTAGGGCTCAGAAATCGCTCTTCTGAGATTATGCGCTTCACGAACGTTCGTTGGTCATTAACCAGATTAATGTTTAGCATTTAGTATTTCCAACCTCTAACTGTTGTCCGATTAAAGTTACCTTGAATGTCAAGAATAAATTGTGCATACGTGATGTTACATTACAGACGACATACGAATTCTCGTCAAGCTTGTGTCCTCAGTTAGCCCCAGATGGCGATAAAACCCCACAACTTTCTCATGACCAGTAAGGCGCTCAAACCATTGAGCTACCATGCAAAGCTTAGTTGGCAAGCCAAGGTGCTAAACATTCAGGTCGTTCATATTATCACATGGTGGCTTCCGCATATGCAGCACATATCACAAACCTGCTCCTTAACTCTCCATCTGAATGTTGGTGGCTCAATAGTTTGATCGTGACATGTTTGTGCAAGTTGATCGTCCAGATTAGTGTTGTCTTGAGAAAGACTGTTGGTGGAAGTGACTGACGTTTCGACGACCTTAGCGGCGATCATCTTCAGAGTCAAAGGAAGAGTAAATGTCAGGTTTGATCGTTTCACCGGCCATCACTAGATTGCGAGCTCGATTCCCGTCTGGGGCTTAGAAATCGTTTTTCTTTGAATAAACATTTTTTGATTTTTTTGTGACGGGTACCTCCTGCATAGCGGGTAAATTCCGTTGGCCTTAGGTATCCAGGGTTCTTCTTCTAATTATTACTGTTGCTAACAAACAAGCTTTTTGTAATAAGTCAGTTAACTGTCTCATCCATATCTTATTTATCCAATCTCGGAAGTTCTTAGTTTTCCAAGCGCTCCAATCACTATGGGAACTATTGTCACTTTTTGTATTTCCAGAACTTCTTTATCTCACATTATAGATCTCGATATTTTTCCACTTTCTCTTCCTCTTTTTCTGTTACTCTGCTATCTAATGGACACGATACATAAAAAATACTGCTTTTCCTTTTGGTCTTACTAAATGTTGTATTTCCATCATTATTATCATATTGTGACTTCCGCTTAGGCAGCACATATGACGAACCTGCACCTTACCTCAACGTCTGAGTCGTGGTTACTCAATAGTAGAGCGTCTCATCGGTCATCAGAAGGTTGCGGGTTCGCTTTTCGTTTAGGGCTCAGAAATCGTTTTTCTGAGGTAACGGGCTTGACGAACGTTCGTTGGTCGTCAGATATATACCAAGCTTCGACACGAATCATTTAGTATTTCCATCATCATAATCAAACCGTTTTTCTGAGATAAGGAGCTCAACGAACGTTCTCTGGTTGTCTAACATACATCAAGCTCTTACATGAACCAGATTAATGTTCAACATTTAGTATTTTCATCACTATTACCATATCGTGGCTTCCGCTTAGGCAGTCCATGTGACAAACCTGCAACTTAGCTCATCATTTGAGTCTTGGTAGCTCAATGGTTGGCACGTCCCACATATCATTAGAAGGTTGCGGTTTCTATTCCCGTCCAGGGTTCAGAAATTGTCTTGCTGAGATAACGAGCTTGACGAACGTTTGCTAGTCTCCTTTTCATCTTGTTATCCACACTAGTTCTGCTTCTTCATTCTTGGTTCTTCTTATTAGTTATTATTATTCTTATTATGATTATTTTTATGACTATTATTATGATTATTATTATGATTATGATTATTATTATAATTATTATTATTATTATTATTATTATTATTATTGATTGTTTTTGGAGTTTAATCGCCAGACTTACTTTGTCGCTAACTAGGCCGAGCTTCAACTACTAGTTGAATACCGTGAAGAAATGCAACAGCGTTTATCGCAGAAAGTGGTCACGTTGGAGAACCTGAACGAAACATTAAATTTACTTCAAGAATTGAACGATAAAGACAACACCATTGACGAAGTGTACTTACCAGTTGAGAACAGTTACAGCAAGCTAAGGTAGAGATAATATTTGTATTTTTATGCTGTATTAGACCACGTGTCTTTCCCTCCTTTCGTTCCATTTCTGCTTACGGATAGAAGTTACCGTAATCATATTAGAGACGAGTATTGTCCAGTCTGACTTAGAATATATACCATGCACTGCCGGTTTCCTTTGAAATCTCCCCAAATAAAGACTTAATTCATAGATCAAAGCGAGCAGGAGAATATTGCGTCTTTGTATCCAAATGCAAATCTGGGATACAGATCTGAAGTTGATGTTAAGTAGGCACATGATGAAGTGGTGACCTTTTCGAGTATTGAGAATTTTAGTGTCGTCATATTTTGGGGGAGAGATCCGTGCTGTCACCAATCATGTCTTCATCGTGTTTTCACGCACATGCACCCATGAATGAGTCTGAGTCATATGTACACTGCAACGTTCGGGCTAGCACTCAGATGGTTACTAGGTTCCCATAAGATTTAGTACTCTTTGATGCCAGGGTTTATTGCCTTTATGTAGGGAATACAACCTACGTCTTCCACGAAAGGAAGTAGATGAAGTGGACAACCTGCGTGAACGTTGGAAAAGTCTCATGGAACTCGCAGAACAGGTGATAAATTGTTAACGAGCGTCATTGCATAATGTTTTTCATGGTCAAGGTTTCAATGCCAGCTTCGTTCGGTATATCTTCTGGAATTTCTAACGAGTTCCCCAGTTGAGATTGACTGCGTTGATCGCCGCTCATTTTGACATTATTCCTTTTTTTTTCGCCGGGATTATCTGCAGTCAAAAATGTTGTGCTTGACATTGCGTAACAATCGTATTTTTATGACGAAGGCCTATTCTTGACTCTTTTTCTCTCCGAGAGAGTCTCTCCATGCTTGCCTAGGGAAAATTGATTGTACCATATCAGGCTTATCTATAGGCGCACATCAGATTGTTGAATTATCTCATGAACAGATAAGCTAATTTGCAAATGTACGGCTCGTAATTTCCTTGATATTCTTGAAAGTTGCTTCTCTAATTATTGCCCAAACGGTAATTTTTGTAAAATACGTTATTTTCATGAAATTTTTTTCCAGAAATTTTGTGAAATCTTGTGTTGAAAAATTGTGTCGTGAAAATTGTTGGTTTTGCAGATGTATTTTTATACTTAGCGTATAACAGAATTTGACCTGGTCATCGAAAAACTTTTAAATCAACAAGAGGATTCAATACATTATAAAACTAGGATTTTTGTTCATGTGTATCGCTGTTAAAAACTTGTTAAAGGTATACTCAGGAATAGGTTAAAAATATATCGTTGGTAAAAATCGAACGTTTTCGACTATACAGTCATTATCAGGATAAAAATGATGATTTATGATAAAAATGATTTTTTATCCTGATGATGACTGTATAGTCGAAAACGTTTGATTTTTTGCCAACGATATAATTTTAACCTATTCCTGTGTATACCTTTAACAGTAGTATTTTCGTTTAGAATAAAAAATGTGCCTCATATATTTATTTACATCAAACATTTTGTTCCTGTGTTTATGAGTAGGTGAGGGTCGAGCTGATGGTACACAAAAGGAATATATTTGAACAAGAGTTAGATAAAGAAGTCAAGGTACGTACGATAGTTACCATGTAAAAATATACATTTATTTTCCTGTTGTGAGGCAAACAGTAGGGACCTTAAGCAAGTGAGAACGGTGACTGTGACAGTTTGGCCGTCGATATTTCAGAATTCAAAAGAATGCTTGGATAAGTGACGTCGTTTTGGTTTTTTAATTTATGTATTTTTAGCTCCAAAAAATTTGAACAGCTCTGAAATGAATCTGTTAACCGAATACATGTCCAAATCGCCGAACAGCTTTCGCGGTTTCACGACTTGACGTCGTGGAAAACACG
This sequence comes from Nanipora kamurai, assembly GCA_036872915.1. Taxonomy (NCBI): domain Eukaryota; kingdom Metazoa; phylum Cnidaria; class Anthozoa; order Scleralcyonacea; family Helioporidae; genus Nanipora; species Nanipora kamurai. Next base: position 239,252 of record JBAHVQ010000499.1, on the reverse strand, counting down.
TGAAAATGTTAAGAGCGATATTTCGTGCAGAACGAGAACGGTGCTGGATTTACTCTTGGGGCTAAAAATTATTCGTTCTCTTGGTCTTCACGAAAATCCTAACGTATAAAGGACGCCTTCTCTTTAACGTTCCCGTTTTGTTTGCTTTAGGTCCCTATTGTGTTGTCTGGGCCCGAGACCTAGCTACGGACGTGAGTGTTGGTCGAGGGGCAACCAAACACACCGTTTCTCCAAAGTAGCGACAAATAAGTGTTTTGTTATACACCAAGTGTCAAATGATGAGAGAAACGTCATTTCTGCTTTATTTCGTAAAGTATGCAGCCGTTCCATTTGTCTTCGTTAAATTTGTCCCTCCTGGAGTTCGGAGGTTTTCTAAGTCCTGGGCTTATCACACTTTCAACATCAAAATTTTCTAAGACTTTATATCCAGCCGTACTGTACGTACACTAAACTTTCTTACCAGACTAAGAGGTTCCCTAGGATAATTTTTAATAGGAGACTGGTAACTAAATATGGCTGGGCACGCATGCGTAAATAGCGATTTTGTCGAATCGTCATTCTATCACGACAGCATCGACCGCGTCACTACAAATGTGAGGTTTTTGGATGTTTGCTTTGGTGAATTTCTTTGAAGCTTGGTAATTAAAACAAACAGAGTAAGCTCAACAACATTTCTAGTCAAGATTTTTCATAGGACAGAATTTTTTAAAATCCACTACGTCTATTGCAAAAAATCTACGTTGACAACCTACCGTGATATTTGATGTTTTTATTCTTTAGTGAAATATCTAACCTTACACCCAATTTTCAGAAAAATTCGCTGAAGAAATCCGAAAAAATGCGTCTTAAATCTGATAATCGTTGAAATATGCCGATGTTTCAACGCTGTTGTTACCATCTTAACAATCGAAAATTGTACAATTTGATAAATATTTCATGTTTGACACACTTTCCACCGAACTTCCAAAAAATTGCCCATAAATTGAGATCGTACTAATTGCTTCCTGTGAACATAGAAACTGTAAGGAGCCACCTTAAACTCGCACCACCTGGGGTCCGGAAACATTTCTTATAGATTTGAATTTATTATATAAGTACTGAGTTTTCCTCCAGATAAATTGTACCAATAAAAGTCATACGCTTGAAATTAAAAGGCTTTGAATGGCCGGACGATCTTTTTAGCTTGTGAAAAAGCATCATATCAACATTCTTATCGGTCGGACGATATTTTTCACTAGCGAACAAAATCCTATCAAGGTTCTCATTGACTTACGGTTTTCCCGCCACAACACTGAGTTCGGCACATTCGCTTCTAAGCCAAGGATTTTGATGTTTCGTCAATTGTGTTAAGTTATTAAAGAACGGTTTAAGTACACTGAATAAGAAGTTCATTATGAATAATTCTGACAAGAACCAATGGAGGAGACGAGTTTATATGGCAAAGAATGAACAATTTTGACGAAGGAAATCGGTTTGTGAGTGTAATAAGGTGGCAGTATCATTAATAAAGTTACCGGGTTTGGTGTTCTCCAAATAATTAACTGTATAAACCGTACTACTTGTATAATAAACGAATTACAAATGCTTTGTATGATTTATATTACAGAACTCACTCGCTCGTACCTCGCTCGTTCGGTTTATAATACATCACAACTCGTGAATAAAATCGTACGCATGCATTTATTATAAGTAAACGCATGCTTTCAGGGATATTTACTAAACCTCCCAAGGCTTAAGGGGACATTTAATCACTAATATCCCTCAAAGCATGCGTTTAGTTTGTATTAACATCGTCGCCGAGGGAATAAACGATGCATTGGACGCTTTTGTTAAGCGAAATCTGTTTATCGAGCTGGTGCAGTGATTAGAATATTTATACCCAGTAATGACGTTGAAAGGTATGCGTTTGTTTTGTAATAACACGCTCAGCGAGCGAATAAAGAATGGAATGAAGCTTTTCTTTTGTGAATTCTGTTATTGAATTTTTTCAGTGAATCTGTGTATAAATTTGGTTTGCAAATACACCTTGGTATTTTTTTGTCGGAGTTGCTGATGGCTGATCACCGCTTTTCGTTTGTGAGTGACAAGGAAGTTGCCGAAGCAAGGGAAAAACGAGCTCCTTTAACCACTCAAAGACATACATTGTGGAGTAGGAATGTATACGAGCAATGGGCAAAGGCTCGGAATAACGAGTTCCGCGATTTTAGACAAAAGAGCGAAGAGTTTACTTGTGTACCAAGTATCGACGATGTTACGGTTGAACAAGCGAACTATTGGCTTAGCAAACTT
>JBAHVQ010000499.1:184517-195633 GCA_036872915.1 Nanipora kamurai | reverse complement strand
TATTTATTATTATTATTTATTTATTATTATTATTTATTTATTATTATTATTATTTATTATTATGATTATTATTTTTTTAATATATATATTTATATTGCGTTGACTAATAGTCAACTTCGTGTGAGTCCTGTGTTAATGAAGTTTAATGTGGACAGTGTAACAAGTCATGATTAGGAGTGGAAAAAGAGTTAAAACCCTCGAGGGTTTTTTAACCATCAAAGGTTTTCAGCATTTCGAGAGTTTGTACCTGCCAGTCTGCCACACCTAAAAATATTGCCTCAGCCACCTAAAAGTATTGACACACTCACGACTGATCACTGGGCAATACCAAAAGAAAAAGAAAAAAAGGATTATGTGTATCATTTGGGCTGAAAGGAGCTGCAAATTCGGATTTAGACATTGCGACTTTGAATATTTGGCCACAAACCGTGAAAAAGACGACCTTATAATCTTTCGTTGTTTCCAACCAATTAAGCATGAAGCATTGCAACGAAGGAAACAAATGCACTTAACGAGCATCCTTTAGGTACATATTGGTTATGTATAAAAATAACATTTGCTTTCGGAATATTGAAATTTTTCGAAAAGGAGAAATACATGTAAACTACGGATTAGTGTAGACCTTTCTCATAAAGATGGCGGCATGAAGGAAACGAGGCTCTTGGGTCAAAACGGAAAGTTCTAGCGTGGCCTTCGGCAGAGAAACCTCTGCTTTTGACCATATTTCATAGTTATTTCTGTGTCCAAACCAAGAGATTTTTTCTCCGACGGCTATTTAAGAGTTTTTCCTGAATTTGTTTTGACCCGCGAGCCTCGTATTCATGTAGGCCGCTATCTTTATCAAAAAGGTCTATAGTTGTTTTACAACGCTGAAATGAAAAAGCTTTTAACCGAAGGTCTAAAATTAATTTAACGAAGGTTCGAGGTTAAATTTTAACGTAGTTTCACCCCTGGTCAAATAAGCAGTTGCTAAAACTTGTTGAACGTTACTATTTAGCCAAGACAGACGTTAGTATGAGTGATATGCTATGCTGCCGCCCCGAAACTCAAGAAATCATGGTGAATGCATGGTTGACTGACTGAGTCGTTATAAAAGTAAAGTTAGTCTCCTGGCAGGCTAGGTGCCTGACTAGGTAGCTGGCTGGCTGCATGAATGTCTGACTGACTAATTAGTTATGCCAAAATGGTTAGCGAACAGCCGAAACATAACAGAAAATACTGATATTTCGAGCAACCTTATTCGTTGTAGTGAAATCTACTTTTATACCATTGTTTGGCAAGCTAGTTAATTGATTGGTTATGTTGTAGACTGCTTTTTATGGTTGATTGGTGCGTTGGTGGATTGGCTGGTCGGTTGGTTGTTTCATTCATTCGTTTGTTGGTTCGTTGATTAGCTTGTTGATAAATTCGTTGATTAATTGATTGATGGCTGTATCTCTCAGGTTTTATTTTGGCAAGAGCGCCTGGATCGGCCATGCTGTGAACGTCTTAAAGCCATCCAAAATCCTCACACAATGATTGGCATGGTGATGCTGATGACCATGGTGCTTCTTGGTCGACATGAGTTCTCACCTTTTGGTAGTGGATCATCCGCAGGGACACGTCACGATAGGAAGATGACCGATGGAACTTCGGCTGGTGACGATGTATCGTTGGTAAGCTCTGCTAGTCACAGCAAGAAACGAAGCAAACCCGAGTCAACTCCAGGCCGGGTTGGTGCGCAGCCAACTTTTGTCGGTAAGAAAATTGATAATATATTCATCTATTTTTTCTAAAAGTTTGTACTCAATCTACCCAGAAATTTGGGGAATAAAAATTCCTCAAACGAGAGAGCAGAAAACAACGCCTTCAAACAACGCCTTCAAACAACGCCTTCAAACAACGACGAGAAATTAACGAGAAACAGTGGCTTAATCGTACGGGTGTGGGCCATAAGAGTAATTTTTACCCTCATTGTGGTGATTGATTCTTTACCTGAATAAAATTTTTCTTTTTTGTTAAAAAAACATGCACACCAGCACACTCCAAGACCAGGTTCTTCGAGTTTTTGAGCAGCTTGATCTGTACTACAGAAATTTCGAGGAGAAATTCTGAGAGATGCTATTTACTGAAGTTAAGCGTCCTGGGAAAAACTTTAGAGATATTCAAAAGGTTTTTGTATTGTTAAATTTGAACTCATTTGATCATCGAAAATGTACGAAATTGATCTACAAATTAACTGGCGATCGTGGATTAGCACCAATCGGCGTATGAACCATTGGTGGCACAGTGGTAGTGCTCGTGCCTCTCACCGCTGTGACTAGGGTTCGATTCCCGCTACGCGCAGTTTTCTGATTAAAGTTACCTTGGTCACATGTGAGAAGAGTGTTGTTTAGTTTGACCAAACATCGCAGGTTTTCCTCGGGTACTCCGGTTTCCTCCTGTAGTAACACTGGACCATGAGGGATGACCCTTACTGGGCCTCTAGGGATAACAGCGTAGTTTAGCTGATAGGGTTATCCGGTATAAATAAAGGAACTTTACTTTACTTTACTTTTTTGGCCATGGGGGCGTCGGAAAGACTCGTCAAAGTCTACTGGTAGACAGAAAATATTTTTGCTATATTCCCCTTTATTATTCTAAGCCTTTAAGCATTTCTTTTTGTACACCATCTGTTTACGCGTCATCGTAGGTGCACGTACATGCATCTATATTCCCCCTAGATCCATGATTTATCGGGTAATTTCAAATTGTACGAAAGTTCCACTTTCGACCAACATGGCGCACTTCGTCCCTCAATGCTTCGTTTTCGAATCATGAGACTCTAGTATTTTACTCTAGCTCACGCGAGACGACTTTAGTCGTCAACGGTAGACTCCTCAGCCGTGAAGGACTTAAGTACAACATTTTATTAGCATCGTTTGTTACACTGGCGAGTCACGACTTCCATTCGCACCAGTTTTTCATGTAAGGTTATGCGAACCATTTTGCGCGTGCATTATGTTGTACAAAGCATTTTGTACATCAGATTTTTTTGCGTCGCATTTTGTTCAAAAGGTTTTGTGTTTAACACACTAAGTACCAGTTGCCTAACCCTAACCCTTAACCCTAACCCTAACCCTAACCCTAACCCAAACTATAACCCAAACCCAGATGCTAAAAATACATATAACCCGTTAGTTAGGCTTAGGCTTAGGCTTAGGGTTAGGATTTACGATTTTGGTTAACTCTTCATTGATGGTTAATGACTAACCATTTACTAGTTAAATATTAAATTTTTACTATTAATCGTAAGTAGGAGTTGCCAGATATCAAATCAAAGCTCTTGACGTGCTCTCTGTAAATCTGTTTTTACATTTTGATTACATTCTAATTCTAAGAAGTTAGGGCGGAAAGAACTAACCTTGTTAAATATTAACCCAAAGTACGGCTTGTCGCATATCAAATAAAAGCTCTTGACGTGCTCTCTTCGAATGTGTTTTTGCACTTGGATTTCATTTTAATGCTATGAAGTCATGGCCGGAAAGGCTTACCTCATATATAAACCCGAATGGTCGTCTTGTCACATATCAAATGAAAGCTCTCGATTTGCTCTCTTTAAATCTGTCTTTACTTTTACATTTCGTGCTAATGCTAGGAAGATCCGGCTCAAAGTCCCACCTTTCTGATTATTTATCGAATGGGTGTCCTGTCACATATCAAAGGAAAGCTCTTTGCGTGCTCTATTCCAATCTGTCTTCACGTTTAGATTTCATGCTATTGCTAGGAAGATCCAGCTGGAAGTAGCATCTTTTTATTATTAACTGAGAGGTGGTCTTGTCACATATCAAATGAATGCTCTCGATGTGCTCTTCTCCAACTGTCTTCACTTTTGGATTTCATGCTAATGCTAAGAAGATCCGGCTCGAAGTACCATTTTATTATTATTATTATTATTATTATTATTATTATTATCATTATTATGAAACCTCTTGACGTGCTCTATTCAAATCTGTCTTTACTTTTAGATTTCATGCTAATGCTAAGAAGCTACCGCGGGAAAGTCTTACTTCGTTAAATATTAACTGAAAGTATGTCTTTTTGCATATCAAATGAACGCCCTTGATGTTCTCTCCCTAAATCTCTTTTCGGATATTGATTTGATCGTAATGCTAAGAACTTATGGCGGGAAAGTCTTATCTCGTTAAATATTAACCAAAGTATGTCTTGTCTTATATTAAATGAAAGCTTATGGCGTTTTCTCACAATATCTGGTTTTGAATTTTTATTTCATATTAATGCCAACAAGTTATGGCGGAAAAATTTTGTCTCGTTAAATATTAACTCAAACTATGCCTTGTGGCATATCAAATGAAAGCTCTTGATGTGCTCCTATCAAATTTGTCATCACCTTTAGATTTGATGGTAATGATAAGATCCGGCTCGAAATACCATCTTTTTTGATACTACTTGAAAGGTGGCCTTGTCACACATCAAATGAAAGTTCTTGACGTGCTCTTTAAATCTGTCTTTAGTTTTACATTTCATTTTTATGCTAGGAAGATCCGGGTATGAGTACCATGATTTTGGTTATTAAATCAAAAGTGGTCTTGTCACATATCAAATGAAAGCTCTCGACATGCTCTACTTAAATCTGTCTTGACTTTTAGATTTCATGCTAATGCTAAGGAGATCCGGCTCAAAGTATCATCTATTTTGTTATCACCTGAAAGGTAGTCTTGTCACGTATCAAATGAAAGCTCTCGAGATGCTCTTATCAAATCTGTCTCCACTTTTAGATTTGATGTTAATGCTAAGCAGATGCGGCTCGAAGTGCCAATTTTTTATTATTAACCCAAAGGAGGTGTTTTCACATATCAAATTAAAGCCCTTCAAGTTCTCTGTTCAAATCTATCTTAACATTTTGATTTCATCGTAATGCTAGTCTGTATAGCCGGATTGGGGTTGCGCGGTGCCCGCAGCATTCTTTTAGTGCGGACTCCCCTGTCACTGTTAAGACCCACCTTCCACTCTGGGCCCCTGCGCATTCCGAAACTCCGCGCTACTTGTGGCCCCGCGATTTTGTGTTTCACGCGTCTACTGGGACCCCGAACTTTTTGGGTCCCGCACATTCTAGAAAGCATACGAAAAACCAAAAATGAGGAACGACAAAGCGCAGGGCGCCAGAAAGCGCGGAGCCCGTGGTATATGCCTCTTCTTGCGTGGGGGTTAACTCTGCAGTGGTATTCTGGTGTTACAGGTTCTGTTGAGCTATCATTTCCATGTGGATTACACATCTAGAGTCGTGAATTGGATTCTCGCCAAAAATTTCTAAGATTGCATCTTTTTAAACGTTGTTGCTAAAACTGACTGTCGTTTTGTTCCAGGTATTACTGATGGAAAAATCGACCGCAACACTTGGAAAGCCATTCAACAAATTATGAGTGATTCTCAGAAATTTACAGATGCCTTGCATAACCTAAGCTGGCGTGGAGGCCTTTCTGATGACATTGTAGCTGGAGTACAGCCCTTCTTCGCTCGGAACAGAGAAGGTGAATTGGGAAAAACACAGTTAAGCATTTCAGGTGACTCAATTGGAAGACCTTCTCCTACGTCAGGTAGAGAGCTTATACCTTTGTCAAAGCTGCTTTCACTAAGTTTGCAAAATCATTGTTTCCTAGTGCCATTGGCGATAGTTGGTTTACCGCCATTTTACATCACTCCCTCCCAATTCAACAAGATTTTTGCACCCACCAGACAACAGTGTTAGAAAGTTATCCGATTTTCCCGAGTACCAGATTTTTGCTCTCCTTGGGGAAAAGAGAACCTGCACGGACCCTATTGTAATTTTATTTCAGCCCCTTGTCAGTCGTTAAAACGGTTGGCTTGGAAACGTAACTCTTTTTCAATCGATATAGTGGAATGAATCAATCGTTGTCGAATAGATGCATAATGAACCAAACACGTCTAACCGTTTCCACGATGTCATTTTCAAAACTTTTCTGTTTCCACTAAAATGGAATTGTTAAAGAATTATTTGGGGAAAATAGGTGATCTGGATCAGAATGATGGAGACCTTAAGTAGAAACAAGGAATGGAATAATTGGCAAATACTTGAAATGATTTTCACAAGCCTATTCCGAGCGCTTCTTGCAATAATCACTGTAAGTTAAAATACACAAAACATGTGCGTATTCATTCAGCCAATAGAGTAAGGAAGGTCCGTATGCTTAGCCAGAAGGAAAGTTGCGTTCCGATTTCGAACGATACTACAGAAATTGCAATAGGATCCGTGTGGGCTCTCCTTTTTCTCAGGAGAGCTGGCTCGCAGGCTATCAAAGGCTGGATTCATTGGCACTTAACCTTGGAGATTTTTTGCTGTATTTTTGTGTTCTTAGAGCGCCGACATTCGCACGGCATAACTATACACGCTGCTCGGTATTCCTCGGAAGATGCCGTTATCCTCGTGGAGTATGTCTTGGCTCTTCTGGTCTATACGAAACGTTACAAGCCCTACAAGAAAATCCTGGATTACATTGATAGTTTGTCTACCGAACAAGATGAACATGAAAGTGCAGTCGAGGAAGTTAAAAAAGATAGCGAAGAAGATTTGCAAGAAGAAAAGGTTCAAACCCTACTTTTATATATTTTGTCTGGTTCATTACTTGTTGTTCCGTCGATCCAGTCAACCATGCATCCATCTGTTGTAGTGCAATTTTAAACCGTGGTACAATGTAACTTGCACTGGCATAAGTTTTGTTTGATCTACTGAAAATAACCCGCCCCTCTCCTATAAAACATATTTGACACCCCTTCTTGCACTTCTCTCCTTTTTTTTTCACCTCCTTTCTGCACTTTACTTACAACCTTGCCTAACATTTTCACTTTCCACTCACTACTCCCAATCCAACCTCCCCTTATACTTCCACTCTGTCTATTTCTACGCTTATCTTATCCAAGTACGAACTTCGTCCGAATGGGCTAAACTTTACCTTTCTTAAATCCAGTTTAATACGTATAAACAACAGAGACTTCGCTAGTCAAAATTTGTTTTCTATTCACTGAATTACTCATTCGCCCACTGGAAAATTAGTAGGATGGATTATTATTTACATTTTTAGCCACCAGATACCGAACCAGAACCAGAGTTGACCGAAGCTGACCTTCCTAAATTGGAAGAAGATTTAACGACTTTACAAGAAGAATATGATAAAGCAGTTGTAGTGAAATATGATTTACAAGAAGAAATAGACGCCTGTTCCGAAAGACTGAGAGTAGCTCAAGAGCTATTGCAAAGACTTCGCTCGGACGAACAAGAGTCACGGGACTTTGTTGTCGAGTACTCCTCCTTAGATGTCTTGCTATCAAACTGTCTGTCTGCTGCGGCGTTCCTAAGTTATTGCGGGCCAATGAGGGTAGATCAAAGGTGAATATGTCATTATATTATCTAAAAATGTTTGTTGTTGTTGTTGTTGTTGTTGTTGTTGTTGTTGTTGTTGTTGTTGTTGTTGTTGTTGTTACTCTTGCACTGTTTCTTGCAGATGTAAAGAGGTTTGTGTTAGGGAGAGTGATTAGAGGGGAATTCTTTGGACAGAGACAAATCTTAAGGACCTTTTAGTGAGATATGAAGAAAACCGATTATCCTTTACTCCCTACTTGCGAAAAAGACCTGTATATATATATATATATATATATATATATATATATATTAAGTAACATGCAAAATAAACGAATTTTCTCTCTTTCTAAATCTCGTTACTGTCTAAAATGCTTGTGGACACATACTCAAACTGAACGTAAATTATTAAAATTCAGCATTGTAAACAGTGAAGTCAAGCAGTTCTGAAAGCATTAAGCCATACCATTGAAGATCTACATGCTGTTAAGAACATGAACCTGATTTAGTGTCAGGATCTTCTTTCTTCTCTTCAAATTTTGATCATCAAATGATTGCCTGCTATGCATTAACAAGTTACTGAGTTTTACTTTATCACAACTGTGAAAATTAGAGCAATTTCTAGGAGTTTTGACAAAGAAAATATTGATAATTAGCGGATGCTGCAACGTTAAGCTCGTTACATTTCAAGTTTGTTGTTGCAAACTGTTCTGCAATACACGTGCTGTTTTATGAATATGATATATGAAAAACTTTGTTTCATATATCATATGAGAAGGCAAATCCTTTCTACAGTCGTAAAGACCGAACAAACTAGGTTAATAAGGAATTGATTATATCGCTTTTGTTCCTTCCTATGATTTCTTGTGGGGGGGTGAGTATGTCTTCGTCTAGTTTTGTGCTTAAAATCATTGAGGGAAAAATTTAACTACGTCATAATCAGCTTGTTGTTAAATACTTTTGCAAAACATGCCTGAATCTGAATTATTTGTTTTCAAGTCAGCTCGGAAATTTTTCTCGCCAAAACTTTGCATTCTATACTGAAAGCTTACGGCACAACGAGGCAACGAATCAGAGCACGTCATTTTGAATTTTGCATATAGACCAAGTACGGAGCTCAACTATACAGTGTGTGCCAAATAGGCCGCTACAGTTAGTTCATTCTTCATTAACATTCTTTGCGAATTACTTTTTGTACAACGCGTGATTTACTAAGAGTAATCATAACTTTTAATAGGTTGTCCTTTTTTTATATACACACTGTATAAAGCCCTCTCTCTTAATTCTTCAGATTGAAATTCCGATCTATTTGTCTCTAACAACAGTCTTTCTAGTTTGGTCTTAGGGACCAAACGTTTAGGATGGATAGTCAATGTTTTACCAAAGTGGAAATTAAAAAGATCAATCTAAAAAGTTTTAAGTTTCGATCGACTTTTGCGTGAAAGCTGTCTTTCCCGCCAAAACCTGAATCATTTTGGATTTAAAAAAGTCAATACCTTCCAATGACTGAGATTTTAAAGTATTTTGTAAATTAAGAGAGTTGGTAAAATAGCGCACGATAGTCGATCATAGTTTAAGAATTCATTCCCTCCCAAAAAAGCTATCATGAAGTTTCATCAACTATCATCAGTAAGTGGTCAAACGTAAAAAACTATCATCGACTATCATGGAAAATTTGAACATGTTCAAAGTGAATGATAGTCCATGATAATCCATGATAGTTGGTGGTCAAACGGGATCGAGAGTTTCAACTATCATCGACTATCATAGAAAATTTGAACATGCTCAAAGTGAATGGTGTTCCATGACAGTACACCGTAAAACGGGAGGGATCATCAACTATCATACGCCGTTTGACCAAGGGTTAAAGGCTATGTACACGGTCGATTTTCTTGCGATTTTTATCCTCCTGACACATGCGATTTAGTAGAATGACTTACGATTGTTCTAAACCATTTGTGCCAAACAAGTAATCCAGTAGTTTTGTGATTTATTCGCTAAATCGTATGCTTAAGGATGACAAAAATCGCAGAAAAAATCGCCCTTGTAAACACCCCTTAATACTGTTTCATATTTATTAGTTGCTGTTAAATTGCCGGTTATTATTTTCTTCTAGGAAGAAGATGGTCGCTTATTTCTCAAGCGCTTCGCTCAAACACGGTCTACCAAGAGAATCTAGACAAGTATTTTACGATTTGTCTCTGTGCGAATACTTGAATGGCAAGGTGAGTCAAAGGAAGGTTATAAAGTTTTGATAGGTCAGAGAGAGGTGGAAAGGAGAAATGTGAAGACCGTGCTTTGTTTGGAAAGGAGAGTCGATTGGGTTGCATTGCGCACAAGTCAGCAGCAGCAATAGGCAAATTAATAAACGTTTCTTTTGAGGTATCTTGCTGTCCAAGCTAGGTGCATCAAAAGGAGTTATAGTGTCAAACTGCAATTTCCGAACTTAAATTAACAAAATAATAAAGACTTATTTACCGAGTGCGAGAACGATATGGGAAAGTATTTGCCTAAAAAACAACTACTTTCTCTTAGCAACCGAGGAAATGAGGTTAATAAAGAACTTATCATATTCTCCTTTACAGTATTCGTATTTGAAATTGGTGTTTTTCGTTTTTTGTGTTTGCTGCTTACTTAGAATAAGATTAATATCGCTTCAGGTTCACAGAAGTTTGGCATTCATTAATAATGTTTCGGAACCTAGTTCTTGTTGTTTTTAAATCAACTCGAAAATTTTCCCACCAAAACATACTGGGCTAGTCAGAAGGTTATTGACCGAGTGGTCAATATAGGAAAATGTCGATCGTTCGGGAGTCAATCAGCACGCACAGTATTTATCATCGTCGGATAAAGTAGAAGACAGCTCAGCTGTTTTGCCAGAATTAAGACAAAAATTCTGAAGGACCCGTAATGTGTCTAAAGGCTCGCTCTATAATAGTCAAACTTCCTAAAGAAAGTAAAATTTAAGTAAAGATATTAACGGAGCTGTGATATTGGACAAGGTTTTTTAAATTAGTCCCAAGGGTTTTTGAGACCGTTTTTAGTTCTTGCCGTCTCTTAATAGTTGGAACTGAAAAATAAATTAGCTCAGATTCGATAAATGGTTATAGAAGATTTTTTGCTGTAATAGCTGGAGAAAAGTTCCTGCATTCCAGATTGGGACAGTATAAGAAACTTCTTAATTTTTAACGTAGTTGGTACATCGGCTCATCGGTGATCAGAAGGGTGACAGGTTGGATTCCCTTCGATAAACCAATATTTTTCTGAGTATTACGGCTCGAAGATTCTCCTAAATATTCTAGTCCTGGTATTGCTTCTAATGTCTTTTCATGTTAAAACTTTTTGTGATCGTAGTAACTGATGTAATGCAATTTTATTTCGCTCCTGCACAAACTTTTATCAAATCAAAAAATTCCTGTGGCCCTGACGGGAATCGAACCCGCAACATTCTGAATTCCGGTGCGACACTCTGACCATTGAGGACTCAGACTACTGAGCGAAGGTTACGATAAATGGTAGTTCATTCGTGTGACATACACACTGCTAGATCTATAGTCTCGAGACGTCTTAATATCTCTAAGTTAAATGACAAATTCTTTGGGAATTGCAACTAGGTGTAATTAATATTTTCGCCGCTACTCAAGATTTCATCAACTTAGAAAATTTCTGAGATCTAGACAGGGATCAAACTCGCGACTATCTGAAATCCGGTGTGACGCCTGTAACTGCTAACTTAAAGTTTCCATGAAGTGAAAAAAATAC
>JBAHVQ010000499.1:174021-184417 GCA_036872915.1 Nanipora kamurai | reverse complement strand
TACAGCTCCGTCATACCTAGCTTCGTTCTTTGGATGCTAGGACTTGTTTCATATATAACATTTTGCTACGTCACATTGCATGATGAGTTAGTGTTGTAAAGCTTAGAATATTTTGAGGTTATCAAACAAAGTCACTTGTAACTGTGCATGTTGGTGTATGGGGTGCTGGAGGCACAGTGGTAGTGCAAGGATCTCTCGCCACTGTGATGAGGGTTTGATTCCTAGCTCTGTGCAGTTTTCAGATAAAAGTTACCTTGGTCATGGGTGAAAAGAGTGTCCAGTTTGACTCAACGATACATCGCAGGTTTTCTCCGGGTATTTCGGTTTCCTCCTGTACTTACTGGACCTCTCCTGTACTTACTCCTCTAGTACTTACTGGACCTCTAGAGAAAACAGATTTGACAGCTGATAGGGATATCCAGTATAAATAAAGATACTTTTATGTTTACCGGTTTTTTTTTGCACCTTGGCACTAAAGAAAAAATAGTTTGGAGTGATTTAATTGATAAATCACAACGATTTAGAATGATATTCTGGTAGCACATCTCGCAATGCGACGTATACAGAGTGTTATTTACATGTGAAACAAACTTTAATACCCCAAGAACGAAGTGAATCATGAGAAAACTATAAAGGCGGATCTTTATAATGTAAAAAACGTTTTTAAACCAGGAAGTTTCTTCTGACCTTGTGTTGTCACTTCAAGTGATATCTAAAACACGAGTAGGAATGTTTCATCCGATACAAAATACAAGACGACAGCCAGGTGGTTTAGGTCGAATGAAATACGTGCTTCAAGTTTTTTAAATAACTTCAAAAACGGCCTTCTTTATTCGCTACTTGACGAAGAAAGTTTTGAGAATCAATGTTTTCTAAGGCAAAAAAAATTCGACGAAAAAAACGAGCGTGCTTTTATGACATGTAAAGATACGACACGGTTTTGATTTTCAATTGTGCTTTTCTCATGAATTATTAAAGAGTTTTCGAAGGAAGCTTTAATGGTTATTGTATCATCAACAAGTAACTGTATCATCAACATTTTACAAAGTTAAATACAGTTATTGTTATTCATGCTGTTATTGTTATTGTTAACGATGTATTTTTGTTTCAGGTGGCTTTGAAGGTTCTACAGCAATCTAAAGTGCGTACAGATCCGCTGTCCCTGGACAATACATGTCTTGTGAATCAAGACGAGACTGCAGATAGCTGGTCGTTGCTCTGTGATCCACAACGAGTTGGTAATTCTTTGGTAACAGCTCTTAATGACGTTACCATTGTTAAATATAAGGCAAGTCCGCGTGTCTACGACTAAACTGTAGATAAATCCGTTTTTAAATCCGGAGTTCCGAAATCAAATATTGTGGAGTTATTGGCGGCAATGTCATTCAGGACAACTGCGTGTTCGGAAAAAAAAAATTCTGTTGTTCTCAGCACGTGAGCTAAACTTTAGCCTCCAAAATTTGAATGAAAAGTGGTGAAATAAGATAAATGTAGAAAACGCACAATCAGAGCTTGAAAATATGAATAGAAAATTTTAAGAATCAGATATGTTGTTATTCTTGCTTTGTTTTCAGTTTGCACCACGTTTTCAAGAAAGTCACCACATCAAACATCCAAAAATTTGATAACAGGGACGGTTAATCAGACGTGGTTTTACGCTACACTGGCTTAAAAAATTTATGAACGTAGCTTACAAAACTACCGTTCTCGTGAACGGTAGCGTTTCGACACTCCTGTCTAGCGTCTTCATCCCTAGTGAAGACTCTAGAGAGGAGTGTCGAAACGTTGAGTCATGAACGGTAAGCTACATCCAAAACTTTTTAAGCTAGAGTAGCGTAAAACCATGTCTGATTATTCAACTGGTTGCGTTGGAGAATTGTTCACATACTTGCGAGAAAAATAGGGGCGGTCAGCTTCAACCCTTGTCGTAGATTGCAACTATGCATTCTTCTGTGTATTGTGAATGAAAAAGTTCGTACACGAGGGACTCCTCCACATCTCTTTATATAAGGAATCTCGTATTGAACCCATCTGATTACTCAAAATTTGGTCACAAATGTCGAGTAAAATATTTTTGAACATAACTTAAATAAGACAATTTCTTATTTGGAAGGCAGAGGATAAACGTTAATTAAGCCCGAAATGTGTGCCGGATAGATATTTCACAAAATTGATGTGCATGAAATTCTATATCTAATCACGATTCTTACTCTTTTGGTAGTTAAGACCATTATATTACTACTGTAGACCAAAAAAGTTAGGTTTTAGGTAGAATACCCCGTCACACTCCCCGAAAAGAAACGTTGGAGGCGATTTGTAAACATGAGCAAACTGATCGTGCTCAATTATGACGCTCAGATGTTCTCCGTCGTATTAAAAAATTAACTACATTTAAAAATTCTTGTTTTCTCTATAGGAAATACGTGGTCATCTCGAGACTTGTCTTATGGAAGGCACACATTTGTTTGTTACTGACGTCGACCTCCCAGCTCTTGTTGACGACGACAGATTCTATTATGTCCTTCGTAACCGCTTGTCCTTCATGAAGGCAACCAACCCTTTTAAACTCTTAGTAAGTAATACCTGCTCTCTTAATTCAGAAGACTGAAATTTCAGTCATTGACGTTATTGACTTTGTTTTTTCAATCTAAATGATTTATTGGTTTGGCGGGAAAGACAGCTATCATTCCAAATCGATGAGAACTTAAGTTATTTTAGATTTATCTTTTTAATTTTCAATTTGGTAAAAGGTTCCTGACCAATCTTAAATGTTTGGTCCCTAAGACCAAACTAAGAAAGACTAGAATTAGGGACAAATAGATTTAAATCTCAATTGTTAGAATTAAGAGAGTTTGCTTTAGAATATCAGCAATAGATTCACCAAACGGGAAACATGGTCTCGTGATGAATCTAAGAGCCAAGCATAAAACACGGCGGAACAGCGTGATTTAAAAAGAAAAGGTACATAAAATATTTATTAAATTCTACGGTTTCATTGCAGTTACTAAAATTAGTGTTACCTGATGTGCAACCTCGATCCCAGGCTGTCTCTCTTCTCTTCCCTTGTTGTCAGAAGAAAGACCCTCGTTCCAGCTGGTCGCCTGACCGCCCAAATTCTGGGTGGTTAAAAAAACGGTTGCTAGGGTGGGGAGGGAAAGCTTTAAAATTGTATCGGTAATCTAGCATGTGTCAGGGTGAGAGGTTAAAGTGTTGTTGAGTCGGCACTTGCCAGCGCAAATGTCTAAACAAATGCAGGTAATTTTGTTCACTTTCACAAAACAGCTTCGGAAACCCACTCTCCCTGCGGTATTGTTGAAGCAATATGGTCAGGTGATCAGCTGCAACCAGGGTCTCTCTCCCTACGAGAAGACAGGAGAAGAGAGAGCCTGGGATCGAGGTTGCCTCATGTGATGCCTTATGTTGGTTTTCCAAGGTATCAAACTCTTGAAACACAGCTGACCCTTACCCTTACTTAATACTTACCGTACGTACACGGTGCAAGAGATCCCAGTCCCAGGACGCCCAAACCGAAAGACAGCCAAAGGGCTCATGCACCCTTAATCCGTTTTTGTTTTCTGATCGTAAAATGTGTGAGGAGAAAGTCAAGAGTTTTCGAAATAACCGTTTATCTTCAAAGCTGAAAAATGTGTATAAGGTAATGTTTTAGTTCAACATGTAAACATATATTAGTTTATATCAAAGGTATTAAGTTCTTTCACATCTATTATTATAAAACTTTTCTGAAGTCAGCGATATTCATCATCTTTTCAATTGCTGTTTCAGGTTGGGGAACATGAAATCGAGTGTCAGCCAACTTTTAGGTAGGTATTTTATAGTTAACAAATCAATCTTTATTTGCCACGTTTCATTAAATAGTGCACATAAAAATACATTTTTAATGATAATAATGAAGCTAATACAATAGTCCTACTTAAAGCACAAATAACATATTCAGGTCGACCACTCATCCAAAGGTTTATCTCTCTAACAGATTTATCAGTTTAATAACTTCGTTCGGACCTTATTTAATTCAAATACTCGTACAGTTGTACAACGAACAATGATCAAAATCAAACGACTATCAAATGGTCATATAATGTCACCAATGAGGAATCTCGCTTTGCAGTTATCGTCTAAGAACAGAGAATGGATGACAGAAGCATCAACAAGGTTTTCTGCTACGGTGAATTACTGAAAACGATCCATTTGTGGGATTTCTGTAAAAAATTGAGCCAGTGGATATGGCTCTTCGTGAGAGAGAGGCAATCCTCGCGGACGAAGAGACCAATTGCATGAATACCATAATGCATCATTATACACACATAACCTCGACTTCTTTCTTATGAATTCAATTCATATTCACCCATTGTGCTGAGTTTTTGTGTTTTCTCAGTAGAATTCGAAAGAATGGAGTGGAGGCCATGCGTGTATACTAATTCATTGCGTTATTTATGCAATTGGTCTATAAATTTAATTGTATACATTTAGTTAAGCAAATCGTTTGCGTACACAAGTTTTTAGCAAACAAACTGTATTCCAGGACTTAATACCTGAAGCAGCCAAAGAAATCATCGAACAGACCCGACGTTGGGACATGCGAGGTTACACCATACATACGTATCAAAAATTGGCATGCTACCAGC
Source organism: Nanipora kamurai (assembly GCA_036872915.1). Lineage (NCBI taxonomy): Eukaryota > Metazoa > Cnidaria > Anthozoa > Scleralcyonacea > Helioporidae > Nanipora > Nanipora kamurai. The sequence continues at coordinate 179,774 of JBAHVQ010000499.1, read as the reverse complement.
TTATGACTTACAGTAATATTCAAAACAAAGGTCATGGCGCCCAACAACTCATATTTCGTAGTATTCACCTAGCTGTAACTTCACCCTGTCCATATAGGTTAGACTAATGCTTGTTATGAGAAGGACAATACCGTTAAATTGTGCGTGAAATACATTTTCAGAAGGTACACCGTGTTACAAACCGCTGCGACATCTCACTCTGACATTCTATCGTTTTCCGCAAATGTTAGCGGTAAGCCCTGCCTTAAATTTGAGGTATTTGTTCTTCGGTAATCTACCGCAAGATTTACGGAGTGTCTGAGCAATAAAAGTCCTGGATTTCTTAGTGAAATTTCTTTTTGTTTTGTTCTTCTAGATTGTTCATGTCGACGACTTCTGCTGCTTACCGCGTACCTGCCCAACTTAGTGCTGTCATGAAGGTGGTTGAGATGTGCCTGTCAAGAGAAGGACTGGAGGAGCTGTTCCTTGACAGGTTTATGGAGCTGGAGAAGTCTCGGATTCAGGACTCCAAATCACAGATTGTGTCGGTGAGGAAGGAAAATTGGAGGTGAAGGGGGGAGGAGTAGGAGGAAGGGAAAGTGGAGAGCAAGAGGGAGGTGGTAAAGAAAAGGGGGACGGAGACATAATAGAGTTAGAGAGAATGGTTAAGGGAAAAGAAGAAGGGAAAATAAGGGAAAAAAAACGAGAAGGAGAATCAAAAAGAAAACGGAGGAAAGAGGAAAAGAAAGGGGAAAGTCGATGATACTGATCAACAAGACGAAAAAGAACAAGAAGAAGGAGAAGAACTAGGAGACTAAGAAAGACGATGACGGTGATAGCAATGAATGAGACGAAAAAGAAAAAGGAGAAGAAAAAGGAGATTAGGAAAGGAAATGAAGTGAACAAGGAAGGAGGATAAGGAAGAAGGGATGTGGTAGAGAACGAGATAGATATGGTAAAAGGTAAATATGAGAAGGGACGAAGAAGAAGAGGAGTGGGAGAGAAATGGACGGAGAAGGATACACTGGCACAATTGCATTGGCACAATTATCGTGCAAAACCTTAGAACTAAGGAGATCAGAACATCGTACAATTTTAATGTACAAATGTCTAAATGATAATTTTATACATAAATTTTGGTATAGTTTTAATGAAGATTCCCATACATACAATACAAGGGATAAGAATAATATTCGAAAAACATCTGTTAAGACTAACTGGGGACAGTGGACGACCATCAGCAAAGCATCAGAAGATTGGGATAAACTGGATATGGCAACTGGTGGAGCCCCGCCCTCGGCTATTTTTAAAAGTGCATTGAGTAAATGATCAATGTTTTTCTCAACAATATGTTTTCTAAATAAATGTATATATTTTTAATTATTCGATTTATTATTTTATCAGATTTAATTAATTCATATAGTTAGTTAAGGATCAGGTACCGTCTGAAAATCACCGTGGGGTGAAGTCGGCTTCCTGAATAAAGATTTAATTAACTAAGGAGAATGAAGAAAATGAGAATATGTATGGAGAAGAAGAAGGAAGGCAATAAGGAGGGGGGAGAAAAGAAAGACAGAAAAGAAGGACGACAGTAAGGACTTGAAAGAGGAAAGGTAAAGGAGCAGGAAAAAGGATAATGAAATAAACCTTAGCAGGGGGAAGGGATGTACCTGCGAATAAAGAAAGAGAAGGGGGGAATATCATTCTTTTAAAATGACCCATTTTGTCTTTGTCTTAAGGAAAATGTTTGTGAGTGAAAAGATGAGAGCACAATTTAGGTTTGCATTAATGTTACCTGTATTTTGTTTTCAGGAAATCGTTCGTCTTTTAAAAATGAGGCAAGAAATCGGGGAGAAGTTTTTTGAGGTTATTTTGTGCAACAGACAGTTCTTGCACAATCTTCCAAGGATGAAGAAGATCGCTTCAATAAAACGAAGTCAAGAAGAAACGGCTGAGAGGTATATATAGTATTAGTGGCCTGTAAAGTTTCGAAGCAGTAGAAACTGATCATACACTAGTTTGTGTACAATTGTTCATGGGTAGCTTCCTAGAAGAGTAATTTTAAGGATACATTTTGGAGCGAAAGTCCTCTTTATTCAGACCGAGTCGAGACCTGTTGTGAAAAATGTAACGGCAAGACCATTTGATGGTAATTAAATTCGCCGAATCATTGGGCAGGTTTCCTGTATGTCTGGTTAATTGTCTGCCTGAATAGATGGCTGACTGGCTGGCTTGCTGGCTTCCGGATGCGTAGCCGTGTACCCTGGGATACAACTGAGGCATCAATGCCAGATGTCATCCGATGAAGCAATTCAGAACCCTGAGCAGTGCACTCTACCGTCGGAGCGCCAATACCTTTCGGGGAAAAAAATCGAACAAATGTGGGTCTAAAACAATTGATCTACCAATTTCAAATTACAGGTTACAGTTTGGACGAGAGTTTTGGATGAGGAATTGCAAGAAACATCAGAAAAGAACTAGGAAAATCTCTCAAGGAAACTGTCAATTGAACCTTTTACCATCTTTTTACAATTTGTTAACTATCTTTAGGCATATTAACTTTCCGGTATTTGACAAGGCCATTTCTGAATCCTTTTAAACACTGTCGTCCGATGTTCTCGATGATTTTAAAGCTGAACTGAATAATAACTTAAGTACATGGTTGTGTAAAGGACTGCAACTGCTGAGCAAATCCCGTGGTGCGTACCAAATTCTCTTCCATGGGTGGTTCCTTAGCTTCACTTTTTTGCCGGGCTAGGAAGGACTTAGCGTTCCAGTTACCAAGAACAGAGTTCACTGATTTTAATGGATTTTCTTACTATACGTCAGATAATTGCAACCTGATGGCGATTTCTCTCAACCAATCGGATAACTACATTTACTGAGAGATGTCTCGCACTAAATTCGGACCACGTTACAAAGCTAGCTGACAGTTTCCATTACATGCCAACTGCCTACATCCCCAATCTGCTATTAACTTTTGTTAAAGTTAGAGTTGCAATTTGTGTCAGGGTTAGTGTTTGGGGATAGGCGGATGAAATCAAAAGCACGTGTTATGTTACGTGCTGACTGTCTGCCTTGCTTGGTAGTTGGTCGGTTGGTCAGTTGATCCGTTGGTTAGTCGGTTAGTTGTTTGGATAGTTGGTCACTCGGTTGGTTGGTTAGTTGTTTGGATTGTTGGTCGTTTGGTTGTTTGGATAGTTGTTCGCTTGGTCAATTGGTTGGTTAGTTGTTTGGATAGTTGGTCGCTCGGTTGGTTGGTTGGTTGGTTGGTTAGTTGGTTGGTTGGTTGGTCGCTCGGTTGGTTGGTTGGTTGGTTGGTTAGTTGTTTGAATTGTTCGTCCCTCGGTTGGTTGGTTGGTTGTTTGGATAGTTGTTCGCTTGGTCGAGTGGTTGGTTAGTTGTTTGGATGGTTGGTCGCTCGGTTGGTTGGTTGGTTGGTTGGTTGGTTAGTTGTTTGAATTGTTGGTCCCTCGGTTGGTTGGTTGGTTGTTTGGATAGTTGTTCGCTCGGTCGAGTGGTTGGTTAGTTGTTTGAATTGTTGGTCCCTCGGTTGGTTGGTTGGTTGGTTGTTTGGATAGTTGGTCGCTCGTTCGGTTGGTTGATCAGTTGTTTGGATAGTTAGTCACTCGGTTGGTTACTTGTTTGGATAGTTGGTCGCAGGGTTAGTTAGTTGTTTGGACAGTTGATTGCTCGATTGGTTGGTTGGTCGTTTGGATAGTTGGTCGCTTGGTTGGTTGGTTGATTGATTGGTCGGTTGGTTGGTTGGTTGATTGGTTGGTTGGTTAGTCGCTTTATTAGTCGGTTGTAGGGTTGGTTGATAAGTTGGCCAGTTCGTTGGTCGCTTAGTTGGTTGTCTGATTGGTGAGTGGATTGGTTGGTTAATTGATCGGCAAGTTGGTTGGTCGATAGGTTGGTTTTCTGGCTATTTAGTTATTATATTTTCTTATCAAACACTTCATATTTTGCATTTAAGTATTACTCGAGCTGAACAAACGGAAGCTTCTCTTATGCATTCACGTGAGGCGTTTCGGCCAATCGCCCGAAGAGCTGCTGTTCTGTTTGACGTCACACGTCACATGGAAGAAATTAATGACATATACAAGATATCACTGGCTCAGTTCTTGAGAGTATTTGACACAGCAATCCAATATTCGGAGAGGTAAGACATTTCTAGGCTACGCTGGCTAATGTATCAGCTACATTGTTTATCTACTGAGCTACCATAGTTTAGTGTAATTACAGAGGTCAATCATTCTTTCAGTCAGTCAGTCAATAAACCTCTCAGTCAATCAATCAGTTAGTAAATTAATTAATTAGTGGATCAATCAGTCAATCAATCAATCAATCAATCAATCAATCAATCGATCAACCAATCGATAAGCTCTATTTAAACTGGGTAACACAAGATAGCCTGAAGCAAATGCTCTGGATAGAGTTGGAGGCAAGGCGTTGAAAGAGCGCATGCAAAATTCCTATCACCTGTGAAAAACAAACTTGTCAATCAGCTTGATTCTGAGGTATTGATTAATGCATGCTGATGGGAATGCTTGCAACCAAGAAAGTAATTAACCTGTATTGAACGTGATGGAAAGTGTGTCGGTGATTTTACACAGCTTTTAGCAAGCTGTTAGGAAGCTCTACCCAAACGTTGTGTTGAAAGATGAACAGAGAATGGCCGTAACCAGCCTAAACAGACAAGAAGCTTCAGCGTTGACACATAATTAGCTTATCCTACCGAAGTGCTAGGTTCAGTTTGATTGATTTTGGTTTGACATGTATCTGACAGGTTATGAAAGGGTTTAGTTATTTTAATAAAGAGGCGTTATTCAAAAAGTAGCGTGACAGCTGCAGGCACTCTTTCAACGTTTTTCCGGTTCTTTCACACAGAGCGGCTGCTTCGCAGGCTAAACACTAGACAACACAGGTTGCTGATCATCCCATAGCCCCCTAATAATAAAACAACATACAAGATGGGAACTATTAATACTACTACTGTTACCGCAAACTAAAATTAGGTTATTGCAAAAATTAATAGTCACTAGATATTGTCCAAAAACATACTGATAAAGCTTAGACCTAATTACCGCTTAGAGGTTTTAGTTTAAGTTCACTACAATTCAGGCTTTATCAACTTCATTAGTATCGGGAACAATTCGAGGTTTCGGGAATTAACTTTGATTGTTCACCTCGAGACTAGTCATTGTGTCAAATATTGTGCCAAGAAAACGTAGCTAATTATTGATGTTGGTGCAATGAACAGAATTAGGTCGTGATTTTCGTCGTTTTGCTAATCTCCCAAATCAGCCGCTTATGTACGAAGGATCATATTATAAGTTGATAACTGACGACAGTCATGGGGCAGTTTTTCCAGCATCACGCCATTTAAAACTCAATTTGACAAAATTTTAAAAAACAGTTTACTAATTTAAATCTCAGTTCGTTTTGCTTCTGAATCTTCATTAGTCTTCAAACAAAATTTTGAAGCATACATTTTACGCTCTGAGGAGAGTCAATATGCAAACGTATTTTGAAAACACTCTCTAAAATTTTGAGATAATATTGAAGTGGTTATGTTTCTGATAAAATGGTGGACAGCGATGGCATTAACCCACAAATCGTGCACGTAAACATTTCAGCGCGTTTTAGGAACAAATAATGAAAAGGGATTGTATTCTCCTGTGGGCAAGAAGATGACACACTAACTGACAATGATAGATGAAACAAAACTCGGACCTTTCCTTTCATTTACTCAAATTAATGCAATCTTTTAG
>JBAHVQ010000499.1:131778-153628 GCA_036872915.1 Nanipora kamurai | reverse complement strand
AAAATCTTGAATTTTCCCAAATTTAGGCTGGGAAATTAAATCCCATGGGAATTCTTATCCCAAGTAAAAATCTTGAACTTTCCCAAATTTAGGGTGGGAAATTAAATCCCATGGGAATTCTTATCCCAAGGAAAAATTTTGATTTTTTCCAAATTTATGGTGGGAAATTAAATCCCATAGGAATTCTTATCCCAAGATAAAATTTTGATTTTCCCAAATTTACCTTGGAAAATTAAATCCCATGGGAATTCTTATCCCAAGTAAAAATCTTGAATTTTCCCAAATTTAGGGTGGGAAATTAAATCCCATGGGAATACTTATCCCTAGTAAAAATCTTGATTTTTCCAAAATTTATGGTTTGAAATGGGAATTCTTATCCTAAGTAAAAATTTTGATTTTTCCTAACTTTACGATGGGAAATTAAATCCCATGGGAATTCTTATCCCTAGTCAAAATTGTAATTTTTACCCAGTTGACGGTGGGAAATTTAACCCCATGGGAATTCTTATCCCAAATCAAAATCGTAATTTTTACCCAGTTGAGGGTGGGAAATTAAATCCCATGGGAATTCTTATCCGAAATATAAAGCTTGATTTTTACCAAATTTAGCGTGGGAAATTAAATCCCACGGGAATTCTTCTCCCAAATCAAAATCGTTATTTTTACCAAATTTATGGTGGGAAATTAATTCCCACGGGAGTTCTTATCCCAAGTCAAAATCTTGATTTTTATCATATTTAGGCTGGAAAATTAAATTCGATGAGAATTCAGTCAAAATCGTGATTTTTACCAAATTTAGGGTTGGAAATTAAATCCCATGGAAATTCTGTTTTGAACACTTGGAGGTGCAGAGGTCTTGCGAGGAAATAAAAGCTTTTTAACGAAGGTAATCTTCCTTATCTCACTTCCTTCTTGAGATTTTGAGATTGGCTTGATATGTACGTAAATGACACAACTTTGCACGTTACACTGCACGATGACAATGTGGGAAATTAAGTAAATAATTACATATATCATTGAGTAAGGTCACTCGAAACTATGCTTGTTTACTGTCACGCGATACAATAATACACATGGACATGCGCATTACAACTTTAAATAACTTCTAAAGACAACTGCAAAGATATACGCAGCTTTCAAATAAGTTATCGTGCTGGGTGACGTAGAAGTGGTAAAGGGGAGTTTAAGATTTATGTACGAACACCAAATGACAAACGACATGCGAAGGTAAAATTCAGTTTAAAATAAAGAGTGTATAACAAGAAGAGGAAGTTCTCACTTTAAAGTAAAATGTCGATCTCGTTCCGAGATTGTAAAATGTAAAATTACCACCATGAGTAAAAGTAGAACGTAAGTTAACGAGGAAACTCCATCAACAAAAACAACTCTGTCGTTTGGCAGAGCTCTTGAATGGGCATCTTAGCCTGTGCAATTACTTCTCAAACAAATTCTACAACCTCAATAAATAAGTTAGATAAAGGAGAGCTACGAGGCCAAGCTCGACATTTTGCCCCTACAGAGGAAGGTGACTGTTTAATAAATAAAAAAAATTGGGTTAACAAAAAACAATTGAATTTTCCGTCCTTTTCTGTGCCACGAGAATTTCACTCATTAAGAAAACACATCCGACAGGTAAAAGGTTAAAGTTACGTTTGATTGGGTTAGGATTAGGATTTTGATTAGTTTTAGGATTAACTCGATTCGGTCCGATCCCTCAAATATAAGACGTGAGTATACTATGAAAATGTTTGTAATTTTCACCTACTTCTTGTTCAAATTTCGCCTCGAAACTGAGGTTCTTTAAAATCTGCATAAAAAATTGAGTCAAAAAAGCGGTATTTTTGCCAGCATAATACTGTATCTCACAGCTACGAATCGTGACAAGTTAGGAAAAGTTTTTGAATTTCCACGAACCTCAACGAGTTAAGATTAGGATAAATGTTTGGATTTGAGGCACGGTAAGTTTCAGTTTTCGATGAAAGCAATTGATGCCAAGTTTGGTCATTAATCACCTGGGACAAGTAACCTGGGGTCACTCATCCCAAGGTGTCTTATATACCGATGACGCAAGCCCTAAAAATAGTGCAATACCGAAACTTTTACTTTTTTACTATTTTATTCACAATTTTCACTGATTGGTAAATTTGTACATTTACGGAGGTATCTTCGACCCGTACGGCAGGCAGAAACGAACTTTACATTTACCTTGCCAGATACTCTTAACTTTGTTCTTCAAGAAATTCTTTTGGGGTATTTTTTGACTTGTCGTCTAATTAAATGTATGATAGACGTTTTGCTAACTAAATACGGTTTGCATGGCGATTCCGATAAAAAAACCCAATTTTGGAGAAAACGCCAGGTAAATTTACAAGCACCAAAGATTTCGTCATGTTGAGTCGACTTCAGAGCATCGAAAATATACGTTACACGCGATTTACACAAATTTTTCGATAAATCAAACCTATTTTGAGTTCAGACTCCAGTCGTAAGGCATATAGCTTAGTTTGAAGTTTGAACCAGCGAGTAGTTCGGCCAGATGTTTCTTCTTCTCGCTGTCTCCTATGTGGTCGTAAACCCATTGAGCGACCTAATAAAATTAAAGTAAAAAACATTAGGTTTGGGTCGCCGTGAATATCTTCTTAAAAAAACCCCCAAAAAAGCCGACTGAGTTTTGTTGTATCATATTCGTTCGTTCATCCGACCATCCTTCCCTCTACCCATTCATTCATAGTTTCCTATTTCGACTAAATATAGAACACTATGTGCAAAGAAGTGTCCACGAAGCGTTTTTCCAGTCCTAGTTCATTGAAATGTAATCTTAGGCGGGCCTATTTTTCTTTAGTAAATTAATTTTCTTAAGTACAAACGACCGGTGCGTAACCACACAATGCTCGTCGCTGTCCTAGCCAAAGATTACAATATTCACTCAACCTCAACCTTCATCTGATCCCACTCCACCTCATATAACCTCATTCCACCCCATCCCACCTCACGTCACCCACTCGTTAATTCACTCATCCATCTTTCAATCACTCCTTTTATCCCTTATACTTAGTATCTCTAGACTATTTTATTTTATATGGGTGAGTGAACTTGCATAGATCGCGCTCGCACCGGTCCCCTTTTGGATCTAATATATTTTATGATCGTCACTATAATTATTATTAGTACGTTTATTATTCTTATTACCATTATTATCATTATCATTATCATTATCACTATTATCATTATCATTGTTATAATTATAATAATTATAATAATTATTATCATTATCGTTATCATTATTTTATTGCTTTTCCTTTGTTCTCGACCTCACTCAAGTCTAAATATTCGCGTCATTGTTCGGGAGCCCTCTCTCTTTTTTACTCGTTTTTTCTGTCTCTGCGTTCCTGCGTATCTGTCTCGATGTATCTGTCTCGATGTATCTGTCTCTCTGTCTCCCTCCATTAACTCATCCCACGGAATCAACCATTCCACCAATATGTCTTTTGTTTTGCAAAATGTCACTACTTCACTCATCCTAGCCATTTTCGTCCACTTCTTGGTTTTCCTGACACTTGGTCGTTTTATATCATTCGTTCAATTGCCAGTTAAAAAAATGTTAAACTCTTACGCCAGTTAAAATAATCGACCAAAGTCTATAAGTAAATACTTTATGCTGACAAACCTCGACTTTGTCTGTTCCAAAATCATCTTTATACCATTTGAATATCATACTTAATTTTATCTAAAAAGCACACGAAGTAGCTGAGCACACAATCTAAAATCTCGCGATATTTTTTATCATCTCACTGCGGTAGTCTACACTCTTTAAAAGGGGAAATTTCGTCGACAAAAGGCAACTGCATACTCAGTGTTTTGCGGAATTATATTTGCTTAATGAAGTCACGCTAGATCACTGAGCTTCAATAATTGAACCCTTACTCAAAACCCTTTCTAACTAAAATAAGACTTGCTCCCGATCTCATTTCTCATAAAAAACAACCACTAAACTCACATGGTTAAATTTGGTCGGGGTTAAAGACAAACCACAAACGTTTCCCAGGTTATAGCCAAACAAACCGAGATGCAACGAGTATACCATAACAAGCTGTCAATTTCAAAAAGTATAAAACATAACAAGACCCGAAAAGTAACATCATGCAAAATCCATGATTTGGATTGAAGACAAAACAATAAAGCTTAATGGTAATATCTTGTTTTAAAGACATCGTCAGACCAATTGACTTTACATACAAGTAACTACGGACTTACATTAGGTCTACATAGGCTCTCTCTGCTAAGATGTCATCCATCCTATAAAAATTCGTAGTTACTTGTATGCAAAGTCAATTGGTCTGACGAAATATTACCATTAAACTTTATTGTCTTGTCTTTAATCCGAATCTCGGATTTTACAAGATGTCAGTTTTCGGGTTGTATTTTGTTTTATGCAATGAGTATACGTACTTTTAAATTTGTTAGCTGGCTAAATGAGGGCAACCACAAGGAAATACACTACAAAGTGGTCAAGCAGACACTTTAAGACTTCGTTAACAAAATTTAGTTTGTTGCCAAAGGCAGAAAAAATAAATCCTCACGAGCCTTCTCCGTTACTCCATCATCGGCTAATTGGTGCAGAAAGCAAAAAAATTACGTTTTAAGCTTTATTATTAATTAAACTTCCCACACCTTTTTAAGCGGTTTTTTTCTCTATATTGACGCCCAAACTATTATTTATAGGTTGTCCTTGGATATCTACGCTGCTGGAGGACAACCTACATCGTATACCTTAGGCCACAGCTAACTTCGTCCTAACTGGTTAATGATCGCACTCAGTGCCTGCTGGATTAGATATTTCCCATTGAGCTGTCGATAATTGTGAATTAGATGTGATGATTACTTCTGACTGTTCTGGCCGGGTGTTCCAATAGCTCTATGGTCTGCAGTGCTGGCAAGTTTAGAGACCTTGGGTTCGATTCCCAGTTGGGGCAGTCAGAGAAACCTTTCTACAGCACTGATTTCCGCGAGCTCTACTTTTTAGCCCAATACCTAACTCAGTTTTATAGAGATCAGTGGTCTATCGTTCTAGTAATTGTAGATTTCAGTGACTGGGGGCAATTCTTGTTGCCTGTGTCATGCATGCAATGCATATGTCAGTGGTGTAGTGTAAGATTAACGATTTGATTACAGGAAACGTTTCCAAGTTTTGAAGCTTGACAGTACACTCATTGAAACATTACATCTAAATTTTATGGTACGGAAATAAGACAATTCTCTCGCATTGTTGGATAATTTTATAAATCAGAATACGTTTTAACAAGTCTGATTTGATAAATCAAAGAGCAACTTGACGATAAATAATTTGAACAGTGATGCTATGGAGCATTCCAGTCTCGAGCCAAGTTCTCTGGCCCAAAAACAAAGGCCATGCATTATCTGGCGAATGCCTTTATCTAGGAGAAATTGTCCAAATCTTGGATTGTGAAGCTTAGTCAGAAATTTGGCTTCATCGGGGGTTAACGGAATCGTTTTCTAGGCCACCGGGTAGGCACGTGGGATTCGCTAATAAGGGTGATTGTTGCCGTAATGTTAGTGAAACGTTACATTAAGATCACAAACACATAAAACCAACAGCTTCAACTATTTCAAATAAATTGCATTTCATACCTCTTTTTTAGCCATGTTAACCTGGCATCCATCGTCGCCTTCGAGAAATGCTTCACCAGCAAGCCTTAGTTGTTCATCTATGCCCTGAAAGACCATGAATCTTTTTCATTCCTTGAAATACTTATTTATTTCATTATTTGTTTGTTTGTTTGTTTGTTGTTTACTGATCCATTTAATTATCACGGATTTGCTTTTTTGTTAATTTACTCTTAGTCTAGTTTTGTTTATATATTTAATTATTTTACAGTTTACTATGTTGATACTGGTGTGATTTTGTTACATAATTATCTCTCTGTGGTGAATGAAAAACTATTCTTAATGAACAAGACATATACTGCAAGCACTCGGACTAAGGAAATATTCATCTAAATTTTACAAAATTATAGACATGCGGGCTTGGTTGCATAAAGAAACAGCTATTCACAACCACACGCAAGACTACACAAAAAGACACGAGACTTCATCTTACTTGCGGCGTGTAAGTCTTGATAGGTGGGCAGCTCTTAGCACCGCAGACCAGGGCAAAATGAATCATCGGCTCAGGTTCTGGCAAAGCAATAGCAAGCCGTGGATCCGTTTTCGAAAATGGTCGAAACAAAGTAGCAATGGGCTTGCGGTTGGCGCGAAGAATACCACTTTCAATGTCATGGAGAGAGTACATATAGCCACCAATAACGTAACTGACGACATTGAAGAACTAAAAGATAATTAAAGTGAACATCGTTTTGGCCTAACATGTTGGTTTTCAATGACCATGAAATAGACGAGCAAGTGTCCTTTAAAATATAACTTGAGTAATTTAAACATGTCGTAATAAAAACCAATGCCCAAAAATGTCGTATATATTGGGAAAAAGTGTCGTATTGTCCATCATCTTGGCACAACACCTCGACAGACGTAAAAATCCACAGCTTGGTTTTGCCTGTTAACAGGCTTAAACAATGTTGAGCTAGCCGGCTTGAACATGGTTGAGCTGGTAAGCTTGCACATGGTTGTCCGGAAAGGCTTGTTTTTGAATGTTCAAACAGGCTGTTCATGGCTTGATAAACAAACGGACTTTAACAACGTGAAGGTTACTTTTTGTACTGGTTCGGAGTTGACATGTGTATTGTTGATGCCAATCTCAACACATCATGTGAATCTGCACTAAACTAATTACTCAGTTTTGCACTACGCACATTTCCTGCGCATATCTTATCGCAAGTTCTTGCACAACACTTTCAAAATTCCGTGCATTTTAGCGTAATTTATAAGATTCAAGACTGGCCGCTTTTGCAAACTTGGCGAGGCCGGGCGAAGAAAAATGGCGTCAGAGAAAAGGAAGAAGAAGCTCAGTGAAAGATTTATAGTACACACGTAAAAATGCACAGCTTGTTTTGCCTGCTAACATGGTTGAGCTCGCCAGCTTGAACATGGTTGTCCGGACAGTCGTGTTTTTGGATGTTCAAACAGGCTGTTCAACGTTTGACAAACGAACAGACTTCAACAACATTGTTGCAACGATATGTTTCATGCATGACAGCAGGGTTGTTTCAGGGTGATGGAATAACAAGATAGAGCACGGTTGTTCCGCCAGCACATTTTCGGGTCTGTAATTAATACTATTTTTGTTTGTCGAGTCGAGGATTCTTGTTGTTTTTTTCAGAAATTTAGAGAAAAAATCACTTTTACAAGCTATAATATTTTACTTTCTCCTTTCATATTTCTTAAAAAGTTCGTAACGGTTGTACAATTGTGATTTTTGCTTTAACTCGTAACTGCGTCAGAACTGTGTGAAATTGGACAAAAGACGGTATATTGTGCTTGACATATCTTATAAACGAGTTCGGTGAACCCAACATTTTTTTGTTTGATTTTTTTTTATATATGAGCATATCATAAACTCTAAGCCTGAGAAGTTTCAGCAAATTCTTGCTTCGGAAGCAATGACCGAGGGATTACCTTAACTGATCGTTATGCATCATGCTATCACATGCCGTACAACATAGGAACACTCACGAAATTTTCGTTATCGTCGGAACTGACCTGTCTTTACACCTGATACAGTGCGTGCGTTTTTACCCCTGACCTCTACATAACTGGACTGCAGACGAACCTCTGGAAAATGGCCTCAAAAGTCCGCTATCTTGGAAAGCCATAAGCCCTCCTCAACCAATTACATGTAAGATGTGTTTCATGAGATGGAGAAGAGACATGGAACCGAACTCGAGAGAAAAGCAAGTTTAGCGAGTTGAAAACATTTGAAGGCTAAAAACATTTGTCGGCAAATCGAAAATTTGACTAGGTTCGGACATCTTTTACAAGTTTCTCATGAGAAAGATAATTCTAAATATTTTTTATCTAGTATTTCTTGTCGGAACTCGCCGGATGACTCACCAAGATGGCGTCGGTCAATTAAGGACTCTTTTGGCAATACAAAAGTATCAGAGATCCCCAGTCCAGTTATACAGAGGTCAGTGGTTTTTACCTGTGTAAAATCAAAAGTCGCATGTCCTCCTTCCCCCACTAAAAAAAGAAAGTATCTCGACTCATGAGACTCAACTGTGATAGCCACCTACTGATTTGATACCTTGTATCTTTGCCAAAGGTTTACTGGAGGACCATTCACCACATTGGCATGGATCACCAGTGCATTGTAAACGTTGATAAAAAATGAGAGTTTCTCCTCTCGAGGAGTATCCTCCAGTTGAACGCGTTTCAGTTCTGCAGTGTGTTTAACATAGGCTTCGAACTCTTTGCTTGACTTCATTGCTTTGTAGTCGACACCCTAAGTTAATGCAAGGCAGAGTAAGAAAATGGTATTCAAAAACACGGGATAAAATGGTGTCGTCTCGGAGGATGCGATAAGGATACCACGGAAATACTTTTTTAAATGTTCGATACACTCACTATACCAGTCAGCGGTTTTATCCTAACAAATTACAAAACCCCGGTAACTTTATCGTGGTTTCTTCACATGTCGAGTTGAGTGAATTTACAGCTAAAAGTTAAAGCCAGTACTGAAGAAATTGCCTAGAAACTTCATATAACTCTTCCCTGATGTTAAAACTATAATTATATTTACCATGCCAAAGAAGAAATGAGGTTGCAGAGGGTATCGAACGGCCGAAGCGACGTAATGTAATGGCATGATGTTGTATTACCGTGTCTCACGTCGGTCATTTGGGGACATGTGCATTCTCCTTTCTAGTTTGGCACGATATATATTGCGTGTTTAATACTGAGGAAGAGTAGTTTACCAGCTCTGACTACCAACTCTAAGTCTAGAACTCAGCTTCAGTCCGGTACACAAGTGAGAATCTCACAGCTTGTGACAAGATTTCTTTGCCACAGCCTTGTAACAAGTCTGTGAATAAGTTGCAACAGTGGTGTCACGTCTTCGTGCTGTGACAAGTTATGTACTTCAACCTTACCACAGTCTGTATCGTCAAAGAGCTATGGCACCAATATCAAACCATTCAGGCAACTTTCAACAAGTCGTCAACCCTGTCACAACTCTCTCAGTCAACCCTTTCCAGACTTCTCAGCTAGCCGGTGCGAGGATAAGGGAAAAATTCTGATGGCGTTGCTTAGACAACATAGAAAGTTAAAAAGGTTGGTAGACTGCCGAAGTAATATAGAAAAATTCAGACGTTTCGAGCAAAGGCCTCTGTTCAGAGAGTGAACACTGTTTTATATACTACCTACGGCAGTATCCTATATTTGACATCGTCGCTTAGACAACCCTGATACAAGTTTTCTGACGGTTTTTTACAAACTGTCCGATTGTACGCGTGTTGTCGACTTGATTAACTAGGTTGTTGCCCGGCTTTTGTAATTTGTTTCGTAAAACCTCTGACCACCATTATCGTAACGAAAAACATATTTCCGCGGGTGTTGATGAACTTGTGAATATTTTTGCTGCTTTGCAGCATCTGTGAAGCCATGCGGGCACTCATACACACCTCGAACAGCCTTATGGCCAACTACAACGTCGCAGATTCAGCCGCTGCGAAGGAAATTTCTCACTACAACACTGCCTTATTAGCCAGTATATTTTATTTGCCGTCCACTTTACATCTTCAAACCTTTCTTTTTTTCACGGAACGAAATACTCTATATACTATAGTTCATCTAGGAATAAGATCTAAAATATTTTATTAAATACCTTCCCGTCTTTGGAAAGATGTCTGGCATACAGTTTCAATATCAACTTCCTTAAGGATTCACCAATCTCAGCAGCTATTTCAGAAAAAGAAATCGACAGTGTAAGACTGGATCCAACATGAACAGAACAGAGACCCACTTGAAAGTAGCTCAATGCAGTTGTATGAAAGTTGAAGAATGCAAGTTAGACCGTAGATCAGTGCAAAATGAAACATAATTGTAGTAAGCAAAACATTTTTGACATAAAAAATGTTACCAACAAAAATGATCAAAAAGTTGATATGGCAACGCTAACGTTTCAAAATACCTCCCGTAAACGTGCCCCGTTGCTCCGACATTTTATCAATATTTTTATAAACTTCAAGTAAATTAGCAGGGAGTTTTTAAAAGAATAGAACTATGCATGCAGTCCAGTCTTTTTTTTGTAGAACACTGTTTTATGATGTTCAAAAACATTGGTTATTGCAATTTCTTTTAATCTACAAACTGATTGCCCATATGTGAAAATGGTGGAAGTGACTGACGTTTCGACGGCCTCAGCGGCGGCCATCTTCAGATTCAATCAACTTTCACAAACATCTAACCAGACTTCAAGAGTTCAGTTGTTCAATCAACTGTCTTTAGAACTCGTCGATATTCAACACTGGCCACAGAAGGAAAGTTAAAATATAGAACGTGGTTAGTGATGCTGTAACTGTGAACCAGATTGAGAACTAAAACTTTTCGTTGCAGCACTTGCTCGTGGACGGCGCCTATTCGATATCACTAAAAACACCGTTTTTGAATAAAAAATAGTTGCTTTTTTGTTTCTCATGAGGCAAAAACAAGAGCACTGAGCACAGTTCTACAGCAAGTGTCTCCGCCGCGTTGTTGTGGAATGGTTCGACGCTTGTTGTTTTTTGTACAGGTATTTTCGTTCTTCTGTGTACCGCTTATTCATAGGGAGGTGTTAACTGGAGTTGTTAAGTATAATTTAAAGTTTAAAGTTCCTTTATTTATACTGGTTAACCCATCAGCTAACCTACGCTGTTATCCCTAGAGGTCTAGGAAGGGCCATCCCTCATGGGTCCAGTGGTATTGCAGAAGGAAACCGGAGTACCCGGAAAAAAACCTGCGATGTTTGGTCCCGTCAAACTGGACAACACTCTTCGCCAAGGTAACTTTAGTTAGAAAATTACACGGAGCAAGGAGTCGAACCCTAATCACAGTGGGGAGACACGTGCACTACCACTGCGCCACCAACACCTCTCCAAGTTATTATTAGGATTTGCTACCAAGTGCTAATAATTCATCATAATCCTAAATCTGAAATCCCATAACATTTAATCCTTTAATTCCTGAGGTTTTATTTGTTTTTTTCATTCGTTCTCTTCCCTTTCTTTGTTTTTGTTTGATTCTCTCGTTTGTTCTTTTGTTCTAGGTGTCAGATATATATGACACTGGGCGGTAAAGTGTTAAAAAACAACATCTGAGTTTAGACTCATCTCAACACTATCATCATCCACCTTCCTTCATACCAGGAGCGCAGCCCGAGGGGGACAACCTCCCTCAGCATTACTAACCACGTGGTTGTCATAATGTTTTTAACGTTTATTTAATGTTCTCATGACCTTCCTATGCATAACATGATTGCGAGAATACTCGAATTGCCCTATAATAACTTATATATACAGATATTAGATATACAAATTTTACTCAAGCCCAAGTAAGATCATTTCGCGACCAGCTCTCAACTTGACCTGTGGCTCAGTTGGTAGAGTGTCGGACTAGTAAACCGAAGGTCGCGGGTTCGAATCCCTGCCGGGTCAAGTAGAGTTTTCTCTACTTGTCCGGTATGGTTCGTCACTCGGAGTAACATCTAACATCAATATATATATATATATGTCGACGGCATAGCGTCGGAACTGATACCCCCATACCGGGGGTATGCTAAATTCACAATTAACCTGCGCTGCTGAGAGTCAACTAAAAAAGTTGAATCGAGCGAGATTTGAATTCGCGCCTTCGGGAATCCGGTCCGCCGCTCTAACAGTTGAGCTATCGAGTCCACAGGGACAGGGGGCGAGTTTATTATCCAACTTAAGTGCACGAAATATTCTCGCGACAACTTAACGCTATCCACGAGGATGGATGTGCAGTTTTTCAAAATATCTCTTTCGTTGTTGCCAGAATATCTCGTACACTTATAATAACTCGCCTTCGATCCCTGTAGACTCGATAGCTCAACAGGTAGAGCGGCGGATCGGATTCCCAAAGCTGCGAGTTCAAATCCCGCTCGAGTCAACTTTTTCAGTTGAGTTCAGCAATATAGGTTAATTGTGAATTTATCATTTCATGGTATCAACGAAATACCGTAAAAATACCGGTATGCTAGCTGCCTAACATTACAAAGAACATGTTGTTTCACACTTGCAGCTCTCATCTCCAGCACCCCGGCTTCAACCTACCTGGTCTGGGCTCACATTCAGACGAGACCTGAGCATTTAAAGCATTACTTTCGTCATCTTGAAGTAGTCGGTACAGTGTGTCCTCATCTCGAAATGGCTCGGCCTCTTTCTTGACAGAGTGACAAAAATGTTTGTCAATAAGTGACTGTCCCATCTCAAGAGCTTTGTTGTGATCTGTGTGTGGTAGACAAACAGTTGGAATATTACTTACCGAAATGCTCTCACATACATCATTTGCAGTTTCACCGGCAACATGTCATGTACTGTACAACACTTTAATTCCAAAAACAATGAGTTACACAAGAAGTAGAATTTATTCCGTATTAAGTGCTTAACAAAATTAACAGCTTCATAGAGAAGTTGCAGTTTAAGCTATAGAAGGGGAATGGACTCCCATGACAATTTGAGACTGTGCCAAAACTTGCACGTCCTTGTTGCCCAGAGTAATGCGACTTCTCAATATAACCAGCATGCGATCACATGCACAGGCATCCACACCTACACAAAATTATGAGTGTGTACAACCATGACTGCACACACAAATACATTTTTCAGTAGCTCAGGTACAACTTGTACTGACTAGTCAATCTGAGATTCACTTCTCATATCACACTTATAAATAAATAGACTTGAGCTTGGGCAAGCATGGTAACTTTGAATGAATACCTGCTGTAGTTTACCAAGAGGAAACTGTGAAGTTTCTATAGTAATTAAAAGTGAAACTGTTATATTTTTAACAAAATGGGTATGCTTGCATGGGCCAGATAAGGTGTTTTTGTAATCGTGGCAATCGATTTTCTAGGCGGAAAATGTAATCGAAGAATAAAGATTAAAGCCCAGCTTATTATCTATGGTGTTAAGTTTTCAGGTGTTTTTGCATTGCAATTTCCAAAACGTGCCTTTGCACTTTGCCTATGCAGATATGTTAGTTCAAACTTATCTGGATTTTAGTGTACTGGGAATTATGGAAGTATCTGAAATAACTGGTTTTAACTCTATCACACACATTTCACACACAGATCAAACCATGTGTCCATTCAACCACATGCATATTAGTTTGCATATTGAGAAGTAACATTACCGGTACTATAGATTAAAAGACCAATAGCCTACAAGAGACAACCTAACAAAGGACCCCAGCTTGAAGTGTTAATCCCAATGAATTTGGTGTTAGGTCCCACCTGCATTAGGCAGACTGCATTTATAGTTAAAAGCATTCCCATATTGAATCCAAAATACAAGTTTTGAATAAATCCTACTACTGTATACAGGCACATGTAGTCAGCTGACACCTATTAATTAACCAGTTTAATATCAAGCCAGATTACATGAAGGGATAGTTTTACAGATTGAGGATACAGTAGTTCTACTTTTTGTGCAACTTGCAACCAACCATTTTGTTGCATTGCAGGATATGGGATTTAATTACCCATAAGGGGTTCACCAGAGTATAATCACTGACATTTACATAGCAATTGTGCTTATATATGGTATGTAGTTTCCATGTTGTCAATGTAGTAGAATAACCTCAAGTATATAGTTTTCAATTAATCAGTGGAACTACTGGCTGTTGTCATCAGTGTAGCAAAATAACCTCAAGTGTGTAGTTTTCCAGTATAATCAGTGGAACTACTGTCTGTTGTAAAATAACTGTTTGTAACAACAACATTTATTCATGTAAACAGTCAAAGACTATAATATATATACTAGTAGTTAATATAAATGTCCTAGTTATCCAGCACCTCAAAATATTTGGTAAGCTGTGAAAATGCTTTGGGCATTGTCAGCATATCACATTGTTGTGCAAGGAGAGCCAAGCAACTGAGGATGTCACATACTTACCCACATGCTTCGTTTTGACCAACCAAACCACTGCATCTTTTCCTTTGAAAGTGTTTTTGTATGTCCAAAGAAAACTGTGGTGATCTTTTACAATTCCACTGTTCTTAATCTGTTTCACAAGCTCTGCATACTCATCTTGTTCACAGGTAAATCCTGAGCTGCCATAACCACCTTTAAATAAAGAAAAACAATCCTATAAGGTGTCAGTTAACTGTCCTTCAGCAGCATAGATATCTGAATAAGAGGACTAGGTTCAAATGAGGCAAAATCACTACTGTGGTGATTTGGCCTCATTTAAACCTAGTCAACTTATTTTGATATCTATGCTCCTGAAGGGCCACCTACATCTTATACCTCAATAGCCTGGGCTATAGCTAATTTTTCCCAATTGATTAACCCTTTTCCAGCAGCACCTCTCCCTTTGACAAGTAAAATCATCTGGCATTAGCCAGAGTAAAAATAATAAGAGTCTGAGACTGCCAGCAAAGAGTTAATGATCGCACTCAATGCTTGCTGGATTAGATATCTCCTATTGATCTGCCAAAATTATGAATTGGATATGATTGCTATTTCTGTCTGTTCTGGCCAGGTGTCCCACACTAAGTGGTCTAGAGCACTGGCAAGTTTAGCAAGGGACAATGGTTAAGATTTAGACATGTGGTGGCCCCTGGGCAGCCATCGTTAGTGGGGTCCATCCTACCTTAGAATACTAAAAAGGAGACAAGACATATTTACACTTATCCATAAAGTATATTTTTCAAGAACAGAGAATCTGAATAAAAATGTACATCAATAAACATCATGATCAATCTGTATAAGAATCTAGTTCCTATGTTGCAAGTATAAAGAATCTGAATAGGCTGGTACATGATCAATCCATAAGATTATAAGTACCTGTGAAGCTCCTATGTTTCAAGCATAAAGACTACCATTCCGTCACAACTACATGTTTCCTTACAAATTTTTTAAATATGTGGAGGTGCCTGGGCAACTGCCCAGCTTGCCCATACCTAAATCCAGCACTGGCCAGAGACCTTCGGTTCGCTTCCCAGTTGGGGTAGCCAGAAGAACTTTTCTACAGCAGCAATCTGGCCGCATTCAAACCTAGTCCTATTATTCCCAAAATAATTCTATTGAGAGGAAAAGGGAACCAAAAAGGAAAAGAAAGGAAGAGAGTAAAGGGTGGATTAACGGCAAAGCACAGAGGGACCAAAATATGAAAACAATATGAAAATGTGGTATTCAAAAGAACAAGTGAAGAGTCTAACAAAGTAAAAATGTAACCACCTGGGCAAACTGGATAAAAAGGAAGAACTTGTTTACCTTCTTCACTTGGTGGTCCTTGAGGTGGAGCTGGAGCACTATCAGGTGCTTCATTTTCATTTACTTCTTTAATCAAATCATTCAGTTCACTTTCACTCTAAAAGTTTGATCAGGATTACAAAAGCTTAATAAATAAACAAGCGGACACTAAGTCCTCGGCGTAACTTTCTAGAAATACACGTACTGCACATTGACCCAGACATACCCAGTTTTAAAAGATTAACAGGTTTTTAACTGTCAGACTCGAAATCTCACGAGCCTCGCGGAAATATTTTATTTGGAAAATTCCAGTTTAAACATATCTAATGACTGGAATCGTTAGGTGCATTTATAATATTACAGTTATAAAATTCGAGCTACATCATAACAACAACTTAAGAAAAGTTTAGTGAACTGTAGTTGATGCTTTAGAACGAAGTTAAGAGCTATTAATTTATACCCACCATTGCATCCAAATCGCTGAAGCCCCCAATATGTTTAGCGTTAAAAAATATCTGTGGTACGGTTTTTCTTCCAGTTCGTTCCTGCATCTCGTTCCTTCTATCAGGGTAACTATCCAAATTGATGTCGACATAATCGAGCTTGAGTTCGCTGATCTTGTTCTTTGCCTTTATGCAGTAAGGACAGCCGGTAATCGAGAAAATGGTTATTCTTCCTTTCATGCTTTACGACGAAGAGTTGACGATGTTTTCCTATGATATCTGATTCCGTAACTCCTCTAATAATAGTGAAACAGTGTAGCGTTTTTCTTCGTATCTGCCTGGGTTTACAAATTATGCCGGGGGAAGGGTGGGGGCGGTTTATACAAGAGGGCAACCAAGGTCAGTTACTATGTATATATTTAGTATAAATTTGCCGTTGTTTAACACAAGTCCTTGAACTTGATTGGCTGTTCTACCGTTTACTATTCGCCGATGGTAAATGTTGATGACGTCGGATGGCTTGGTAGCCCGTTTTCAAATCTCACAATTTCTACCAAAAAAATTGAATTAGATAAAACCCTTGTATTCTGTGAGCTCAAGTCAACACGGGCTTCGCCCTCGTTGCCGATCTGCTCATAGAAACACATGCTCGTTGTCTAATCGTTAAATAAAGGAATAAATGATGTTTTGATAATTTCATTTAACGTTAACCAGACCATGGCGTTTATTGAGCAATAAAAAATGTTCTAAAGTTCTTTGTGCTTCACTTGTTTCACATAGCAACAGGGACAATACCGACAACCATTTTTGGACACAAAAAACATGATAAGGTAAGTCTTCCTGAAAGTGAAAGGAAGTATTCCTAAGAGCCACTCAAAGGTTATTTAACAGTTGGGGGTAATATCTGAGTACCATGGTTGAGAGACAATGATCTTCATCTAAAATGGGGCTTTTACTCTTGGACCATCAAGTGTTAGTGATGTTAGTTACTAAACAAAGTACATAAACAAGTTAGCTCTTGGGAAATAAAGAACCACCCTTCCTGGTATACTTATATTATCAAGATGCTAAATTGTAAAAAGAGGTTAGACACATTTCAGCCTTGTGAGAATTAACCCTGTCTACTCTTGTGAGAAGTGCCCATCACCAGTATCTCCAAAACTATTGCATGTATAGGGTGGATTTAAGGGACCATAACTGAAATGGTTTTTTGAGTTGTAAAAATTTAAAGTTAGCATGGGCACTTTCTGCTCCTCCCCAGTCTAGATAGAGTTAATGGTATGGTATACCAAAATGCAAATTAGCTTTTGCATTAGAATATGTAGTACACCAATGAATTTAATGGCAAAGCGCTTAGTCCATATAATAAATGTGTAAGAGATTCCATATTTTAGCAGATTAGTTGAGTCATTAGCAAGACAAATTAAGGGTTGTATAAGAAGGCACACCCCTTATCATATTATGAAAGTGTAATGTTTACATTTCTTAATGATAATAGATGTATGGAAAGCAAATTTTGAAGGAAAGTTAAACTGAAGGACATGCTTACTTGGTGTGATAGTTACTATTCATTATTGGAACCATGGAAGTTGGATATTACACAACTGTAAATTTGTAAATTGTTCTGATATTTTTTATTTTTTGCTACACTTGTCACATTGAGTTTGTCTTAATTTTCTCAATTTGTCATATTTTTCACCTTCTAAAAATTTGTTTGCCTCCTGTTTGCTCCCCAGACAATGCATCACCCAGGGTTTGGTTGACTGTGTAGTCAGGATCTTATTGTTTGGGAGGAAAGCCAGCTGCAACATCATGCCATGACCAATTACAAAAATAACCATTATATAATTCATGAAACAAGACCTGCTTCTTCAAAAGTCTCATCATCTACAGCATAGCCGAGGAGATATTTCAAAAAACAGGGCACTATATTTTATTTACATCAATTGGTAGAATACTTTATTTTCCTGGATGCAGTGTGGAGTTTTCATATAAATTAAGTGATGAACCATGAGAAAATTAACCAGTCTTGTAGAATATATGCATTCAAAGAGTCTGATGTTCTTTTGCTCAGATTTATGCATGTAGATCATCCACTTGGTTTTCACAAGGCATTAAATATTTGCCAGTCAGTGGCTCAGAAAATGTTGAGAAACATTGCACTCTTGATTTCTGTATGCAACATGTACTTAAACCTTCATTTGTATCATAATCTGGTATATTTAACTCTTTCCACAGCAATATCCCCATAAACTTGGTTGGGAATTTTCTGGAATAGTGTGTAAAGAAAAGCTTTCTGGACCCTCAGATTGTAAACTTTGCAATTGGTCCACTTGTTCAATCAGGTCTTCTGTCATCATTCTGAAAACTGTTTCAACATTAGTTGCATCTTTTGCACTTGTTTCCCAGGGATGAATGCAGTAGAGCGAAGCCAACTCCTGACAGAAAAAGAAAATTATACAATTTTTAACTTATTATACTGACATCGTAAAAGTGAAATGTGTCCTGTGGTACCTATAAAATGCACAATATTTGGAAATGATAATTGAAATTCTTCATTAAAAATCATATAAAAGACTTACTCCAGAGTTGGAATCTCCTTGCAGGTTTAAGTTAACATTTTACAAGAAATTATTATGGGGAGTAGTTTAAAAGTAAATAATGTAAAACTAAAGATTATTTTGAAGAAGTAAATTTCTGAATAAAAGCTTCAATGAGTTATATACTGTTATAATTCTTAAGATTGTCTGACCAAAACTATCATCTTTCAAAAGCTTTCATGGCAAACTGATTAAATAAGGTGTTTACTGTCTCATACAGCAGATTCCCAAGCACAATTCAAGCATTAGCAGTAGATTCCACCATATATCCTCATCATGTTTAATCAAGAGAAGTAAAGTTGTGTGGCAGAGGTCACTGTAAAATTACAAACTACTGGTTAAGGGGTTAATGGATTAATAAGGGTTCCAACCAAACCTCAGTTATTAATTACCTCAAATGTTTCTTGGTTCACTTCCCTTTTTTCTCTCAGGTCATTTTTGTTTCCAACTATCACAATGTATGTGCCGCTCCTTAAAAATTAGGTAAAATTTAATGTAGTTTAAAATTGACTATAAGATAATCTGTTGGCAAAGGAACCGAGGGTAAAAATTTAAACCTTTAAAAGATTTTTTTCAAAAACCTTTGAAGGTTCAAATCTTTGCTTTGAAATGCCTACAGTGTATGACATCTTCCAGCCCTTTTTATTGTAGTAAAAACATTAATTGTATGAATAGAACATTGCTTTATTCCCAATTAGACCTGTTTTGAAAATCTTCAAGTTTCAGAAAATACAATTTAACGTTATTTCCATACAGAACCAATAATTGTATTGATAATAATTTCTTTCAAGAACTATCTTTCATCTTATTCACAGTAATCAAAAAACAGTGTGGCAAAACTGAAAAGTTTCAATTGGGGGTGTTCTGAGCCTAATCAAACAGCTACAAAGGCATTCAAACATTAAAATTTTTTCAAACAGTCAGTTTCAAACCTTTTCCCCACCTCTTTTATAAGTTATCTGATCAGAACAATAACAAGAACCATCTTTCATCTTATATACAGTAATCAAAAAATGGTATGGCAAAACTTAAAAGTTTCAACTGGGGGTGTTCTGAACCTAATCAAACAGCTCCAAAGGCATTCAAAGATTAAAAATTTTTCAAACAGTCAGTTTCAAAAGTTTTTCCCACCTCTTTTATAAGTTATCTGATCAGAACAACTTTTTTTGAAAACCCTCCATTGTTATCCTTTACGACCTGCCATACTGACTGCCTCTCATGTAATCAGTACATTCTGTCATTCCAAATGTTTACCTGCCAAATTTCTACCCAAATTTTTAGATTGAATAATTGTCATGATCATTATTGTTAAAATAACTTCTATAATTAATATGCCTTCAATCCTACTGGTAATAGAATCCTAATTAATTCACTCTTGTATTCACGAATTCATTTACTTACTCTACTCATCCACACATCTATTAAATTCATCCATCTCCTCATCCCCCCATCCACAGCCTACCTACCTGCTAGCCTCTCCTTTTCTTCCCAACTTAATTGATCCATCTATCCATTTGTTCATTCATTCAATCATTCACCCACCTGTCCATCTGCTCCTTACATAGGCAAGGTATTAACAAGCAATGACTAATCTGTTCATCCACTTATTCACTTGCTTCTTTGCTTATTCTTTCATTTATATGCTTTTTTTATCCAAAAGGTTGTCCATTAATTTCATCTATTGATTGAGCCAATAAATACTAGACAATCAGTTTTGCCTGAATTAAAACAATCATTAATCATTCACTTATTTAATCAGGAAATCATACCCAACAACTTGCTGAAATGCTCTAATCCAGTAATCCTTCACACTGTTAAATGATTTCCTTGATGTCAGATCAAACACAATAATTGCTGCATCAGCATTTCTGTAATACTGACTAGTCAGTGCCTTGAACCTCTCTTCACCAGCTGTATCCCACAGGTTAAGCTGCAATGTAATGTACGTTTGTGTTTCCACAGATGAATTATAATATCAGTTATTATTTTTCTTTTTAACTTAAAACTAACAGTACATATCTCAATTCTTTCACGTCTCTTCACTGGGTTCACTTCACTTGACAAAATCCCTTCTCCTTGAATGTTAAACACTTGAATCTTGTCAAAGTGAGTGCTTGGTGTATTTCAAAATTACTTTAATTTTCTAAACTGACATCAAAGATCCAAAAAATTGATATAAAAAATATAAAAAATATAAAAAAAGACCCAAACCATGAAAGCAGAGTTCCATGTATGAGGTTTTCAACAATGTGTATAAAACCAAAAGGGTCAGAGAACTCCAAAGTTTTGGCAGTTACCAATTACCCTTTTGGTTTTATGCTCTAGATACAGACACAACATGCAAAGGTTTGACAAGCTCATTTTCTCAGAAAACATTCTAACCATTAACTGTTCCACTGCCACATCTCTCCCTTTGGCAAGTAAAATCATCTAGCATTCACCAAGTCCACTGTGGCAGGGAAAGAGGAAAATAGTTTTTAACTCCTTCAGTGCCACTACTTTCTCTTTGAATAGCCAGAGTAAAATAACAAAAGTCTCCTGTGGCAGGGAAAGAGTTAAAAGACTGGTCAGTAATAAGAAAGGAGGGCTGGTTCAGAACACAATTAATTATGTAGTGTTCAATTTTTTGTGATCCCCTTGCATGGTGTACATTTTTTTACTGCCCCCAGCATTAATGTTTCAATAATTAATTTATTTAACTGAAGTATAATAATATTGATCTAAATCAGGGTGCTGTGAAATTTCCTTTAAATTTTGTAACTAAGTCAAAATTATGCCTTTTGTTAAAGTCAAGAATCACATTTTATATAAAACTTATTTATATATTTACATAAGAAAGGCATAGATTTATGGTGAATTATTGCTGGCAGTAGTTCATATAGCAAATGTAATACATGAGCAAGCTTGAAGACAAACAGGAAACCCACAAATGAGAGAGTTTGCGCAATTGTACACTTATCCTTTTGTATTTGCATGTGTATCACCATTTACTACAACAAATTACTTTTTTAACGGTATTTTGACTATCATGGCAATAATAACCAGTGACAACATTCTGTGCAGCCATGCAAACGTCCTTCCCAACCCTCCTTCCTCTTTTGATGTTTTATAAGTACTATTTACAAAATGAGTGGCCATTCTGTATCGGGGCATACAGTCACAAGGCAAAGCCGAGTGACTGTGTCCCAATACAGAACAGACACGAATTTTGTAAATGACTTCTAAAACGTCCCACATTACTACATTTGACATTAATACTGAGTAGAAAGAAAAATTAAAACAAGTTATACATAACCGTAAAATTTCAATTTGAGCATGCGAAAGCTGATGCAAAACTTGTTGAGACAGACACTAGTGTCTGTAAATGTGATACAGAACTGATTAATAATACATCAGTGTCTGTAAATGTGATACAGAACTG
>JBAHVQ010000499.1:101057-126506 GCA_036872915.1 Nanipora kamurai | reverse complement strand
ATAGACTATCTCGCGAACAGTGCTCGCTCCACGACGATATGCAAAAGCTATTGATTGTGGACTGTCACCAGTTGCCAGTCTTCGCAATGTGATGGCTAATCTTTCTGCAGGTGTTACTGACTGTCTTAAGTGAGTGTCTTTTCTCCGCAATGATGGACCAACTAGGGATAACAATTCGTCAAATATTCGAGGGCTCATTCGGAAGTAAACATAAAATTGTTCTTCATCTCCTCGTAGTTCTCGAACTAAATTGGTGAAATCCCCCTGCTCTAACCTTCGTCTGTTGATATGACGAACCCACCATCGCCTTGTTATAGTCCGCTTTTTCGTCCGCTCGATTTCTTCTAATTCGCTCATAATTACTATGATTGCCGCAAGCCGTGCTTTCGAAATCGTCGCCATTTTAACATAGTCGCTCTGGTCGCGCGCATCTCGCCACACAGTGTGTTTACATTAGTCGCGCGACTGGCGCGCACGCGCATGGTCGCCGTAGTCGCGCGACCGCGGCGACTACCCAGTGTGTTCCAGCCTTGAGAACCCACGCATACATAGGCAACAGATGTCTTGCGAGATATCGGGATGCACAGGTAAAACTAACAGTTTAAGTCTTTTATATTAGGTTAAAAAAGTGTCCTCAAATTAAATGCAGAAAATCGCATTTTATAAATTTGATAAATCCACAATCAATATTTCAACTTTGATAGCATTCAGTTCAAAGTTGAGAAGTATGTTAGTCAATTAAAGATTAAAACGTAATCCGAAACAAGTCATCTTGTTAGCTTGATATTCAAGTTGAGAAACAAGACAAGACAAACAAAGTAAGCGGTGATGTTTCGACTTTATTACAAAGTCATCAACTTGAATATCAAGCTAACACGATGACTTATTTCAGATTACGTTTCATTCTTTCCTTTTTAAGATTGTCGGCTGGTTATGGGTGCATGTCAGCTCTTTTTGACTGGCCATTTGTTCTAACAATATACTAACTTGCGTTTGGTGGCTCAATGCCTTCAATAATTTGTCATGGATAGAATCCCAAAACACGAACGACGGGTTGTCGTCGATGACCCGATTGATTGCGTAATGGTTAAAACCTCCTTCAACCTGATGCTTACCTGCAGGTGCAAATGGTCAGTTTTTCATATTTTCTCCCAGTTCCCATTGATACAGACGAACAGAGACACATACGTAGGCATACACACATTTTAGAACACTTTAGTTTGTTTACATAATCATGCAGCACTTTAGTTTTGCATACACACATTTTGGAACCCTTTAGTTTGTTTATATAGACAAGATTTGCTCGGACAGGATAATTGTGGAAACGTGATTTCACCAAACATGGGAAACTGCTTGGAAACTACTTAAAACTGTCCCCCCCCGAAGCTTGGTTTCGACGTTTTTCATTGGTTATACTTTCCTTGAACTTTGGTAAGGGCTGTAAGTGAGAGAGTCGAACTTTCGAGCTTTTTCAAGTTTAATCTGGTGGCGCTACATCTTCAGGAGCTTGTATCACGTAGGAATATATCAGAGACGGGACGTATTGTTCAGGATTAAACAAGTTGGCCAACGCCTCGGGGAAGTGAAAAGTGAATCGTCGCCAATTTGAACTATCCTTGGCTGTGTCAATATTTACCGTGATTCCTCTCGCCTTTAGATTATTTACATCAATACGTTGCGCATGATACCCTAAGAACATTCGTAAATTAACATCCTCCGTGTATCTTGCTATCTTGGGCTGGAGTTATCATTTATGAAACACTGAAATTATTGTCTTCTTTCGCGTGGCTGAAAATCATGGTAATTCTGCATGACGTCAATGATGATCGCGAAAGCTCGAGATTGATCTCGGGTGAAAACCAGGAGAGACAGAGGAGTTACCAAGGTTCCGCGACATGGCTACTGAACGATGAAGGAACCACCAGCCGATGTATGCAGATAAATTGTTTTAAGGTAAGTGGATGAAGACATTAACTGAGATGAGTTCCTAACCTTTTTAGTGCGAGAGGTTTTCCATGAGTTCAATAGAATTGTTCAGTGCTAGCCAATTCAATTTTCTCTGAACGAATAATGAAATCGACGAAGTCAACGAGTTAACTCACAACATTCGTTCATTACTCTTTGTACAACAGTGAGCTATTTAAGCCTCTTAACCCCTGCAAATACTTACTCTGATGATGTTACTGGTTTAGTAACGAAACGTTAGTCATTAAAAAACCTTTTATTAAAGATATGGTTCCATTATGGCTTTGTTTAAACTTGTTTGGTGGGCTATTATATTTTTAACTAAACTTCATCAGGAACTGTCCTTCCCACATCAGGAGTTGCACAAAGTTCAGGTAAGTCTTTCAGCGGGTGCTAGTAAATTTTACTGCGTCGGAAATTTTAATATTCAACCGGGTCCAGTTACAAAATTAACGGCATTCTTTACTATCACCAGAAACTTTTAATCTATGAGATTATTCAAGATTAAATGGCGATTATTCATTGTAATCCCCTTTTTGAAAGAAGAAAGGTGCATCGACTTCATTTTATGCACAAAGTAGTTAACAATACCTTTGACTGGGATTTTGATATTCCTCAACAACTGGAAGTGCATGGTTATAATACAAGAAGGAAATCAGACCTAAAGATCCAAATACCTCATGCCAACTGGGGAAAGCATCGACTTGCATATCACGGTGAAATTCTTTACCAGCAAACATTAGGAATATTACGAACAGTAAAGCATTTTTGAAAGCTAGTAATTACTTATTAAGGCTTAATTTTTTATAGTATTTTATATTGTTATTTTCAGGTATTCATTTATTTACCTTCTATGATAGCCACATATTTATACATATTTTAGGGCCCCACTGAAAATCACTTTTAGTGACTTGGGCTTCCTACTGAAAGAAAGTTTTAAAAATAAATTAAATTGAAATTAAAAATTAAAATTCTTTTCTCTCCTAATCCAATATTCATTATTTTACTCTGGCTAACGATATATGATATTCCTCGCCAAGGGGAAAACTCACGACCAGGAATGATTTAAGCCAATGTACCTTTTTGTACAAAATCTAATTGATCCCAGAGTTTTATAACAGTATTCTCTTGAAGTCGTAGTTGTTATATTATTTCTTGCTCAAATTTTCTAGATCTGTTTCATATTATTTTACGCAGTCATTTGTCCACTCCACTTATTTTGTCTCGGAATTAGATCTATCTTTGATGCCGTTTGCTTGGTGAAAGATAGCGTTTCTCTGGTTAACTGTTCTCAAGAAGTCGTCCTGAACAATCCACAGCCACTAGTTATTCTCATGCATCTGACAACCGTGATGAATACTGTGATGATGCTCGTAACATTGCACCTGAAGCCCGCTGGGATAGAATTCTGTGGATTTGGACCTGCAATGCAAATGTTAGCAAAAAAGGGTTGTTTTTGGTCTTTCAACATTACCTTCATCTTCGTGGTTGCACAGAAAGTCATGGTAGCATATAAGGTTGGTAATGTTGTAAACACAGCGGTTGTGATCACCGATATACTCTTCATAGCTTCAAGATTGATCGTGGCATATTTTGTCAATTATCTTCATCCGGTAAAATTTCCAAGTGCCAATGAGAGAAATTGCGAAAGGATATGCACTTGGTTAGCGTATTGGATAACTCTGGTGCTGTTCTTTCTCGACTGTTCACACTTAGTGTTGGCTGTGACCCTGAATGTTGCTGAGAAAGTGACGCCATTTGGCAGGGTGATACCAGGTTCGCATGATTTTGGAGCCGTCGCTCATCTCGTCCTCATCGGAATCGAAGCCACGTTCGAATTACGCTTATTCGCATTTTATTGGAATAAGATATTTCACGGAAACAAAGACTTGTTTTCTTCCATTGCTATTCTGCGCCCGATTCAGGCAACTCCTTACACAAACATACACAGGTCTAATAATGGAAGCTATTACAGAGGTGAACCATAAATAAGATTTTGCTTGGTGTTCAAGCTTATGTATAGACCAAGAGCGGATTTCATTCTTGCTCCTGGTTTCTTTAACAACACCTTGGAATGAATTCGAGTTAGGAAATGAAATTATTACTGTTAATCAAAATTATAGTACGAATTATTTTGATATCGTATCTTTGATTCCTCCTTGAGAAACGCTGTTATCGGGCAATCCTTTTTTAAAATGAATCACTGGGAATTTGTGATTTGATTCAAAATTGCCGTTGCTTATTCAGTACTGTAATTTTTTTCTGTGGCACTTAGTCAGAGCTGGCCATTTAAAGTGTCTGTGAAGTGAAGATTAAGTTGGGCTTATTCGAAAGAACTCTTGAAATTATTCTTGAACATCTTTTACGCTGATGTAGGAGTAGGAACTCGGGTAGAGACTAATGTTAGATACATGTCATTCCGAGTGACAAACCATAACTCTACTTGGCCGGGCTGGGATTCGAACCCGCGACCTTAAATGTCCCGATATTGAAGAAACTAGTTTGTCTCCCAACTTGACCTGTAGCTCAGTTGTTAGAGCGTCGGACTAGTAAACCGAAGGTCGCGGTTCGAATCCCAGCCGGGCCAAGTGGGAGTTTTCTCTACTTGTCAGTTAGGGTTCGTCACTCGGAGCGACATGTATCTAGCATTATCTTCTACGTTTTTTCCATATGTCACTTTGTTATTGAGTTATTCAGATTTGTTTCTTATTTAAACAACAACTTGGATACGTCACACTGCATAACGAGTTACTGAGAAACCACACATATCTTTGAAATTATTCCATTAAATCATAAGAAATTTTATTTATTTAGTGTCATGAAACAAATACAACCTCACTTACAGTTTCTTGTGACTTGGTTCAATAACTTCGACGATATTCCTAATTTCACAACAACTCATAATGCAGTGTGACTTATGAAAGGCGTTATTTACATGTCAAATTAACAAATCCTAATATCTCAAGAGCAAAGTAAGTTACGAAAAAAGCGTACAAAATGTTCCCTAATAATTTCAAGAGTTATTTCAAGTAAGACCAATTTCTCACTTCATAGGCACTTTAAATATTTATATTTTTCTCCGTAAGATATCATTTAAGTGTGTCTCTGTATTATGGAGTCAAAAATCTTTGTATCTGGTCGAGCTGACTGAGGGAGTTCTGGAACGTGTAACCAGATTACTTTTACTACAGTTGCATAAACCTAATTGTCTGGAAAATTGAGGATATTATCGCCTCTTGTGTATCAGGATGAAGGTTGAGATCTTTGTATTTTTTATAAGTGTTGATACATTTTCGTTCTGATTAAAGTCTCGACAGGAAATTAAGACTTAACTGTTGTGGAACTGCAATTTTTGGTGAGACATTCGACCGATAGAACGCCTTAATTTCCTTTGGAACGATTTACTAATGAAATCAAGACTTGGGGAATATTAATATTGTTGACAGATCTTCCGTAACCTGGACAAACAGACGTTTCTTCCAGGATATATATTTACGTCGATTTCAGCTCCAGTAAATAAATGGTCGACTTTATTATAGCACAAAAAGTTGAAAGGTTGGTAGACTGCCAAATTTATGATAAAGAATTCTGACGTTTCGAGCTATGGCCCTTTCACTTTCTGACGAAGGGCCAAAGCTCGAAACTTTCGAATTCTTTATCATATTCGGCAGTCTACCAACCTTTCAACTTTTTGTGCTGTTTTATACTACCTACGTTTCATCCCATTTTTATAACATTGTCTCGACTTTATCATAAACCAATTTGCTTTTTTTTTGGGAAATAAACAGCAGAAATAAGACCAAATGAAGAACAGTTTGCCGAGCAAACTGTGCAGCGCTTCTACACATGGCCATGACCGTGGCCTTGAGCTAGGGGTCAAGCACATCATATCATATCATATCATATCAAAGCGTAGCATATCAGAGCGATACAAAACGCTGGGAATGCGCCCAGTTGCTGAGGCACATTGGAGCAAGTGTAAAACCCGATGACTGCACTCAGAGGTTGTGCCAAGTCAGAGGAAGTACCAGAGTCTGGTAAAAAAAGGAAATGAGAGAAACGCGCAACGCGAATACAATACGCAACAAGCAGTCAGTTCCCAGGTTGGACTGCGCATGAGATCTGAGTCGAGATAAGTTTTAAGCAGTTTTAGGGATTTTGAAATTGCAAATATAAATGCAAATGAATACCACAATCTCAGCCTGATGTTATACGTGAAACAAGTTTTACCGCGACTCAGATCATATGCGCAGTCAAAACGGAACTGGCTTATAGGGATATAAAAATAGAGCGCTGCGGCGGCAGTATTGAACGGCTTGTAGATAATCAAAAGGTTTGGGAAACTGCCGGAACTTAAGAATGGTTAAACTGACATTTTCAGCGAAGGCCCTTCGTTAGAGTAAACGTAAGGGTTTAACCATTCAACCATTTAACCATTTCAGTTTAACCATTCTTAAGTTCTGGCTTATAGGAAACTGGTTTGAGAACTGTGGAAACTTAAGAGGCCGTTTACATGAGATCCAATCAATTTAAATGACCCTTTATTGTTTAGATGAAGCGGATTGAAAACTCAGTCGGAATGAGATGCAGGATTAACTTGACTTTTGAAGGCAATGGCAATCCTCAAGATTTCTCGAGCGATTTGAGTAATTCAACCGTACTACATTTATGTAAACAACCCCCAAGAATCTTCTGGTAAAAGAATACAAGCTAATGTGTTTATCCACCCATGCTAGACCAATCCGTTAACCTCTCTGAATACGATTTGAACGAGGTTTAGTTCGTGATTATGGAGGTTTTCCACAGACGTCTACATAAAAATTGTTCACCATTTGTTGTTTGTTGTTAATGAAACTGCCATAAAATTTAAATTTGTTCACATGGACGTTTTAGTCTCGCATTTAAATAAATACAGAATAGTGATGAAAGCATGCCAGCAGGAAAATAATTTTGGTGCTTCTTTGTATAGAATCGAAACTACCCAATAGCGCTGCGGTGTTCAGTTATTTTTGTTGTAGACTCCTAGCATGCACAAATTAGACAAGCAATTTGGAGGCCAAAACAAAATAATTTGCATAAATTATTTGGTCTCTTTAATGTCGTTGAATTGGTCGTTGAATTAATGCGTGCAAGGGGTCCATAGCCCAATTGCATAAGTACGACATTTGTGTAACGCATTGCCTCAACTTCATTCTTTTGAATTCTATTGAAAAATCACAAGCACGCACAATGGGTGAACATGAATTGAATTCAAAAGAATGAAGTCCAGGCTGTTTGTGTATACTGATGCATGTGTTTTTATGCAGTTGTTCTATTTTCCCCTTCTTGAGGTAATAATATTTACTTGTATAAAGTAACTAGCCAAAAAATAGCCAACTACTGTAGTACCCTAATAACTTAGGCGCCAGCACACCAACGGTGTCGGAAACCGTTGGTCATGCAGTTTATGTTCCATTATAGCAGTTTCCAACATCTGTCTTCAATTTGACATGAAATTGACATTTGACATTTGGATGAAAGTTTAGTGTCACATGTAAGGTCAGTCTATGGTCACGAGTGTAAAAAAGGCAATTCAAGCCTCATGAACGGTTTTAAATTCTTTATCCCTCGTG
This sequence comes from Nanipora kamurai, assembly GCA_036872915.1. Taxonomy (NCBI): domain Eukaryota; kingdom Metazoa; phylum Cnidaria; class Anthozoa; order Scleralcyonacea; family Helioporidae; genus Nanipora; species Nanipora kamurai. The sequence continues at coordinate 118,929 of JBAHVQ010000499.1, read as the reverse complement.
AGAACATTGATTACCTTCTGACACTTCTGTACATTTCCAGCGTATGGTCGCGTGGACGATTATGACGAACGATTGGGTATAGTCTAAAATTTAAACCTCTAAATCATACATCTACGGTGTCGGTGGGTTTGTAACGCGCTTGTTTTGTTCGTAAAAGTCTGTTTTGACTTGCTTTTCCATTGTCGGGCTTCAACTTAATAAGTAATTTATTTTAAGTCCTTTTTTCAAAAGTGGCATCATCAACAAACTGTTAAAATTAGCATTTTTAAGGTAATATTGATGAGTTACATTCTTATTGAAAAATATTTGGGGGGGAATTGCTTCGAAGATGTTTTAATCGTGGCATAAAGTTTACCGTTTAAATACAGTCACCGGAAAGGATAATCGTTTTAATGTATCCAATTTCAGACAAAGATGAATTCAAATATCAATGTATCCACTTTATTCGAATGTAAAGAGTTATTTCTTTTTGTAATAAATGTTTTTAAATAATTTCCAACTAAGCAGTAATGTTTCATCCTTCTTAAGGCTCCTTTCATCTCGACATTAAACGTCTCGTTTATGTCGAACGACTGAGACATGTAAAGAATGTCACTCGCCGCCAAAATTGACCCTGAATTCACAGCTCTTTCAGAAATAGAAAAAATGACCGCGTAAGGGACTGGTCAGTAATTACAGTAGGATGAAGGGCTGGTGAAGAACACAAGATAGAGTGTTAAATTTTTGATGACCGCCCACTGTGTGAAGTACTCCTTTTGTCAACCCTACTCCAACACGGTTTCAAAAATTCATCCGGAGTAAAGTATATTCATCTAGATCTGACTGGTAAGAAATTACCAAGGAATTTACCGTTATCATTTTTGTATAAAATGAAAGTGCATTGTTAAAAATAAAAGTTGGCTGGCAGTAAAGTTGTAAAAGTTAAGAAGCAGGTTCATGCCTGACAGTGCTGAGTTGAATTATAATTATAAATACCACAATGCATCATTACTCACGCATAGCCTCAACTTCATTCCTTTGAGTTGAATTCATGTTCATCCATTTTGCTGCTCTTTTTTCAATAGAATTCAAAACAATTAAGTTGAGGCTATGTGGGCAGGGCCGTAGGAAGGGGAGGGACCGGGGGACCAATGTCCTCAGTTTCACCCCCACAAAAGTAAAAAGACACATTTATAAAATGTTGAAAATAAAATTTCATCTCGCAGATGTTTGAAACAATAACAAGATATCAATAATTAAACCCGGACGACTAGTGGACGTTCCTCAAGCTCGCTCTCCCAGAAAAACGATTTCTGAGCCCTACACGGGAATCGAACCCGCAACATTCTGATGACGCTCTAACAATTGAGCTACCACGACTCAGATGGTGAGCCAGGGTGCAGGTTCGCCACATGATAATAATGATGTAAATATGAAAATAATGATGTAAAAACTTAAAGTTCGTGTTCAACTTCAAGTATTTTCATCATTATTATCATATCGTGACTTCCGCTTAGGCAGTACATATGATGAACCTGCACCCTAGCTCACCATTTGAGTCGTGGTAGCTCAATGGTTAGAGCATCTCACCGGTCATCAGAAGGTTACGGGTTCGATTCCCGTCGAGGGCTCAGAAATCGTTTTTCTGAGAGAACGAGCTTGACGAACGTCTACTAGTCGTCTGAGATTTACCAAGCCCCCACATGAGCTAAGTTCGTGTTCAACTTTAAGTAATAATAAAACTGATAAACTACAGAATCCGTTTCCCCAATTTATATTTATTGGGAATACCAGAAATCGTGTAGTTTCAGTAAGTAATGAATGGAGATAAACATTGATGTTTTTGTTATAACGTATAATTACCTTTCGAAGCCTCTAGGATCATCAAAACGTGCTGTGCTTTTGTATAAGTTATTACCAGTTTAGAAAAAGTTTTAATCTATGAAAAATGCTGGGAAATGCACTTTCTGGTGTTTTATTTTCAAGAATTTTCCAGGGGTCACACCCCAGGACCTCCCCATAAAAGACGGGCTTATCGCGTCGAATGGGTCCTCCGGACCAAAACCCCTCTACATTTAAAATACAACTAGCTACTTAAAATCTTCAGGTCAGGAAATAAAACCGTCACTATGATAACAACCAGAGTTGTACCTCCAGTGCTACGTGAAGAGGCCTTGATGCAGAGTTGGTAGCCACTGTGGGATAAATCTGTTGGGAAGAGGACGTTTGGGTACTCTTAGTTTGGCAGGGTGAGTGGTGTCCATTGACGGACACCTGCAGTTGTGTTAGTCGCTGCCAAACGCGAAAGACGAATCTGAACAGGAACATTATTTGTGGAAGGCGCTAAAGTGATTTTAACAGATTATTATAATTGTTCGGCAATCGAGGTGCCAGGCGGGAATCTCAATCGAGTAATAAAAATTAACGCCCAGCAAATAACTTTAAAAAAAACCCCATGACACTGAGGTTTAATAAAATACTTTAATGCTAACGTTTCGTTACAACCAGTAACATCATCAGAGCGAGATGATTACAGCAATAATTTCTCGGCTTAATCGACTTAACGATTACGGACAGGTAGAATAGTTAATGAGGCACACCGGAATGTCATTAATCATTCTATCTGTCGTATTCTATCTAGCCGAGAAATTATTGCTGTAATCATTTCGCTCTGATGACGTTACTGGTTGTAACGAAACGTTAGCATAATAGTATTTTATTAAACCTCAGTGTAATGGTTTTTCTTAAAGTTATTTGCTGGGCGTTAATTTTTATTATAATTGATGTTTCCGTTGTAGATGTTATTGTTATTAACATTATTATCACGATTAGAATCATTATTATTATTATTACTAGTTATATTTATATGGTTATCATTGTTGTTATTGTTGTTATTAATATTACAATCATAACAATAATACTAACAATTACTATAATTATTATTATTACTTTAATCATTATTTTTTAAGTTTAGTGAAGGCTCTGCTCGTGGAAGAACCATAGGCTATGATTGAGGGAAGTTGACAAAACTCGGTTAAAGTAAAATATTTCTGATTTTGTAAAAATAAGGCGTATGTAACCGAAGGTTGGCTTTGCTTTCGACCGTTTTGAAGGATGTTAGAGCATTGTAGATCTAATACTTGATTCTCACTTGTATGGAGAACTCGATGATAATCTACCGCAAGTTGCTGTTGACAGTGGTGATGAAAAGACGGTACACGTTTGTCTCTGGGATCAGGATCCGGAAATCGTCCGTAAATGTTTGCAGCATGAAGTAAAACAGGACGAGGATGGAGGTCTAATCCACTTGGCTTTCAAGAATGGCATGGAGAAGTTTCTTTTGAAAATCGTTGATTCCATGAGAGATATTGTGAAATTAAACCAGGTAATGCAAACTTAATGGGATAAGTGAGCTGTTTTTGATGTGAGCACTTGGGATCTTGTTGTTTTACCTTCCCAATCAGTTTCTCATGGAATTTGACAGAGTTCAAAAGTTGATTACGCAAAGAAGTGGGGACGCTTAATCTCCTAGTAGGTCCTTAGGTTGACCTTGTCATCCGAACATATAAGTCAGTCGATCGTACTATGCGTGCATCAGGGTCTTACCTCGGATCAACATTAAAGTACACTGTGTTTTATAAGGCCGTACCTGGCGGGGGGGGGCAAGGGGCAACTGCCTTATCCCCAAGCAAATGATATTCCGGAAAATATTTTGAAATGTTAGGACGGATGAAGAGTCATTAAGAATGCGGGAGCGAAATTTTGAAGCAGCTGGGGTTAGATTCTGCATTTTCAAAGCTTAAAAAATGTGGAACAAGTCGCGATTGGCAAGTGTTCATGCATTGACGATGTTCTTTCCGGTACTTTCCCCCCCCCAGGCAGAAGAATCTAGGTACGACCTTGTTCTACGACGTCGCGACGAAAACGTCGCACACGGAACAAGGCGGAAATAGAAAGGTTGATGACAGATATGCACGTCAATTGGTTGGAGACTAGTCGGACATATCTCCTCTTAAAGTCTTAGGACATTTTTATGGACTCAGAAAAACTCTGAGCTCCAGACGGGGACTCGAACCTGTAGCCTTCTGAACGCTAGCCAGACGCTGCAACCATTGAGCCATTAGAACTCAGATGGCAGAGCAAGCTTACTTTTGTTGTTTAAACCTGGGACGAGCCAGTCGGCAATCCAGCAAGTCATTAAGTTTGTCTTATTTGAAATAACTCTTGAAATTACAACCAAAAAACCTGATACTTTTTCGATATCTCACTTCGTTCTTGAGATATTAAGATTTATTTGATATGTAACTAACACCTTGCATACGTCACAATGCATAATGAGGTATTGAAAAATCACGCATATCTTTGAAATTATTCGGTTAAATCACTTGAACCTTTGTCTGCTTAGAGTTATGAAGCAAGTATATCCAAATCCTCCGTTTCATGGCGTATGGTTAAATTACTTCAACAATATTGCTAATTTTACAACAACACTTTATTCAGTGTGACATATGGAAGGTGATTTTATTTACATATCAAATAAATCTTAATATCTCAAGAAAGAAGTGAAATATCAGAAAAGTGTAAAAGATGTTGCGTTATAATTTCAAGACTTCTTTCAAATAAGAGATACTAAATTTTCATTGCATCGACACTTTAAAGAGATATTGCAAAACACTGGTGAACGAATAGTAAGCAGGAATTGGATACGCTAGGTTGAACAGTTGCATACTACAATCGTATCGTGTCGATAAAATGTTTGAGAACCGATACTTTAATGTTTTTGGCTCTCGCCACCATTTGGCAAAATCCTCGCTACGTTACTGGTGATAGTTCTCAACAGAGTACGGTTTTTTAAAAGAACAATAAAAAGATTATTTGTTGGACTTGCTAAGATTGTGCGTGGGCAAGATGTTGTAAAAAATTACACTGTTCGTAAGTCAAACATTGGAAATTTGTGTTTAAACAGACCAAGTTGGGCGGTAAAAGAAGCTGCCGAGGGTTAATTCTACAGCTTAAAATAGTGATAATATGGATGTGGAGGTTCAAGAAACAACGTAATATATGTAAGGAATAAGAGAAATTTTACACGCGATGTACTTATGAAAGGTATTATTTCTGCTCAGAAAAGCGAAGGCTGACCTGCAGATTTGAGATTAATTGCCCACAGCCTCCTGATGAAAGTGAGACGCTATGACCGTTAAGCTTTCGAGACTAAGATGCGAAGATAAGGTGTCGGTTCAACCCATGTGTTGCCTATGTGGCTGCCATCATATGTTTATGATGTTAGCAGATGTACGAGATGAATGTTATACGAGATGTGTATGTTATCCCAGACATGATGTCAACATTTGCCGAGCTGATTTCCTCAGAAAAACGTTTAATTTTCGGAAACTCAGTTAAGAACTAGACCGGATCTTTCTTCTGCAAGGAATTAGTGGTTGGATTAACATCGTTTTATTATCGATACTATTTGCGGTCTTGGTTAAAACAAGGCTTAGTTATTGAAAAAAAAAAGGGATTAACAATTTAAATATTTTCCAAAATATTTCGAAAGGCGGAAGTGCTTCACAACACCTGTCGGTTCTTGTGTAGGCGTCTAAAATACAGTGTTTCTCATAAAACTTAAAGAAGTAACTTCCTTAAGCGTAATTTGCTTTAGATAGTTTTATGTAGACGAAAGTTACCAGGTTACAGGACGACGACCAAAAAGTCCGAAACTTGAGCAATTAAAATCCAGTTTATCAGCAACAGATTCAGCAGGTGAAAAACGTTGTCTCGTGATGAATATAAGAGCCCAGCATAAAACACGGAGGAAAGACATGGTTTAAACATCAAGGATATTTACAACATTTATTAAATTCTAACATTGTTAAATTTCAAGATGTTGCCAGTATGGCAACGCAACATTAGAATTTAATAAGTATCGCTATATATCCTTGCTGTTTAAATCATGCTTTTCCTCCATGTTTTATGCCGGGCTCTGAAATTCATCACCAGAAATCCAGTTTTATATCTTTAATCAATTGTAACCTTCTGTGTCGTTGGTGTAACTGTTTGAAACTTTGTGTTCGCACACAGTAGAGGGAAAGGTATTTCTATTACGAATATTAGAATAGAATCTGATATAGTTCATGAGATACTGTTTTAAAATTGAAAATGGATTTCTATTCGACAACCAGTCCCAGCCACTTTCTTGTTTCCGGATCATTAGGTAATCATGACAAATTAGAGTGGTCGATTGGGTCTGTTTACCCTATCTAGATTGAGTGCTGGCGGACTTCAACATTGCCTTAACTGTTTATATCTTAAGAAGCATTACTGCTGAAGTTTTGAGATTTTAGGACTTTTCCGAAAAATTTCTTGGCTTTAGCGATGAAAAAAATTTCTGAATACCTAGTCACACTGAATTTCGACTGAACATTTTCATAACAATTGTGAGAATGAAAATAACCAAGTTTCTGACTAGATGAAAAGAAACCACTTTATTGATATCTGACTTAACACATGACCGCCAGAACTCATTCTTGAAACCAAATTTTTCATTTTTTAAAATAAGATGTTTTTACTACTAATGACGTTATTCTAAAGACTTCGAAAAAATAAAAGAATTCATCTAGATAGGACTAAAGCAGATCTACACCATACGATTATGACCAACGATTCTCTACCTGACATATGCAACTTTCTCTTAAGAGCATCACTCCTGCCTGCTATTCGCTGTTGAATGTTACTACACGTCCTGAAGTCTTTCATGAGTGAATCGCTTACATTAGGACGAATAAATTCAAGGGTCAATCGTGTCAAGTCGATCAGCCTTTGTCGGCCAAAAAATCGATTTCCGGGGCGGATTTAGTGGTGGATTCTAGAATACAGGCAAACAATTTTCTCCAAAGGGGTTATTGTAAAATAACTGTCTCAAATATCACCTCAATCTTGGTGTTTTTATGTCTTTCTGACGTAGATTTTTGAGCATTGTGGTAGCAATATGGGAGTTGAAAATCCCCCTAATCCTCTTGATCACGTCATCGGCGTAATATTTTTATCACTTCTCAACTCTTATTCCACGAACATTCGGATGCTGGTTTTTTCTTTATCAATTTACCTCTTTCTTGCCATATTTTCCCAATAAAGTTGCTTTCACTCGAGAAGTAGCTTTCTGGAAATTTATCTACGAAAGTACCCTCCCCTCTGAGAAGTACAAAATTTTATTCCTTGAAACAAAGATGGCGGAGCTATTGTTGTATGGAGAGGAAGTTCATACTTCGAATTTTCGGTAACCACATCTTTAAAATAATTGCTATTAGTTTTATTTCCTTCACCTCTTTTTCTTTCTAAACTTCTTGGTAACTGAAAACCTGCAAAGTATCATTTGTTAAACCTTTTTTAGGAATATAGGAAATCTTTGATTTCACTAGAACACAAAAGTATCGTTTCAATTCCTCCTTGTTAGGAGTGCGTATTAAGTACAAGGAAATTTCCAAATGGAGGCGGAACGCAGGGTTCATATACGTAATGCACGGGAAACGGAGGTAGACACTGAGCGGACTGCCTTGGCGGCTATTTGCACTTCTACTAAGCCTGAAGATTTAAATCGTATTCACGGGAAAGAGACCAAGGACTACCAGGATCTCGTGAGATTTGCTTTAAAACTTGGTTATGAACAGTCAGACATCGACGCGGTTCATGAAAAGGTCGGTCTCAAAGTAAACAAAAATACATTTTTGAACCAACTTATTAGCTTTTCAAGGCAGAGAACTCGAAATGAGGAGGAGAATCGGGCTCTTAAGGAATTTGCTTTGAAACTTGGTTATAAACAGTCCGATATCAACGCTGCTTTTGCAAAGCTCTACCCAAAGGTGGACAAAAATACCTTTTTGAACGAACTTATTAGCTACTCAAGGCCAGAGCCTCAATTGCACATTCAAATGGATAATGGTACTTCCCCTGGCGGTGATAACAATCTCAGAGACATAGTCACGACCCATCCGAATGCAATGATTGCCTCAAGCAGTGTACCAGCTGTTGGCAATAAGCATTTGAATGCTGTTGAAGTAAACAACAGAAATTTTACTGAATCTTATGGTGCTGGAGTGGTGGCTTCTGGCTGTGGACGAACAGTGGTAAAAACCTCACAAAGTACTGTATTATCACCTGCAAATAAAAGTTTGATCAGTGGCCATGGTGGTGTACATCAGAGTAGGGAGTATGTTCAAATGAACTCATTTCTAGGAGAAGAAGAACGGATGTTTCAGAAGCTTTTAAAAAGTAGCGGTAGATGTCAACAATTTCCTCCATCTGACCTCAGACACGTCGTTATTGATGGGAGCAATGTTGCCATGAGGTAAACTGTTTTTGTACATGAATCTTTTGATTTTATAGCTGGATTTATGTTCGTAGGTGAAAAGGTCATTTTGAGCCAGTTCTAAGAATGGTATATTTTAGAGGGTAAGAAAAGCATGCAGAAAATCGGTTTTAGAGCAGTATTAAGTTGTTCCTACTGCCAGATACTTTGATTTAAAACATGTATGTAAATATACATATATATATATATATATGTATATGTGTAAGTGTGTAAAAAGTAAGAGTGATAAAATCCTTTATGGAAAACTATTTACCACGTTGACCTCTTGAACAGTATGGTTATAACACCACGCTGGCTTTTTAACAAAATTTTGGAAACAAAATGCTTACTTTCCTCCAGTATACTGTTAATTAATACGACGCTGTAACAACAAAAAATACGTAATACTGTGAACTAACCATATCTCCATAGCATTTATACTGACCATTGATGGCTTGCGTGGATTTCTGGATGTGGGAGCTGAAAGGAACAAAGTCTTACACCTGAAATAAACCGCTCAAAGTACAAATCACCGGAAATTGTAGAAGTTCCTACAAGGAACTAAGTTGAGTGCTAACGTAAAGCTAAGGTCAGTTGCTTCCTTAAGAGGAAGTACATACCTTCGCAAAATTTGAAATTTGAGTGATTGTAACAGGGGCCTTTCCAGGAACGATTCATCAGATTGTCTGCGTCAGAAATCACTTTTGTGCTGCATGAGAAGGTACTAATAATTCGTGTATCATAACTAGCTATTACATTTCTTATATTTAAGTTACTCTCATGCTGGACGTTGAGGGGATTTTAATCAAAATTATTTTGAAGGTTTGTTGTTATAAAGCGCACTGGCAGGTTGCTACTTACTTCCAAGAGTTAAAATGTAAGTAATATGAGTCTAGTAAATTTTACAATTATGTTGTTTCTGGATGCCATCGGTGAGATTCGGTCGAGGTTGTTAAAAAGTCAGTTTTAGGGATAAAATTCTTGATAAGTTTTTTTATTTTCATCCTGAAAGCAACCGTCATTTTAAACATGATGCCTTGGAACTAGATGTAAATGCATTGATTTTATCATGATACCTTTTTTAAACGAGTTATACATTAACATACAATATAATACACTACTATAAAATACAATATAACACAATACAATTTGATGCAAAATAATACTTTTCAATGCAATACATATATGTAAATATTAAGTTCAGCTATAAAACTGACTAATATAATTAAAATCAATGCCATACCATAAAATACAATACTCTAAAATAAAATACAATATACACAATATAATTTAATACAAAGTAATATAATACAATGCAATACATACGTATATATTAGTATATATTTAATTCAGCTATAAACCTAATCAATATAATTAAAATCTAGTATAAAATGTGGTACTGATTGTATTGACAAGGCATTATAATTGATGATTTGGAAATTGTCGACTTTCTTTCTCTTCTAGCTGAACGTTCTTAAACTTTGTGAACTATCTTCACTACAGTTATCTGATAGTGTATTCCAAAGGATTTAAACTCAACCTGTGAACTAATGCTTCATGAAATGTGTATTAAAATGTGGTAATAGATGAAAATGTCTTCCTTTCAAAGATTATTAAAGTTTACTGTGAGATTTTTATCTATCCTAACTGATTATATTGAGCGATTTCTCCATAATATGAGAAATGCTAAAGATTATATGGCCACTATAAATCTTATTCATAAGTTCACAACTTTACTTAACTAAGCTCAAATTAAAGTAATATGTTTAATTTTATTCTTGAATTATTCCAAGTTAGTTCAATCATTTCCAGTAAGTTCAATTAGTGTCAAACTAGATCTATTTGTTATTGGCTGTACACTCCAAGATCCCGATCAATCGTTTCAGTCATAAGCCAGAAACCCACTCTCATTTTTGTTCCTTTTCCATTTCCCCTCCTTTGTATCCTATCATTCTCATACTTGTACCGCATCCTTTCTTTCTATCTTTCTTTATCTCTTTCTCTTTCCTTTGTTGTTGCGATTTTATTCTATTCTATTGACCTTAGCTTGACACCATCTACTGGCTCATCTTGTCCAACCAGACTTCACTTCGTACACCGCAACATCACTAACCCGTTGGGAAATACGAGCGCTTTCTTTAAAAATGTAATAGCATGATCTATTCCAGAAGAAAATCACTGATCTCTTTACACTAAAGCAAAGCTGCATTGTCAATTCCAAACTATTATTCTAGCCCAAGAAATGTGTTGTACAGCAAACGCATATGCTAGACTAAGAGGTTAAAATACTTCCAAATAATTACAATAGTTCAGAAAATTGAACCAGAAAAAAGAAAGACAAATATTAGGATTGCACATGGGCATCCCTAATAGCTTAAAGATAAAATTTTGAAAGCATTTTTTTATGAAGAACATAGACGTTTTCGTTAGAAAGCACTTTTATGCTAAAAAGCACTATGCTTATGTAAAACAAGGGGCGTATTATAGAATTCTAATGGTAAATAAAGTGCAATATTAACTACATGTATTACGTGAAAATCAGACAGAATATATTATGTCATTTTGATGTGGAGACAATCGAGTGTATTTTGAGGTGATTGGCTAAAGAACGTCTAATGAGGTATAGACTACTGATGAATTACCTTTCGCCTTTTCTAATAAGCCATTGAATCTGTTTAATTGCAGTAGCGGCACCTAAGTGACATAAAACTTTTGCTTTCATACAGTAACGACAACAACGAAGTCTTCTCATGCAAAAGGATTGCCCTTTCTGTGGAATGGTTCCGGAAGAAAGGTCACGCCCAGATCACAGTTTTTGTTCCACAATGGGTGAAAGAACGTGCTCCGTCAGAGTTCCCAGTAACAAACCAGCAACTCTTAAACAAACTGGAAGAACAAGAATTCTTGACATTTTGGCCATCTTGGCAGCTCAAGGGACATAGAACGACCTGCTATTACGAACGTTTTATGGTCCTCCTTGCTGATACCACAGACGGGATTATCGTATCAAACAACGAATTCAAAGACCTTGCTGACAAAAATCCAAAATTGAAGGAAGTGATTGATCAAAGACGCCAAGGGTATTCTTTTGTAAATGATGCATTCATTCTTCTAGATGATCGTCTGGGAAGACACAGTCAAACATTAAATGCATTTTCCCACAAGGACAATCCTACTTACGCAAGGCCTTGCCCGTATGGTAGAAGGTGTACATATGGAAAGATGTGCAAGTTTTATCATCCCGAAAGAGAAAAGAAACGGTCGCAGGCACATCAAACTTTATAAGATATGTTTCCTACCCAGGTTGCTTTGATTCGCAGTATTATGGGACAAGACCCTGACTAGAGGAAGTTCAAAGACTTGCAACAAGGTTATTGGACTTCTCTCAATCAAATCAAAAACTCTCTTGGACTAAATCCCATAGATTCATATATTTACAGAGATGATAGAAAATAATTGGCCAACAGAAGATGAGGTAAAACTTAAACTAAAATAGAAAGAAAAGTTCCGGTAGCAATAAAGCGAACGGAACGGAGTCAACGCTTTCATAGAAGCATAGTCTAAGTTTGGATATAAGAAGACTTGATTAACTGATTAACTCCTTTGAAGTTTTGCATGTTGATAATTTAATGAACTATGTAAAGTTTGTGGAACACCACATTTTATTTTATCGTAAAATAAAACGATAAAATAAAACGTGGTATTCCACAAACTTTACGCATTTTAACTGATTAACTGTCCAAACGTACAGTTACATAAAGAAATGATTGAAAGGTCTCAGAACATGAAGGTTTGCTGGTTTCATTGGATGTGAGGGCAAGACAATTTTGGTCGCATTTATCGAAGGAACCTCCATTTCTTCTGAGTTACGCGCGTATATAAATGACAGTTTACTAAAAATACAATGCTCCACGTCACTGATACTTGAATTTACAACCAACAAGATGTTTACCAGAGATTTAAGAGCAATAAAACAAACTAGATGGGCGGATACCGCTGTCCTTTCAATATCGTGCAGTGAATCAGTTAATCAAATAGTGGATGTCTTAACAATATATGAAATTTCGACAAAAGTTATTGAAAAATTAACAGAATTAGGTTTTATTTCATGCCCAATGTTCAAATCTGTAAAGAAGTAACGATTAGTTATGAATTGAATGTTTCAGTGCACATTTTTCGATTTTTTTTATCTCGGAGTATAAAATCGAAAGCGAAAAATAATTTTAAGAAATACTAGAGGCTGGATCTGAAATGAATTTAAATTAAGGGGTCTTTGTGAGAATATAATTTATGATTATACTACTAATGTATTTGATTATAATACTAAGATACATTGCGTGGACAAGGTCTATCAAACCATAGTCAATAGAGAAATGGGTCTGGAAACTCATTAAACTCTTGAATGTCTTGAAAAGTGGTAAACCAGAAAACTTCGTATGTTGTCATAATATATTTTTATATTAATGTTGAACTTTTCCCGTAAATTTCAACTTCTGTGGTGTTATTATATACATTACAAAATTATCACGTTCTGACTGGCTGCGAAGACTGCAATATTTTACTCTGGTTAACGCCAGACGATTTATTCATTGAGGGGAGTGGGTGCTGCCGAGAAAAGGGCTAAAGGATATGACTGATATGTAATGTAAATTTAACGGAACTCAAATTAAATATGACACTCGGCTTCGCACCTCATCTGGAGCAGTAATTAAGTTCTCTAGCCTTGTTAGTGAACTCGTAAACAGAAATAGATATTACTTCAGGATATCCACAATAGACTGTCCAGGCGGAAATCGTAACTTTTATACAAATGGTAATGCCCAGCAAGACCAAAGAAGACCATGAGAATCAAAAACATAGTTAATAACTAACGTTTCCTCGCCGCACTCAACATCATCAGAGTGACAGTATATTACATTACCGCGAGATATATAAATAATATGACAAGTAAGATGATTTATTTACAAGCATTCAGGAAGTAGAAAACAATAACAAACAAAGAGGCGAGAGAAGACTTGAATGCTTGTAAATAGATCATCTTACTTGTCGTATTATTTATATATCTCACTGTAATGCAATATACTGCCACTCTGATGATGTTGCATGTAGCGACGAAACGTTAGTTATTAAATATGTTTTTGATTCTTATGGCCTTCTTTGGTATTGGCTTATAATCGATATGGCGATATTTCGCGCAATTTGCTGGGTGCAGCTATTTATATTAAAGAGATCACTTCATGGAAAATGCAGCGTACGATTTTTATTCACGAGTTATGATGTATTGTAAACCAAACGAGCGAGGTACGGGCGAATAAGTTTTATGATACATCACAACGAGTTAATATAAAGTCTTAGGAAATTTTTACTGATCAAACTGTGGAACGCCAAGGACTCAGAAAAACTCTAAGTTCCAGACGGGACTCGAACCCGCAACCCTCTGAATGCCAGCCAGACGCTCTAACCATTGAGCCACTAGAACTCAGATGGCAGAGCAAGGTTACTTTCGGTATTTAAACCAGGGACGAGTCAGTGGCTCAATGGTTAGAGCGTCTGGCTGGCATTCATAGGGTTGCGGGTTCGAATCCCGTCTGGAACTCAGAGTTTTTCTGAGTCCTTGGCGTTCCACAGTTTGATCAGCAAAAATTTCCTAAGACTTTAACAGTATCAAACTGCAAAACTCATAATTCGAGTTAATATAAATCGTACAAATCATTGACCGTGATGTAATTCGTTTATTATATAAGTAGTGAGGCTTTAAAGTTAATTATTTGGAGAACACCGAACATGGTTACCTAATTAACGATACTGTTACCTTACTACACTCATAAACCGATTTTCCTCGTCAAAATTGTTAATTGTTTTCCAGATAACTTCGTCTTCTCCATCAGTTCTTGTCAGAATTATTCATGATAAACTTCTTATTCAATGTACTTTCCTTATACCGTTCTTCGATAACTTACACAATTGTCGAAACATTAAAATCCTTGGCTTAGAAGCGAGTTTGCCAAACTCACTGTTGTGGCGGGAAAGACACCTATCCTTGACGAGTACAGCAAAACGGATCTGGCAAAATCCAGGGTTAAATCAAGGAAATCAGATCCTGTTGTGAAAAAGTTAAACTGCTGTATTAACTTGTTCTCATTCGAGCAAAATGCTGTTGCTACGTATTTTCATTGGTAGTTCAGTTTCTTCTTCCCTGAATTAACATTGCATGGCTTTTACTGGACCCCTGGGTAGAAGAGCTTTGTTTGCTGGCAGTTGGCCGATAAAGCTGTCCAGTACAAATCTAGAATACTTTAAGCTCAACAGGCGCCTGAACTTTCGTCCTGCAATCGCAAGATAATTTTTAAGATATTTATTCGTCAGCCCGGCTTAAAATTCTCGAAGTAATTTGCCCCAGCAAGACCCAGCTTTTGTTTGGGTTTTTGTGGACTCGAGCATGTTCCAATGCATTTAAAATTTATCCATAAAGCTGTGTTAAGGAATCTGGGAAAGGTAATCCGATAGAAATGACAATTTCAGTGAAATGGTATATTACGAATACATGAGATCTATTTGAAAATTTTACTTGCATGATAGCATCGAAGCTTTTATTTCAATAAACACTAGCAAGAATCTAACGAGCAGATGGAGGCTAGTATCCCCCTCAACCTTCAAACAACCACACAGCAAACCTAAATTTAGAACGGAAGTTATCCCCTTATAAAGTTATCGCCTACAAAAGGATATAAATGTTTTCTTTTACATAGCTGGTTAATCGCTTTTTTCGACATTAGGTCAAGCTAGCTGTGCGAAAGTTTTGCATTTTGTTAAAACTAAAGCGAACCGGAAACATTCGTATTTGCAGCAAGATCAATCTGAATCACGAGGAATGTGTCACTTTTGAACGTTAATTTATTCCCTGAAATTACTCGCTGATGACTTCCTTTGCATGAGCACCCAGTGGAACGGATGGGTGATAGTTTAGTGACCTCTTCGACGACGTTACAATCGTTCACTTATGGAACCTTTTCGATGAAGAACAAGTAACGTTAGCATCGAAATGTATCGAGCCATTTGAGGTAAATGATATCGATTTGTTGACCAGAAAGCGTATAATTACATTGGTGAACAGTGGTACTCGACAGTACTTCTTCTTCATTCCCTTTACATTTCCAACATTGCTTCCAAGGATAGCTGTATAGCAAATCCCATTCAACGAGGAAATACGTAAACAGTTTTAATACCAAGGTTTAATATTTGGTTCCGACACGAGTTCGTGGTTCTAGTACCATTTTTGCTGTGTAATCCGTGTAGTGGCGTTGTTCTATCGGCAATAATGACTACAACGCTTGACCCATGTGCATTAATTTGTCTTATCCTTGCATGAAATATTCCCTATAACCACAGCTTTTATATACGTTCAAGAGGCGATTTGATTAGGAGTCTCGCGATTTGATGACGTTTTGATTATTCTCAGTCGGGTTTTAAAAATTTTATCAGCATTGGTCACTCGATATTTTCGTTCCACTCGACTAAGTAATAATCCTGTCAGAGTGCTAGACTGGCGATGAACATGTGGGTCTAATTTGTTTAAAACTCCGAACTCTGACACATAGTATACCACTTGTATACCGCATATTCACCTCAGGAAAGGGGAACCTCGTTGGACAACTTAGTTTTAATCGAAGAAAGTTGTCAAATATTATATTTCTCTGCCATGTTTTAAAAACGTCGGGGGTATAATTATATTCGGTTTTGATATGGACATGGCGTTTAACAACATGGAGAAATTTCAGCCCATTTAACCTGGTTGAA
Source organism: Nanipora kamurai (assembly GCA_036872915.1). Lineage (NCBI taxonomy): Eukaryota > Metazoa > Cnidaria > Anthozoa > Scleralcyonacea > Helioporidae > Nanipora > Nanipora kamurai. The sequence continues at coordinate 102,812 of JBAHVQ010000499.1, read as the reverse complement.
ATTTCAAAAGCTCAGTCTGGTGTGTTATATATTTTCGTCATGCAATCACCAGGCAATTTCTCATCCTGATTTCTTCGAAAACTATGGCTAAAATTCTGCATTCAATGGTTTATTACGTGTCGAAAACGTGTCAAAGAGAAATAATTGGTTTGTTTAAAAGATGGTGCCACTTGTGCACGTTTACTTTAATAAGCTTTATCTGTGGGCACTTTGCTTTGGGTTAGTGATAAATGGAATGAGAAGGAGCCTTGACCCAGTATTAGAGGGGTTAGGATTCCCGTTCAAAAGTCTCTGGCAAAAGGCAAAGTTATTTTTGAACAATGTGAAAATATAGGATGTTGCGCAGGCAGTATGTAGAACAGTGTAGAAAGTTAAAAGGTTGTTAGACTGCCGAATTTATATAGAAAAATTCTGACATTTCGAGTAAATGCCCTTCTTCAGAGAGGGAAACGTGTTCTGTACGTTTCACTCTCTGAAGAACGGCCTTTGCTCGAAACCTCAGAATTTTTCTGCATAAATTCGGCAGGTTATCAACTTTTTAAAGTCATTTATGTTTGTTTGACTTGTAAATGAGACGACCTCTGACCTCATTTTGGTGTTACAGCATTTCGACTATTTCAAAAATAAGTAACATCGGCGATATTATGCAACCATGTCTCTTGAAGCTTTATACAGTAATAATCGCAGATCTGACTTCTCGTGAGAACTGAGATGGGATAAATAAAACTTATTTCACTTTTAACTGATCAGGCTGAGATCGCAGTATTCATTTTGCATTTATATTTGCAATTTCAAAATCCCTAAAACTGGCGTCCCAGATTGATATCATCAGTGAATTAAGTTTTATCCCGACTCGGATCTCATGCACAGTCGAAACTGTGAACTGGCTTATTCGATTCGTTGGAATGTTGTTGTCATAGCAATATTTTCGTTGCTAGACCTCTTACGTTTGTAATATATATTTCTTTGTTTGTTGCATGTTCCGTGGGCGTTTTTGCTGTTCGCGGCAAGCCAAATAGGCGGTGTGCAACCAATTCCTCGAGATTCAAAGGACAAAGATATTGTCGCCATATTGGATGAAATTGTAATTGCAGATGACAAAAAACCTTTGTTAAGTACATCCAACATGGCGGCCATGACGTAACGTGCACACCACCTATACGGGGTGTGTCAAAAAAAAACCCGCTATCCTATCAAAACATAATCAGTATTCTTTACAAATCTCTTATTGTATTAATTTGTAAGGCGTTAAAGCCCAAAACAATGAAAGTCATAAACGTTCACCCAGAAGGGTAAATTAAGGTAATTCCCAAGCGTTAATAATACAAAAAGCATGGAGAATTTATTCATATCATATCCAAATCAATAAGCATGCCTTAGTAACAATAGAATAGAGAATGTTGGCTGTTATGAGTCCGGTATTTTACAAATTTATTTGCTTTATTTGCTTTGCTTTCCGTCGAGTTTCTATATTTTACAGGATGCAATTAGAATGGTCGCCATTGGTGGGCATTTCTATCTTTAAAATAGTTGTAATTTCGGTACAAAGAGTGTCTAACTGTAGAAGAAGCATGATAAACAGGAGATACTTGTTGAGTTGTGCAATTTCCGATTGTTAAGATGGTAATAATAACGATGTTTGTTACACGCGTGCTCAAGCTAATCTACTCAGAAAAAATTTCTGAGCCCCTGACGGGAATCGAACCTGTAACCTTCTGATCGCCGGTGAGATGCTCTAACCATTGAGCTACATAG
>JBAHVQ010000499.1:66717-96959 GCA_036872915.1 Nanipora kamurai | reverse complement strand
ATAGTTAATAGTATTTGTATTACAAAAATTTCGGGACTTCGATATGTGGCCGTTTAATAGAGGGTGGCCGCTTAATGCAGGGCCGCTTAATAGAGGTTCGACTGTATCTTAATGACTTCGGTTTGGCGTTTCAAAAATTTGAAGCGACCAGTAACGACTTTGAATGCGCTGTTTTTCTTAGAAAAATTTTCCCCTTGAAGAAATCGAAGCTTTTCATAGAGCTTCTCTGAAAACAGAGCTTTAAAACTAGAGCATATTCCCTTACAGCCAGCAGGAAAAATATATATCAAATTTCAAAGGGGAGTCGATATTCCTTTGTTATCTGGAAAGGGGATGCTAGTGTTTTCATTTTGTTTTGCGAGTTTGATTTGACTAATTTGCTTGAAGTTAGGGCAAGATAACTGCTCAAATGTCTATGTTCGTACTGCAATGACCATTTAGAATTTTAACTTTCTTCGTGGGCAGCGATTCCAGTCGAATCCATATCATTAGAATGCGCTTTCAGGTATATTTGTACCTAAATCAGTACGTAACCGCTTGATCAGATGACAAAAAGATATGTTTTCGTTCTCCTTCACTGCTTACTTAAAGTTCATTCAGTTTAGCAAATGCTTTCAGGGCAACAAAACCCTGATATGTATTGACTTCTCGTCAGTAACGTTAAAACTTGTTCTAATGCACATAAATTTTGAGAAGACTGGCATTTGTAGGACCAAGACACGTCCAACGGTTTGAGGTGAGTGACGTTCATTCATCAATTCAAAATGCATGCAAGAATTATAATACCAATTCTAGACCGAAGTTCCAATTTAGTGACCTTCCACATCAGAGATTTAGATCGATCTGGGATCCATCTAAATCGAAGCGTGTTACTGTGAACAGCAGTATATAAGCCGACATCGGTTCGAAATCGATCTAAAAGTAAACCACTTCATGAGATGGTCCAAGATTGGTTTAAACTTGATTTATCACGTTTTACTTCTGAACGTTAGCGGAAGGTATTAACGGCAGTACCCGAAAAAGATGACTGTATCCGGTGCTTGGCATAAAGCATCATTCTAGATTTAGTGTTTCTTGTTTCTATCGAAGGACAGTAAAAACCTCGAGCAAAGTTAACAAACCATCTCTATTTACTGGCAATGTTCTAGTTATGATGAAGTGATTGCGAGGAACAATTAAAGTGCATTAACGATGAGGTATTAGGTCTTATTTTTGGAGCCAAAATGAGATTTTTTGCTAAACATGTCTTAGAATATGTTTGTTTATACAGCAAAGAGAGTGGGATAGTTTTCTGCGCAAAAGTTGTTGCACTAAAAATTGTCGTGCAGTCGTTGTTTATGCTTATTTGCATTAGTTCAACACATGAAAATTTTATTTCTTGGCATAATAAACGGAAATTGAACATTTCATCGCTATAACATCATTCTTAATTTCAGTTTAGGGTTAGTGTAAAGGGTTTTCAACATTACACCAACATTTTTTTTCAATATTAGAACGACGTTTTTAACATTTCTGTATGTACCCACTTCGGAAGTTGGGAGAGCATTCAAAAATCTCTTGGTTTCAAAATAAATTCATTTTTCCAAAGTAAACATGCTCAGGCCTCTATTTGGCTCTTGCTAGAATGCTCTTTTTACGTTTTCTCGCCTTAAAACTATTTCATCCAGCAAATGAAACGATAGAAATACCAGCAATGCGATCTCTGCCTTATCTCCATTCGAAGTCTTCGAACGAAAATAGCCAGTAAAACCTGGTAATGTGGACGAGCTGGGACTGATTTACCTCCATCTAAAACAGAGCCCTTCTTTTCTTAAATCCTTCAAGCCTAATCTTTTTGTTCTTACGCACTTTGTTCTCTCAACAATTTTGCTTTTTTGATTCATTTGTTCTTTTGTTCCTGGGGTCTGATATAGCAAACACTGAGCGTTAAAGGATATGATTTTTAAACTATCTGACAAAATTTGCGAGCTCAGAGTTGAGGTAGATGACAAAGAGGTCACGTTTGAAGTTGTACAGTTCCAGCACTTGAAAATGTCACGAATGCTTGTGTTCTGTAAAATGTTTGAGGAAATTTGCCATCTCACAGTGGAGATACATTTTTAGGATATTCCCTAACTATTTTAGTCAGAAATATTTCTGAACTCCAGAAAGTAATCGAACCGTATTGAGCTCCTGCAGGAATTCCGAAGTTGCGTAACAAATGTTTTTATAACATAGATGTGATGTAACTCCGTCTCTGATTGGCTGTCATGCGGTCTGCATTTCCTGATGAGGCACTTAGAGACAGGAGAGGCATTATGTTCCAAATTTTTAGCTTGCGTAAGGAAAAAATTACTTCTTAATCAGCAAAACGAAGTTTAGTTTCCGTTATTATGGCTCAGATTCTATGTTATAAGAGAAAATATTCATGATTTGGCGTGCTCCATTGAGTTATGGACGCACTTGGGAAATTGCGAGAGCACTCAAAAATCTAGAGTTGCTGTCGGCCATCATGTCGGCTGTCGGCAGCGAACATAAGTTCTGTTTGACGTTTTTCCGACTACTTGACATTGCACCGGTAAACGATAGCCCCGTTTAAACGACAACAGTTTTGGGCACGGCACTCTTAAATTTAGGCACGCGGACCACTACCTTTTAATCAGTCCGCTTCGTCTACACGTTAAATTTTAAGCGGACCATTTTTTCAGTAGGCACGCCGGATTAGTACAGGGTGTCTAAAAAAAATTTCAACCCTAGAATTTGCATAACAGAATAATATGTATGAATAATATACATATTCATACATTTGATATACTGAGTCCTGAACTGTATAATTAGATCAAATTTTAAACTTAAAATGACTCATCAGCAGTATTTTATAAACATTAGAGGTTGCCCAAGATGTCTTACACGCATCTAAAGATATCTGAATTGTTTCTTCCGCCCATAACTCGATTAAACGTTGCGTTGCTTAGTCAGACCACTGTTTCCCTCTTGTTTTAGCCGCCATCTTTTGTTGTTATCCCAAAACGAATGCGCGTGCGTAATTAATTTTGGGTCCGCGTGCCTTCTCTTTGGCGTGAGACTACCTCTGGAGGTGGTCTCGGCCCTCCAAAACTTTTTGGCACATGGGCCTGTTATGTTGTCGTTTACACGACAAAAATCAAGGGTGCCGTGCCAAATTTAGTGGTCTGCGTGCCTAAATTTAAGAGTGCTGTGCCCAAAACTGTTGTCGTGTAAACGGGGCTCATAATAATTAAACCTCTAATTAGCCCACACCGGTGGAGAACATCACAGATGTCCATTAATTAGAGGTGTCAGTAGAGGGAGGTCGAGTTCATTAACTCGATTATTAAACAGTGTTACTAGAGTCCTACTCCAGCACTCGAATCATATAATACATTTTACTTCATTTTGCTTTTACGTTAAGAACCGTTTAGTCCTTCCACAGTTAACATAATTCAAAAATATGGCGCAACTCCCCAAAACTTCCTCCTACGTGATCGTCGCGTGACGGAACCGGATATGAACGGTGGCTACACTGGCCCCTAAATGGCATCGCACTTGAGCAACCTATTCATAAACATGGGCTACCGAGAATAACTAAATATGAATGTCATAATAAATTGTCACCTGTTCCATAATTACAACTGTCCGTAAGAAATATATAAGTATATGATAATTTAGTCCAGTGTCTTGTCTGTTAAGATATCAGTTTTACTTATTCATCTGTCACAGTTGGTTCATCCATTTTCCAGGAAAGATAACTTGGTAACGGCACATGTAAGTATGATTGTGTTCAATTTGTATTCTCCTTTTCGCTGATGTGTTGCTCGTGTTGCAACAGTTGATCTTGTTCTTACTTTGACTGCACGTACATATCCGTCTCGGCTTGTCATAACTTCTACCAGCAGGGTAAGCGGTCATCGTCCTCTTGGAAAGTTTTCGTCAGCCAACGGAAGCAAATCTACCATCTTCACGTTCCTTATAGGCAAGTTCCATTTGTTTATTTCGAATAAGGTTGTTAAATACTCTCTTGTCCATCTGTGCCAAAATATATTTGCTAAGTATTGTCCCTGTTCCATGCACGTTTATAGTGTAGATCATCTTTAAGTCCAACATGGACGTACATTTGAAATGATTTGAAGTCAACGGTTGTTCATCCCCAGGACTGTCACTGTTGCATGTTAGAGGTCTGGAATTCAGGATATGAATCACTTCTGCCATCACAATCTGAAAGACTTTGTCAGAGACCAGCTGTTCCTTCAACAGGGCTCGCAGCACTTGACCGATTGATCTTAACATCCTCTCCCACCCGCCACTCATGTGGCTCGCTGACGGTGGGTTAACGATCCACTGAATTTTCCCTTGTGTGCAAAAGTTGCTGGTCTTCCTCTGGTTCCACTCTTCAATGCTTTTATTCAGCTCTACGTTGGTACTCGTAAAATTCGTTCTTCGGTTACTTCTGATCTGCTTTGGATACCCGCGAATACTGATAAATCTTCCAACGGCATTTATCATAGAATCCAGATCTAACGAATGTGCTATTTTAATATGGACAGCGCGAGTATCGCCAAGCAAGTAAAAAGGCAACCAACTAGAGCAAAATAAAATTATAGCCTTCATATGTTTGCCTTGTACGGCAGTAGCATAAAGCTGGGCTTCTTTCCAGACTTCTGGGTCTTCGTCCTTCAAAACCGGGACTTCTTTCATTTGAGGCCAATAACTTCACGCCTTCCATAGGAAATCGGGGCTTTTTAGCTAACGGTCATTCTTTATCTTCTTCTTCATCTTTTACACAGCCCTAGTCCCAGACTGTCCCAGGGTCGGCTGCTCGGATTCTGATTCTCCAATATCCTCTATCCATCGTCATATTTGATGTTAGTCTATTCTCATTTAAATCTCCTTTCACGCAATCTAACCATCTCTATTTTGGTCTTCCCCGTCCTCTGTTTCCCTCTATATTTACTTCCATTATACTTGTAATTGGCTCTTCTTCGGTTCTCCTCATCACATGTCTATACCATCTTAACCTTGCTTCCTTAATCTTCTCTGCAATGCTTGCTACACCACATCTTCTTCTGATCCCATCATTTCTAATCTTATCCTTCAATGACACTTTTAGAATCCATCTCAACATTCACATCTCCGTTCTTCTCAACAAATTCTCTTCTTTTTTCCTCATTGTCCAGCATTCGGACCAACGGTCATTCAAACGGTCATTCTTTATCATAGCGTCTAATTTCAGCCCTTCGAGCCATCGTCAGCAGGGTTGTCCTGTCGGTTTACATACCGCCACTCAGATGGAACAGACCCGTTGTGAATTACAGTCAAGTGATTTCACTAAAACATATGAAACCTTTTGGTTTCGTTGTTGATACACTTAAGAACAAATGTAGAATCACTCCAGTAGCAAGTTCTCTGTAAAAAGAAATCTCTCGCAGGGGAGCCAGTCTAGCTTTGCCCATGACAAACGCACGGTGGATTCTGTTGTTAATGTCTTCTAGACGAAGATATGCAACTTTTGCGTATCCTGACTGCGACGTATTGGAAAAAATTTGTAGCTGCGTTTCCTTTACTTCACCGAATTCCGGTGGTTTGAAACTAAGGCGTAGCCGTATTGCTTCTACTTGGGATCATCTAACCAATGTTTCCGTTCCGACTCCTCCACTTGTGTAAGTGGATCACCCCATCCAAATTTTTTTCTACTCAACATCTAAGAGAATCTTGGCTTTCATTACCAAAATTGCAATGAACTACAATGGAACGAAAGGGAATAAACTGCCGTCACTATTGCTCTGCGAGTGATCAAGCCTTCGTTTACCAACTGCAACATTTTCTCAGCAACATTCCACACAAACATATCTTCTTCAGTATTCCACTTGAGACCACGTGCGCTTTCGGTAGGAAGTCGTTCCATTTCTACATGAGCCACTGATTTAGCTTTTTCTGATTCTGGAAATGAAGCCAGCACCTCCCTGTCATTGCTGTACCATTTCATCAGTCGGAAACCGCCTCTTTCCGAAAATTGCCGTGATCGACCCGCCAGGACGTGTGTATTATTGGGTGATGAGGTACCAGACTGGTCTGTCCTCTGGATTAGGCTGCTTTTCTGGGATCTTCTCAGCATGCTCTTTTTCTATGTAGTCGTTCATTTTTTCCCGATACTACTGCAAAAGATTTTCATATTTGAGGAGTCGTTTCTTCAAAAGCAGACCTGTTTTCCAGAGTCTTTCCAACTGCTAGTTCAGATCTTCATTCTGGCGCTGGCGTTCAACCTTTCCTTCCTAATGATTGGATGAGTCGGGACCCTCTGACTCACCATTCAACTGTAGTCCACAAATGTCAGCAACCCCCTCGATAGTGTCACCACTTCGTGCTGGAAACTTTAAATCTTTTTGACTGCGGGAAAGGGTACTTAACTCCTTCTTCCAAAACTTTGTTGGTGATACAAGATACACTGCTACAAGCTACGTGGAACAACAAAGACTATCCTTACGGCCACCAACAGGGCCAATCACCGTCTACCCTAAATTATACCTGACTACTTCATTATCTTTCGCGCCTCCCGCTCTGTTCTCCAGTGGTAAGAAAAAGCCAGGTTTCTCTTGACGTTCGATCACCAACATGACTTCTCCAATTTCCAACTCTTGCAATTCAATACTTGAAAATGAATGCAGGACTTAATGTCTCCTCTTTCAGCAGCACAGCTCTCTGAAATGAACATCTGCTTGACTGTTCTGACCAGTAGCGTAGCCAGCCCGACAATTTAGTCCTGCTACGCAAATTTTAAATGATTATCATTATTCATTTCTTTAGAAATTGATTGTTTTTACAGTCAGTGAACATGAAAATATTTGCATAGCAGGACTAAATTGTCGGGCTGGCTACGTCATTGGTTCTGACATTCGACAACTCTACCGACATTGTTTCATCCATAGACGTAACCATAATATCCACTAACTGACACTCTACTTTAGTCGATGCCGTCACTCCTGATACCTTAAAGTTCGGCCTACTACCACAAACACCAAGCTTCTTCTGCGATCGTTCATGCCAAAGAGTTACCTCAGATTCGCTATCCAACAGGGCATATGTGTCAATTGCTGGTTGATTACTCTCGCTTACGCCAATCTTCACAGCAACAACACTTAGGCAGACTCTCTCGCCGGCCCCAGTTGATGCAGTTATTCTCTCTTGGTTTATTTTTGGTTCAGTTGTACAAGTTTCTGTATGTTATTGCCTTTTGTTTATTGACTCCGTTGATTCGCTTTGCCTCCATTGTTAACAGCTCACTTTGAGGCCGGTACAATAATGTGTTATGCTCCTTAGTAGGTAACCCACCCATTTATCGTACAAAGAGATACCGCCTTGCTAACTATGCGTAACACAGAAAACATGACGGACAAAATGTGACGACATCCTTTTGCGGGTGCTACCTTAGACCGTGAGCGTCCTATTGCAGCCTCCTTAGCCTGGTGAGGAATGAACTCAGCCGTCGAACTCAGCCGAATGAACTCAGACGTCCTGGAGGGACGTTTTTAGTCACTCCGATGTTGTTCTTGTTCGTGTTAACTTCGCGGCTGTTTACCCTACTACTTACCACAAATAGAATTTGAAAAGGAAAATTTACATTTAAGCAAAAGTGTGAGTTTATCGTTTCATATTACCCTGAGGATGATTCTGAAATAGAATTTGAAAAGTAAGTAAAGTTTAAGAGCAGCGATTTTTGGAATTTATTTGCAGCAATTCAGAAGGGACCAATGGTTGTCAAACTCTTAATTTGTGAAACTCTGTCTTTGACATATCAAAACGTAGCCTTCATCGATCATCTAAAGTTAATTCATGGACAATTTTCTAGCCGTTTTCTTCTCAGCTAAGTTGTTTAGCTCAGAAGTGATAAGAAGCAAGCGGTTTTGTATCGGTTGACAATACTTTAAGATATTGTTTCGAATAATCAACACCTCACTTCATTCTTTCGCTCATACATCGAGGAAAGAATTCAAAACGTGACAAAAATAAGATTCGATGTCACGTACGTCATACCATATGTTCAACGCGAAGACACTTTAAAATAACAAAAGTACGGACCGAAACATCTGGACACTCTTTCACCGTGTGACGAAGAGCTCAACTCGAAGGGTTAGACTTCATTATCTTAAGTTTGACGTTCAACTGTTTCACATTTTACATCTCGACCAATACCGATTGCCATTTAACTGTTCAGTCTTAACCATTTGACTCGCACTGAACTTATCGAGATGCCTGTCCAAGTAGATGTCCGAATCGATACGTATTTTAAGTAGAGGTTTCACCGAACAAGCAAACGCGAATGCATTTTCAAATCTCAAACGTACTAATCGGAAAAGGCAAAGCCACTCAGCTAACGAAAGGAAAACATACCTCTTGTAAGAGTTGAACTCTGATATACAATAAAATATTATCCAACGTGAATGTCAATTAGCTTCTGCAATTTAAGTTAAGAATTGTACCGTAAGTCACTTAAACGCGAAGGAATAAACTCAAACGGTGGAAGCACTAAGATTTTATATTATGTGGCGCGTGTTGAAACCCATCTGCTGTTTAGCTGCTGTGTCTTGATCAGTGACTTGTAACTCACGGACAGACGATTCACCGAACAACCAAACGCGAGTACATCTTGAAAAAGTACATCTTAAGCAAAGTCACAGAGAAAACTAACGAAAAAGATACGTCTCGAAGAAACTTTTCAAGTAACCCAAACGGCAGCAATACTTCTCATTATAAAGCATGCTGATACTTTTCATAGCCAAACATGTAAATTAGGATATTGTTCGGACTTGCCTGAGTAATTAATCGTCTTAACGATCGGTTTATGACTGGCCTGTTATGTTTTTACCCAAAATATGGAAGATCAACCTTAGTGATTGTTTACGTCGCAACAGAGCGGGATTTAAATGAGTTGGCTGTCATGCCGATGTATTTTATTGCGGTTCCGTTGTCCGTTGTCGTCACTTTGGCTTGGTAAATCAGATTGGATGAAAGTGGAAACGTTGGATGAATATGAAAACTTTGAAGAGGGCTGGTTTCCCTGTTTTGGTAGTTGCAGCTTAGTTGGTCCGTGGTAGAAGTAGGGGCTTGAATTGCGTGTTTGGACAAAACGCGTGTGTTGTGTTTGTTTATGACACTTTTCATGCTGTCCATGTAGCTGTGATTTTGTCGAAACACGCACTTCAAGCGCCTACTAATACTACAGACCGACCAAGCTGCAACTGCCAAAAAAGCGAAACCTGCCCTTTCCAAGAATGCCTTTCATCCGATCTGATTTATCAAGCCGAAGTGACAACAACGGACGACGGAACCGCAAAAAAATACATCGGTATGACAGCCAACTCATATAAATCCCGCTACAACAACCATATGAAATCCTTTCGGAATGCCAAGTACTCAAAAGAAACCGCATTATCAAACCATATTAGGGACATGAAAAGCGAGAATAAAGAGTATGTAGTGAAATGGTCAATACTAAAACACGCAAAAGCATACTCGAGCGTGGGAAAAAGATGCAATTTGCGCCTTGAAGAAAAAGCCGTCATAATGAGAGCCGACCCGCAAAACGCTCCTCAACAAAAGAACGGAAATCTTTCCGAAATGCCGTTACAGAGACAAACACTGCCTACGCAACTACGCCACGACGTCAATGCATTCCATACTATCTACGTAATGACTCCTATAAAAGACCATTGAATCGAAATTTCTTTCAGTTGTCTGAAGATCGTCTACTGGCGTAAAACTATTAGCAACAATATTCATCTTTTCGTTCTACTTTATTGTCTTGCTCTGTCGAATAAGATACCGAGCACTGTCAGAGTTGTTAATAACCTTTTCACCTATATATATATATAGGTGATATATTCTACATATAAATATATTCTATATATTCTAGATTATATATATATTCTTATATATATATATTCTTTTCAAGATTAATATTATCATATCAATATTATTATATTATTATTATATTATCTGTATGTGAGTTTGTGTGTGTGTTCCTGTTCCGAGTATGGTTAAATAAATTTACAGCATGAGAAGCCATCTAGAACAAAAGGTAATATTTTCTTTCGCAAAGCAGAATGAAAAACTCTACCAGAAGTCTGAAAGTCCTGGACAAAAGGTGTGCTCAACTACATCAGTATCAACTGAGTGCTATTGATGATAATGAGTACACGGATTTTGAAGACTTTGATCCCAGTAGACGCCCAAGTAGCGTAAACGAAAACAACACCCTCGTGAAGATTAAGTTGGCAGCAATATACGATAAAGAAGCTGACATCGTGCAAATTTTAAGCAACGAAACGACCAGCGATTCAGGTTAGACAAAGTCTGTTTGCAAAAGTTTAAAGAGTGATTAATTTGAAGAAACCACCGGACTTTTTTAGCACCCGGTAAAAAGTTCGTCCGGCCTTCGGCCTCCTGAAATGTGAGGGGATGATAACAGGGAAGTAACTAGGGGCAGAAACTTGGTTGGGGTGCGTGAAAAACTTGGTTGACAAAAAACTGGGCAACAGAGAGAGCGTGGTTTCAAAAATTTCGTGATAGGTATGGGATTACAACTTCCTGTAGCCTGCATTGAGCGTTCATGCACATTATTCTCAAACCTCCAAAAGCCATAGCAAACCTCGTAAAAACGTTGCTTATCTCCTATGTCAAGTTGCGCATTGGGTAGGTACAAGGGAGTACACCTGGAAGGTATACCGGAGTTGTATCACAAATAGTAGAGGTGCTGCAATGTTATTTTACTTTTCATCCCCTCTCTTTTGAATATAGGCGGAAACATTTGGTCGGCAAATTATCATGGAATATTAGTACGAATTGCCCGATGAAGCTAAAATTTTCTAATAATTTCTTTAGAAAAATTGTACATCTTATTTCATACGTAAAAAGCATGTGGAATTGGAACATTTTTACATATGAACAAATATTTAGCATGTCAAATTTTCACTTTTGAAAATCACACATGAATTTCACAAACGAAATCACACACGAAAGTCACACACGAAATTTTCATTTCATATGTGGAATTTGAAGTTTTTCACATATAGGAGTTCGATTTGTATGTGAAATGACATATGAAATTTCTGTAAGGGACGGAGAGTCGCACCCAGTCTAAACTACAAATCAACAATCTTGGACATCCCTTTCCCTAGCCTGACTTTCTAATTAAACACAGTTCTTGTTGACAAGCAGCCTGTATGGTGATAAGACTTGACTAGTTTCGAATAAGAGCTCCTTGTGAAAATTGCAGAGAATAATCAGTTACGAAAACGTTTTTAGGTTTGAGATAAAAATGTATTAATTGGAAACAGGTTTACTTTTTTTTTCTTTTTTCTTTTTACAAAATGACCTAAGCCAGCTTGAGTAGTTCGACCGGTCTAAAAACCGATCTGTGGCTGGACTCACATAAAGAACCCGCAAGAAACCAAAACACTACACCAGAATAACTTTGCGTTGGCCTCCATTAACCAATTCCATTTCGGTGTAGGCAGAGTTGAACGATACACAAAACGTCAAAAGGGTTAGGAGACTTGTCGAAGTGAAACCTACATGTGTGATACAAATAATAGGTGATATTTTAATAAGGAAAAGAGCCATGTAACACAAAGACGATCCATCAATAAGATGAAAAATCAATAAAAAACTAAGTAATGAGACGTAAATGATGGAAACTTATATTCAGACAATAAGTCACTCATAAGGTCGGTCGGTTGGACGGCTGGTCATTCAGTTGGTCGGCCAGTCAACATGCCTGGGAGCCAGCCAGCCTGTCAACCGGGTAACCAAACACTCGACCACCCAACAACCCAACCAAACAATCAATAAACCGAACCGCTTTAATTAGCAAACAAGCGATTAAAGAAATAAGATAGCAACAATCCAACCAACCTGCCACGCACCTACCGCAGAACCAAGCCACAAACTAACCAACCGATCTTTCACTACCGTCCACTCATCTAATCACCTATCCATTGATCCACCCATCCATCAATCCCAGCCATCTCCCAACTCCCCATCAAAACACCCACCCACTTATCCATCCACCCACCCATCCATCCATGCACCCACCAAACCAATCACCCCAGCAGCAGTGTGTCCCTAAGCCTGGAAAATAAAGGGAAAAGTAGATCTAGAGCGGATGTGTAAGGAAACAGAATGTACGAGACTTGAGATAGGAGAAACAAAAGGAATGTCATGGGAAAGATGTAGATGTTGGAAAAGAGGAGAAAAACACAGAAGAGGATAGGTATGTAAAAGGAAAGGGAAGGAGGAGAACTTTAGATATAGAACCTCAACGACAATAAGTAAAAGAGAGTTGTGCTACATGGAGATAGAACAGAAGATATCGAACGTAAGCTGAGCACAAGTTGAAAGACATGAAAATGAGTAGATAATTCTAGTTTTTATATCTAAATGCTTTATCTTGTCGTTGTAATAGTTTATTTGTATTTTGTCTGAATAAGTATCCTCATCTTTTTAAAGTACAAAGTTTACTTTCTGAGAAAGACGAACGAGATCAACCATGCATCTTCTATGCGTTAGAGTCACGAAGTAAAAATGCACTGAACTATCTTCTGAGTGTTGTGAAGCACACCGATTGTCTGATGGCTGCAAATGGTGAAACTGTTTTACATGCGGCAACGAAACTTGGGGACATTGAGATCCTAAAAAGACTCTTAACAGAGGAGCTTGTTGTCAGCTTGGTGGATAATATAGAAAGGGAAAATGGTAAAACGGCTTTGCACCTGGCCGCCCAATTCAATCATGCTGAAATCGCGAAAGAGCTGCTGCTGCATCGAGCAAAAGTAAATAAAGAAGATAAGGAAGGGAAAACACCGATATTAATGGCAGCTTCTAAAGGACATGCGTCGATGTTGGAGACTTTTTTCCAGTATGGTAAGAGGAAATTTTGTTGATATATAATTTATTACATTCTAACATTAATTCCTTCCCTACCACGGAAGACTTTTATTATTTTACCCTGGCTAACATCAGCCGATTTTGTTCGTCAGATGGAAAGATGTGGCACCGAACGGCGTAATTAAGAACTTATTAAAAATTCAAGAGGAAAATGCAATTAAGAAATTGATATTTGGCTGAGTGGAAGAATGAACTCGGGTGGAGAATAATGATGTTGTTTGCTTCTCCGAGTGACAAACCATACCGGACAAGTAGAAAAAACTCTACTTGGCCCAGCAAGGATTCGAACCCGCGACGCTCGTGAGCAGCTCCCAACTTGACCTGTAGCTCAGTTGGTAGAGCGTCGGACTAGTAAACCGAAGGTCGCGCCGGGCCAAGTAGGGTTTTTTCTACTTGTCCGGTATGGTTCGTCACTCGGAGTAACATCTAACATCAAAATTGATATTTAATCAACATTTGCAAATTGACCACTTTCCCATCTCTTATAATGCAGTTCATTTTGGGAGGTTCTTTGCACAAAAACAAAGGATTTCCAGTTTACTGGACGAATTGTTTTGCTCTGGTGAACTGGAAATCCTTTGTTTTTATGCAAAGAACCCCCTAAACGAACTACATTATGGGAGATGTGAAAACGTTCAATACGGATAAAGCAATGATTAAAAAGCCATCAATGTTTTATCAAAGTAAACAGGTGCTAGTGGCTGAAATTGACCTTTTTCTGTGTTAAAATTACATGTATTTACCTTTTCTACGACTCCATAAAAGTATTCCTCATATGGAATCAGAGGTTTTTAATTTAATCTTTATGGCGATTTAAAAAATCTTGCCTCCAGAATAGATTCATTTCTCTATGTAATATCATACAGCGGCGTGGTGGCCCTAAACTTCCAGGGGGTTGTTGATATTGGTGCCTGTGGGACTAATGTTTATACTAGCGTCCCCCTCAAATTACTTGTACCATACCAAACAAAATGTTCGTTTTTCCCCTAATAATTGAAAAGGAAAAATTGTTACTAGCTATAGGCTAAGAGCAGCACAGTTTCTTTGTTAATTCAGCGCAAAGTTGATATGATGTCAACTTTCAAGGTTACTATAGCGATCCAACCTTCTCAGCAAACGTGGAAAACTTCAGAAATGTTAAAAATGAGCTGCAATGATGGTGCTCTGAAACTGCACAAATGTTTTGTTTAACTTTTATTAATAAAGCATAACACGGTTAAGCGATTCAACCTAAATGCTGCTATTGACTGCTTGCTTCGTTATACCAGACGCTTAATGTGTTCAGTGAGTGAGAAAGTGCACACTTTTGGATAAAGTGCAACAAAACATAGAATAAAGCTTTATGCCATCATTTTCAGACAGTATATCTTGCTTGGTAAAATGAAGGTACTGAGTAGGTAAATGAAGGTAAAATGAAGGTACTGAGGAGACCTTTTTTTGGCCATTTTCAAGGGCGAGAAAGCATTGAGAATCTAATGCTCAACCTCCGTTTCTATGGTAAACACTATGATAATCTACTTCAAGTTGCCGTTGACAGTGGTGATGAGAAAACAGTTCATGTTTGTCTTGATCAAGATCCTGAAATTGTTTGTAAATGTCTGCAAAAAGAAATCAAACATGGAGGAGGAGGCTTACTTCATTCTGCTTGCAGAAATGGAATGAAAGAATGTCTTTTGAAAATTGTTGATTCCGTGGGAGGTCTGGACAAATTAGACTTGAACAAGAACGACAAATGTGGATTTACCCCTTTTCACAAGTAAGTTTCTCATCTTTCGTAGTATTTTTATTCGAATCGGCTTGGTTTTTTGGATCCAATTTGTTGGTTTCTTGTGGAAACATACAGGAACTTGATCCAAGCGCATAAATCCATAAAAGTAAGTGGCAGAATGTCTACAGCTCAGGGGCTACACTAGGATTTTTGCCAGGATGTTCCGAGTGTAGCGGTTCGGAAGCATGCTCTCCCAGAAAATTTTTGAATTTTTAAACCTCCGAAACGCCACTGTCGGCAATTTAGGATCACTAATCACTGAAATATGGAGATATCAAAACGAGGCTTTGCCAATAGACTTCTTTGTCAAACTGGATTGTTATTCGAAGAAAAACACAGTTTTTCGTGTCGTTCATGGTCAGATACATAACAAGTAAATATCGTGCAACGTGCTACATATATAAGACAATAATCTTCGAAACATATTCTTCAAAGTTTTCGTGCAGTATTATTATTTAATTATCTCTCTATTATGCTGGGAGACTGCAGCTCCCATGAAAATCTGAAGACGGGGCTAAGCCCCCCTAATAATCTGTATCCACTGGTGAAATACTTGAAATGCGTTATCAATGGCTCAAAGAAACATCCAATCCTTTTTCTCTCTTGTTCAACGACGTGTTGGCTGCAGGGTCGCTTTTAAAAGCAAATTAGAACCAATGTATGAAGTCCTTGAATAAATCGCACCATCACGTTTTGGTTTAATATAGTTAAAACTACGTAATTTCTGGCTTTTAGATTATCCTAAAACTCGCCTCAAAACCCAGGAAATAGTGTTTCAGAGACACTAAAAATCCAAAATTTTCCAGGGGATCATGCCCCCATGATGCCTTAGATTTCTCGCGCCTACAGCGCTCGGCTTCACAAATCACTTTTCAAATTCCCAGACCAAAAGCATCTTCCGACATCCGCTGTTACTTATCGACTCAGAAAAAAATCTAAGCTCCAAACAGGGCTCGAACCTGTACTGACCTTCTGAAGGATAGCCAGATGTTCTAACTATTGATCCACCAAAGCTCAGACGGTAGTGTAAGTTTACTTTCGGTGTTTATATTCACTGTAATATCTTATCCATGATTTATTATCAATAGTATGTTACAGTATGAAATACTAATTTAACATACATCCATTAATTCTAAAACTTATTTCGCTTTTATATATTGGTAGAGCTGCTATAAACAACCATGTAGATCTAGTTAAATATCTTGGTTCCCATTCAAAAACTGTTGTGGATCAGACAACGAATTATTCACAGACCGCGTTAGTCTTGGCTGCAGAGCGAGGACACGTCGAGATTGTGGAGGAATTACTCAGTCTGGGGGCCGATTTTGGAATAACTGACGAGAGTGGCAGAACAGTTTTACATTATGCAGTACATTACCCCAACATTTTGAGGATATTGCTAAAGGTATCGTAGAAATAGATCGTGCTGTTGTTAATATATGCATTCCAATTGACCACTCCAGAAACGTCAGTTAACCTGAGCACGAATGTTCTTATGCAAGGGTCTCTGGGAGCATTTGGACGGATGTAGGAAATTAAAATGGCAACTTCAGTGTGAAAATACTACTCAAGCTCGGAAAAAGTATTCCTAGAAGATGATATGCAGGGCGTTAGGCATCCACAGGTCAGTGTGGAAAAATATACTGTTCCCCAGGTGAGAAGATAGCTGTTATCAAGACGGCTAAAAACCAGTGGCAGAAAACCAAAACTTGTCGAGAGATTAGTTTCGCACGAGAAGCCGTATCCCCATCTTCTAACAATAGGGTAAGAAGCAATGAACACTCTCAGGCATTTTAAATTTTGGAAACCATCAGCTTTACTGAAAATACAACACAAATATTGGCTTTGTTTTGAAGAGCTGTCCACCCAAAATATCCCAGAATACTTATCACTTCAAGCCTGAGCACATTCATCCCAAAAGTAGTTTATGAGATATTTACTAACTTAAATTAGAAATGGATATCTATTTGACAACTAGTCCAATCCACTTTAGTATTTTCACCTGGAAAGAGAACTCTTTCTAGACTTCGGTGGCTCCGTTGATATCAATATTTTTGTCATACGGTTTTCCACATTTTTAACATTTTACTATGTTTTATAAATGTGTTCCATATGCAGTTTATATGCGGCTTATTTCCAATCTCATGTTTCAGTTTCAAATATCAAATCTGGCATGGGTTGCCCTGATTATTTCATTAATTGTACCGTATATGAGGAAAAAGGGAAGGAGTATAGATTTAAAATAAACGAATAAAAATCATTAAAATAGAAAAAAGGTAGGGAAAAAAGGACAGTGGTCAGCATTGGAAGAAATAAAGTGAAATAGTCAAATGACATGAATAGTATGATACTCCTCTGAGTTGAGAGGCTAAGAGAGAAGCAATGAGCAATAACAGAATCGAGTAAAGGGGACTGGTAATAGATAAGTGAAGAAGAGGGACAAAGGAGAAAAACATTAAAGGTGAGGTGTGCAGGAAAGGGATGAGATAGGGAAAGAAGAGGAGAGAGGAAAATTAATGGTAATATGGTGAAATGGTGGCGAAATGTTAATAGACAAGAAATATATAAAAAATTGTTGGATATGTGAGCTTCAAATTAGTCAGCTAGATGGTCAAAAATATTTTCTTTCTCTAGAAAGAGAATCTTGCTCAACTGCTTGTAAATGCTAAGGAAAAAGATGGCTACACGCCAGTTCATAATGCCGCACTCAATGGTTTGTGTGAGGTAAGTCACAATAAGGCTCATTGTATGTAAGAATAAACTGGCAACTTGATTAAAATCAACAGAATTCAATGTAATATCAAACATATACTTTACTAGACAGAACACCTTGTTATTTTAACAGTTATTCCTCATCATCGTGAATCAAAAATACAATCGACGAATAAAATGTCCAGCCATACTGTACACTAAACCGCACAATAGGTCTATCATTCAACAACATCAAAGGTTACTCTCTTTTATTGAATTTCGTACGTTGAACTAAATTCCGGATAATGCAATATGTGTGTAATAAATAAAGTATGAGCAGCTGGTCGGTATCTGGTTTACAAGACGAGCTGTAATCAAGCCATAGTAAATGAGATACAGATCGGACGCGAATGCTTTATCTTATTTATCAAGCTTGACACGTCTACATAGCCATGTTTTCTAACAATTTTTTTAAGTTGGGGTAATTCTAGCTCGGCAAATTGAGAAAAAAGTTTATGTAAATCAGGACGATGCTGTATCCGATTTACAGCTAGTGATTAAACATTCATTTCTTTTTGAATTTTCCTCATGAATTATTAATGACTTTGGTAAAATTAAGTACTTTTTACAATATGAGATGCGGTGTTGTATCGGATAGACAAGCATGAGCCAAAATGTAAACTACTTATGACACCAGTAGACATGAACATTCATGTTATTAATTGAAATAGTGAAGATTCAAATGGTTTTCAGTGGGAAAACCGAGGAAAAACCATTGCCAGAAATTTGGGTCAAAATGGTGGATGCAAGCACAAATTACGTCATTAATGGCACTGGAAACATGTGTAAAATTGTATAGGGATTCAAAAAGTTTCTAACATACAACAAGTACGAGTTGGATTCCCCGTTAACTCCAACTCGAGACATATTCAGTCGTGATTAAGCTATGCTTTTAACATAACTTAAAATAACTTAAAAGCCATTGATCTACTTACTTCCCGAAATGCATTCATTTTAGGCTTGTTTGAATCTCCAGTAGCCATAGCTTTTCTCCAAATGTGGTATATATCAGGCAAATGCTTGTTGATTTGAGAAAAAACCCTTGACGGAGTCAAATAGCTCCAACTCAAAATTAATATCAACGAGTTCGATGAATTAAAATCATTCATAAAACAGGTCATTTCTTCCCGTGAACATACTTCCAAAAGTACTTGAAAATTACTAATTTGTCCACTGTTGAACTAGTGATCTCAGGCCATCTTTGTGGACGCACTGGAGGGAAAACATTGACCAAAAACCTTTTTATGCTCTTCGAACGGCTGCCATATTTGTTTTACGAATATAGATTAGTTCCAGATCTCCTCAATAAGCGCGGCAAAAAGTATTTTCAGCAGGAAAATAAAAAAAAAGACTTTTTAATAGACAGCAAGTACTTTTTCGCCGCCATTTTGTTTACTTTGAATATTCATGAGATAAGCATAGAGATAAGCAATTCCGCTGCCCGAAGAATGCGGGAGCAAAATGTCCACAATTTCTGGTGATGTATGTAAATCTAAACAATTTTGTATCACGTTTACTACAAAGTCTCTCTCTCTCTTTCTCTCTCTCTCTCTCTCTCTCTCTCTCTCTCTCTCTCTCTCCCCTCTCCCTCTCCCTCTCCCTCTCCCTCTCCCTCTCTCTCTCTCTCTCTTTCACTCTCCACTGATTAAATATTCACTTCTTTTGTGTTTTCATCATGAATTATTAACTCTCCAATGTCCGTTTTTCAACTTTGGTATTTTACTCTGGCTAACGCCAGATGATTTTACTCGGCAAAGGAAGACTCCTGGGCATTAAAAGATTAAACACTATCTCATTAATGAGTATTATAAACGTATTTATTGGGTCATGTAAAAAATCGCCAAACGTATTTCTTTAGAGTAAAAATAACCTACTGTCCAAATATCACAGGATATCAAGAAGCCATCTTTGAACAGATAAATCGAATTTGAAGAATCCTTTTACTACATAAATGTTATCGAATTTATTTCTAATAATGCTTATGAAATCAGTTTGCTTTGTAGTTTTAGTTCTTCATTTTTTTTAGCTAGTATTCAACATGTGATTAGTTAAAAACTTTCAAGGAAGATATTTATTAGATTATATATAGACTATTAAGATAATTCAGTTTTTGGGTAAACAGAGACGCACAGCAGCCATTAAAGTTTGTCATTTAGCTTACAAACTGGGAAAACAGGGATGGTTGAGAGGGTTTAACAAGCCCTGTTAAAGGAGATGAGTTGTTAAGAAATGTTTCGTGTCATTTTTAACTGTTTTGTGGCAACATTAGTCTTCTGCTATCCAGTTGATCTGACTACAACCATTTCCATTACAAATTTAAGAACAGAATTTTAAATAGTTCACAAGATCTTAGCTAATTCAAAATTGAAAATGGATTTCTTGACCTTGTTTAGAGTTTAAAAGTTCTTTTGGAATATGGAGCCAATATGCACGTGTTTACCAACACTTCACGAACTCCACTTCATCATGCAGTGACCTCACAGTGCCTTGATGTTGTTCAGCTGGTATTATCAAATGAGCCATCTTTAGCCAATCGAGCAGATTCCACCGGAAAAACACCTCTTCATAGTGCTTCAAATTATGGCAATAGTCATATTGTAAAATGTCTTCTTGATCACGGTGCACTCATAGTAAGGTAACCGAATATAGCTCCCTGTAACAAATATTTCTTTTGAGCAAAGCAGTAGCTCTCGGGAAATTTTTGCTGATCAAACTGTCGAACGCCATGGACTCAGAAAAACTCTGAGCTTCTTGACGGGACTCGAATCCGTAACCTTCTGAATGCTAGCCAGAGTTTAAATACCGAAAGTAACCTTGCTCTGCCGTCTGAGTTCTAGTGGCTCAATGGTTGGAGCGTCTGGCTAGCATTCAGAAGGTTACGGGTTCGAGTCCCGTCTGGAGCTCAGAGTTTTTCTGAGTCCATGGCGTTCGACAGTTTGATCAGCAAAAATTTCCTGAGACTTCGATAACATCAAACTGCAACTCAAAAATTCGAAACCAGTAGCTGTTATTCTAATGCTGTTTATATGAGAATACTGTAATTTCAACAATTAGTATTTCAATTACAAGAGAACCATAGATAAAAAAAAACTAATTCACGCATAATTGACATGAGCGCAAAAACTTATGATTTAAATCTAGGGCATTTTGTCCAGTACAATTCTGAGCATTATTGGGACTAATCACTGAGCAATTTTAAATGTTGCCTTCGCCTCAAGTGCTACTGTGATGAAGTAATACATATTTTATCAATATTTTTACATTTTTAATCTACGAGTACAAATTTTTACGAGTCAACTTTTTTAGTTGATTTTAGCAGTATAGATTAATTGTGAATTTATAGTCTCATATGGCCCGGATGAAGGCGCCTTTTCTCCATCCAAATAACGGTACAAACATCTTAAAACCAAGCCTAAACCATATTTTCATCTAATCTCATCTCATCTCTTCTCATCCCATCGCATGTCACCTTATTTATCTTCTCTCATCTCGTATCTCATCTCATATCTCATTTCATATCTCATCTCATATCTCATTTCATATCTCATCTCATATCTCATTTCATATCTCATCTCATATCTCATTTCTTATCTCATTTCATATCTCATTTCATATCTCATCTCATATCTCATCTCATATCTCATCTCATATCTCATCTCATATCTCATCTTATATCACATCTCATATCTCATCTCATATCTCATTTCATATCTCATCTCATATCTCATTTCATATCTCATTTCATATCTCATCTCATATCTCATCTCATATCTCATCTCATATCTCATTTCATATCTCATCTCATATTTCATTTCATATCTCATCACACATCTCATCTCATATTTCATCTCATATCTCATATCACATCCCATCTCACATTTTTCTTTTCGAAATAAATTCCCGTTATAACCTCTTACAACAGCTTTTTACAAAGTAAACAGTTATGGATTCAGCTATTTGTGTTTCCAATACGTATTAGGATCTCATTTTTTCCTTTTAAAAGTAATACCCATATTACATGGTTAATGGTCACCTTTCACCAAAAGAACAGTAATTTATTTAAATTGTTGAGTTTCGAGGAAATGTTTAATAATAATCATAATAAACCATACGTATACAGGTTAAAAGCTTGTTTCAGCAACATAAGTTGCTGGTATCAACCAATGACCTGTCAGTGTCTCTATCCTAAAGCTAAAACTATTATTACATTAAACTATACTAACTACTTGTGAATAGAATACGATATAAGATAAAAGATAGATAAGATAGATTAAAAATTAGAGATCGAAGTTAAAATCTTTGCAACTAAATTTAAATCTTAAGAGTGATTGTTCTGTCTCTAAATCACAAGGTAGTTTATTTTACTGATTTTTTAAATGAGAAATGCCTGATTATTTTCGTAGGGATGGATCGTTGAAAAGTGCACTGTATGTTGCGGCACACAGAGGTCACCTTGAAATTGTTAAGCTGCTGGTGTCATTCAACAGGAATATCATTGACTGGACTAACAAGCGTAACAGGACGGCTTTGATTGCAGCAGCATCCACAGGTAAAACCGAAGTGGTGAAATTTCTCCTGGATAATGGTGCCGCGATAACTAAAGATGTTGAATTCTTCAACTGTCTCGACTGGTGTTGCATAAAGAATGATAAAGAAACTACTATGGCAATGATGCGCCATCCACGATGGAAAGAAGTGAGTACAACTTTGTTGTTGGTTTTCACCTGTCACGTCTTAAAATCTCCTCTGGAGTTTTCAAATTTTAAATGATTATTCACTTCGGAACTCTATTGATTGGATCAAAAAACAAAGCTGAACTCTATTGACTAGATGAAAAATGTGGACATAGCGGACGTTTGGCTATCAGCTTCTGTCTAATACGCTGCCGTTTTTAAGTCAAAAATGGAATAGCCGTATCAAAATTGGAATGCTGCGTAGACAGTTTAAACGAACTAGAAATGTTTAATGGTAGTACGCCTCAGAAAAACGAGAATAAAGTTATTAAATTGAGGGGTTTCGCTCGAAACATCAGTTCTTTGTTTTATTTAGTTGGTTTTTTTTTCAAAGTGCTGTAAAGCTTTTTCAATTTCGACGTCGGTTTGACATTTTCATCAGAGACCTTAAGATTGACGTTTACCTCAAACTGGAAACAACGGCTTGAGGTCAGCCGTCTGCTGTTGATGTTTAGGACAATTTGAACATTAAGATTGAGGTAAACCAACCCGAAAAGCTACCACTAGAAATAAACCATGTTTGGTTTATGACCTCCGCAATAGCTCCATTCCTTTTATATATTCTATTGTCAATGAAAAGGAGAAGATGTTTTTGCTAACAAAGAAATAAATAGATTTTACATAATATAAATAGCAGCAGTTGTGTGGGTGCCACCATACTGGATTTTCCTCTTTTTGGACATCGTTCATGCTTCAAATGACGAAGAAAGCAAAACTATATATTGATCTTAAAATTCCTAACAAATGACTCAAATTTGTACACTATCAGTATTCATAAATTAGATAACAAAAATTGAGGGCAGAGAATTATCGAGGTAAATGACTTACGGGAGGCCACCTCAAGTATGTAGGTTTTCTCCGGGTACTAGAATACCCTCCCGCAGGCCTAAAGGATGCACGATAGAAAACTTTATTTAAAAGCTGATATGGTTATAGAATAAATAAAAGTGCTTACTAATCTCCCGCATCTTAAATACCATATTAGATTTTGATCACGGCGAGCCATGGCCCTGAAGGCACACTAGCCAAACTTATTGACAAAATGCCGGGTGTGGCCTATCGTGTTTTATCGAACTGTGAGACATCCAACGGACATCCAGATACCAAAGAGTACATGAAAAGCTACGATTTCTTTTGTCTTCAAAGCAGTCCTGAAGGTATGTATGTATGAAAAACGTAGAGCTTTTTGACGTTATTAACAAGCGTCAACAATGTTCACTGGATGTTCGAAGGAGGAGGCTGACCACGTTCCTCAGCTGTAACGACCATGCTATAACGACATCATTCAGTCAAGTAATAAAAATTAATGCCCAGCAAATAACTTTGAGAAAAACCATGACATTGTGGTTTAATGAAATACTTTAATGCTAACGTTTCGTTACAACCAATAACATCATCAGAGCGAAATGATTGCAGCAATAATTTCTCGGCTTAATTGACTTAACGATTGCAAACCGGTAAAACGATTAATGAGGCACACCGGAAAACATAGATGAGAAGTCTATGACTTGACCGCACTCCTACTTCAAAGTGGTTATACCTTGTTGCAAATTGTCCCTCAGTATAATCGTCTTAGAACGCTTGGTTTACGGTCGCAAACGTATTCGGTACACACGTAAATATAAGATGTCTTCGTCACAGGCTTGTGAGAAGTCGGTTAACAAGCTGTAGCAAGCCTGTCATTTCACCAAGCTGTTACAAACTTCCGCTTGACAACCTTGTAGAATCTCGTTAATTGCGAGACAGTAGCAAGTTGTTCGAACAACTTGTAACAAGCCGGTTGACGTCATCAGTCTTGTTACAAGTCTGCAACAAGATGCTTTACAGACTTTCGGACAACCCGTGCGAACGCATCGCGGTAAGGGCTTGTTGGAGCAACCTTGCAACAACTTGTTTGGAAGCATTATGGGTTTTTAAGCGTGTATAATATACATAATTTCATAAAACTATTTTCGTTCATATATGTATTTTTTGTCATATCAAGTTGTTCAGAAACGAGGCATTGAACCGATGACCGCCATTAAAACCATGGTAGAAACCGAGTGCTACAGCTGTCTTTGTCATCCAGTTTGTTGCAAGTTTTTGAAAGCAAAATGGATAGATTTTGGATGGAAAGTGCATACCGCAAATCTGTTACTGTACATCGCTTTCCTTATTGCTCTGAATGTCTACGCATTTGAGATACCATCGTACCATGAAAACAAAGTGAACAGAGGTAACATTTGAACTTATAGCTATGGCATGCGTATGCATATCAGTCTTGAAACGTTAGGGTCTCAAAGACTGAGTTTAATAAAATTGAGCCCTAAGAAGGGTTTACGTGACATCGAATTTGAGTTAAAAACAATGTAACGTAGTTATCTGTCGATCGTAGCGTTCTTTGTTCTTCGTTCGAAGTACCGACTTTTCCACTTCCATTTATGGTAAACCTACATTCACCGAACTTCCATACTAATTTCGACACTTTTATCCCTATGTCATTTAAACGTTGACTAGTCTATACCCTTCTTGATAAATATTTCAAATTGTGCTTATCGTATGAAATTTTTAATTCTGAAGTTATTACACTCAGAACATTTTTGTTAACACTGGTTATCCATTTGACATTTGCGATTGCTGTCTAATTAAAAGTTTTTCTCTATGAAGCGTTCTCCCTTCTGCCCTTCAAATGAAAGTTCCTAAACGAGTGATATATTTTTTCCTACTTTTGCCTTTTCTTGCGATCCAGCTCCCTTCTCTCATCTTTAAGTTAAATCAGCGGCTATAACTAGACTCCCAAGATTCAGAGATCTCACTTGGTTTACAAATTTGAAAACAGGTCCTCATTCCAACACTTGAATGTCAGAACCCTTAAGAGTTTCGGCTGATTATTCCACCGAAATGTGCCACTTCATAATTTTTCATAACTTTTCGGTATTGTCTTTTTGAATTCGACCTCCAAATTGCTACTGTGAGGAAGTCTCCTTATTTCGTAATTTAACCCCTTCTTTCGGTCCCTATGGTTCGTTTTCGAACAATTGTGCCGGACAATTTCACTCCTCAAGGGGCCGGGAGAACCCTCGGTAGGAAAAGAAGTAAAACTTCTGTCAATGAAAACATTGGTACGTTCCGCTTTCCTTGTTTCGAAGTATCTGTTTCCTTACATATCTCCTTCCTTTCATTGGATTATTAGTTATAAATATATTTACGTATAAAACCTTGGTTAAACTGTTCATGATAGCCGATGCTAGTTGTTTAGGAAGTCCTTTTCTCTCCTAATTACCATCGCGTATCATCCAGTATATAATCTATTTCTGGTTTGGTTTTAACAGATCACTCTTCATCTTCTTTTACTGAACTGAGATCTTATGTTTAATTTTTCGATTGTTTTTTATTGTTTGTGCGTGGCTGCAAATCTATTTTGGTCTCGGTTAGTACACATGACAAGGTTAAAAACTGAATAAGATACTTCCCCAATTTTTCCTGCTCGAATGCGCATGGTTCTCGCCAGATGTTTGATAGGAATGATACTCCTATTAAAATCCCGCGAGGACCACGCGCATTCGCGCAGGAAGGCTCGGTAAAATCTTGCTTTCTGCGTGGTTTGCAATACGTGTATTTATGGTTTGCAATCATGCCCATTTATATTAGATTTAAAGACAAAGATAAGGCAGCCATTTTGGTGCCAAATACAATAGACGTTAACAAGATTTTTTGTTAAAGTCTCACCAATATGGCCGCCTTGACGTGACTTGAAAACCATGAATTGCTCCTAGAATCGACTTTCAAAAAAAATGCACACTCGCTTGGGTGATCGTGTTTTTTTAATCCTCTCCAATTTTGCGACATGCTGCGTTCTTAAATCCTAGTATCCAAACATATAAAGCCAAGAGGTATTTTTCTAAAAATCAAAAAGGAAACCAATTTCAATTGTAGTAAGTGTGGCACAGACGCCATTCGGATTGAAATAAATGTTAGAATTCGCATTCTCCGGAAATGGCTTTGTCAGGTTCGGCTATCTAGTGGAGCTAAGACAGGAGAAATAGACGAGATTAATATCAGTGGATCCTACCGTCACATAATCTTAATAAATTTTTCCCCCTTTTCATGGGAAAAATTGCGATTTTTGGGAAACGAAGCGAAAGAAAGAATAGGCCTTTCGACTGTTTGTCTTATTTTTTCTTTAAATCATAAAAGATAAAAAGTGTTTTCCAAGCGTCTTGCAGTATGTAACTATTGAAAAGCATAAGTAGTAACTTTGTTACTATCAATACAATACATTTACAATAATAGACATAACAGACGACTACTGGACGTTCGTCAAGCTCGTTCTCTCAGAAAAACGATTTCTGCCCCCCAGACGGGAACCCGCAACCTTCTGATGACCGGTGAGACGCTGTAACCATTGAGATACCACGATTCAGATGGTGAACTAGGGTGCAGGTTCGTCATATGTACTGCCTAAGCGAAAGTCACGATATGATAATAATGATGTACAGTTCGTGTTCAGGTTTAAGTAATAGACATAACGTTTTTATGTCATACAAACCATCTGTATTGATTTGTTACTGATTCAGTGTAGAAAGATAATAGATTATTTTTGGTATATCACAGACTGAAATTGAAATGCTCCTACGAGTCATTTGTCATGATTGTTTTCTGCTAAAAATGGCGTGGCGTTTTAAACCAACAAATTCTGAAATTTTGAGGAGGACGTAGCCCTTGAACCTATACTTCGGGCTCCCATGTTGAGGACCTTAGCCCTGCGTTGAGAAATTCCTGGCGCCATCTCTGCTTCTACACTAGAAACTTCACTGTTCGCTGTGGTTCTATCATTTGAAGTAGCGTCAATTATCCTAGACATATATATTTTTTAAAGTTAATTGTTTTGACCTGAGAAAATCGTTAGGTGCTTTGAAAGTTAATGATTTAGGTTAGTGTAGTCTTCAGAAAGACTGTTGGTGAAAGTGACTGACGTTTCGACGGCTTTAGCGGCAGTCATCTTCAGACGCAAGTGAAGATAACCGCCGCTAAGGCCGTCGAAAAGGTCAGTCACTTTCACCAACAGTCTTTCTCAAGATTACACCAAACTGGATGATCAACATCCACAAGCATCTGTATAAATTTTTCCCGCCTATTCCGTTCTATTGCATATAGGGAAAAACATGGCGTCGGTTCATGTGACGGCATCGATGGCAATCTGTTTCTTTTTTGCTACAGTGAATGGTCTGAAAGAAGTAATACAGGTAAGAGTAATTTTTCACTACTAAGGGAAAAAGAGCCGCAGACCACCGTCTAGCGGGGGAAAACACTGAGCTGATCAAAAAGGATATGGCCACAAACTAGACACTTCTATTAAAATATTTTGGGCATTACCGTTGCATTCTTCAAGTTTATCCTTTTTTATTGTTATTTTATCTTGACAAATTTGTACAAATGCTTGGATTTATCTCATGAACAGAACCTCTCACAAGTTGGCAGTGATCTATGTCCTGAGTTAAGGACGGAGAAATAGTTTTCCAGGGTAGTAGACTTTACCTCCCAATATTTTTGATGCAGCACTAAATCCTCCAATTTTATTGCTCTAGGTCTAGAAACGTCCTTGTTCTATTATTTGTAGCATCGTTATTAATAAAATCAAAGGACGGAAAATGCTACTTTACCTTTAAGGAATAGACAACATTTTCAGTGTTGCCACACACGTTAAGAAACACAAGCGGAAGTTTGGGAGAACGAGAAATTCTGCAAATGTCCATGAGATTTCCTTTAAATCGCAACTGGGATATCGCATGTCCTTACGCATCCACGTTGCCTCATCCATCAGTGCGGCTACTAAAATGATGTTCTTTTTCAGTTGATATTCCAAAGGTTCCGTTACTTTTTGAACCCTGCCAACTATTTGGATTGCGCTATGTACGTATGTGTGATTGCATTTGCTACACCAGTAAATAAAGAGATTGCCGTGAAAACAAGTCTTCAATGGAAAGCATGTTCTGTGGCTCTTCTGCTAGCCTGGATTAAGTTTGTGCTTCACTTACGAAGATTTGCTAACTATGGAATCTACGTTTCAATGATAAGGAGAATCTGCATTACTCTAGTGAAGGTAAGTAATGCACCGTAAAGCTAGTCACCAGTGTATAATACACCACTTCGACGTACCGAGTATTAGAGAGTGGGACGAGTTTGGGGGTGAACTATCAAAGTTTTTGCATTCATCATCATGGACTTGCCCAGGATTTCTGAGCTGAAAGTCAAAGAATTAAAGAAGATTTGCGACTACGTGGGTTGAGAGTAACTGCATGAAAATAACTTATGTCATTTTCCCGTGAAATTTTTCACTCCTTTCACTGTTGAACTTGCCCCAGTTCCTGAATACACGGTATGTCAAAGTGGTGCGTTGGAATGCTGGTTCTGGATTCCTTTTAATACCATTAGACGAAAAACACACAACGAGCGTGAAAAGGCCTACTTTGGGAGAATTTTCAAAGTAATTTAATATTTAATGTGCAACTTCAAAATGTAAAAGAAGAGGTAAATTATCAAGAGAATTGGAATTTTCTCCTGTAAAAACAGGGGTTTTCTGCTGTCCAAAAGCTGTTCTTATCCATGTAAACGAACATTAACTCTTTGCTGTCCGAGGACTTTCGCCTGGTCGAGTAAAATCGTCTGGCGTTAGCCAGGGTTAAATACTAAAGTCTCCATAAGTTACTGAGGACTTATACGGACAGGAAGGAGTTAACTTAATAAAAAGCCAATAAAACGGAAGTTAATTGGTCTTGAAGAAACTCTTGAACTGATAAAGACAACACCGACAGTGTGTCAACATCTCGTATTATTCTTAATCACGGAGTGAGAGCATACATAGAACAAAGAACTAGAAAATTCTCTTAAAATTCATTCTGCAGTAACGGATCGCTGTGATTTCGTTAGCCGTGAAGATGACATTTGGAGGTTAAAGAACTTTGTAGAGCAGAACTCATTAAGTGAAAAGAAGTAAATTATGCATGTAAGCTCTATATAGTTCAACCTCGTGGACATAATGCACCACTTCAATGTACCGAGTATTAGAGACTGGGACGAGTTTGGGGGTGAAATATCAAAGTTTTT
The DNA here is from genome assembly GCA_036872915.1 of Nanipora kamurai. NCBI lineage: Eukaryota > Metazoa > Cnidaria > Anthozoa > Scleralcyonacea > Helioporidae > Nanipora > Nanipora kamurai. The sequence goes on along the minus strand of JBAHVQ010000499.1, from coordinate 67,685 downwards.
GCATTCATCATCATGGACTTGCCCAGGATTTCTGAGCTGAAAGTCGAAGAATTAAAGGAGGTCTGCGACTATGTGAGTTCAGAGTAACTGCATGAAAATAACTTATGTCATTTTTCCGTGAAATTTTTCACTCCTTTCACGCAGAAACTCGCCCCAGTCCCTGAATACTCGATACGTCGAGGGGGTGTGTTCATTGTCGTTTCTGTTATTCAAAGCTGGAAATGCAAATGAATTCGGCATCAAACAGCCAATAAGAAGCCAATAAGATTGTTGCTGCATTTTGAATACTATATAACTGAGCTACTCAGTCTCTTCTTACGCGCTCGTTCTGTGTTTAAGATGTTTCAATTGGTTTGATATGTACATAAGACGGCGTCACTAAACTCTATATAGACTGAATGGCTGACTACCGTTAATGAGCTAATCAAAGAGCCAAAAACGGCCGACATGGAGATTTTTTGGTCATTTCCCCTAGGCCCCAGGCTGGTTTAGTCGTCAGTGTTTAGTCCTTTGAGAACAATTTGCAGGAGGGTTTCCAGGATTGACTAAACAACATGGTTTTTAGATTTCAACTTCCGGGAAATTTTTGGTTGTCGAAACCCCCTGTGTTGGATGGCATTCCCCCTTGAAGTCATAATTTGATGCCCAGGGGGTAAGTTCTAGGTTCCGGTTTGGATTAAGGTTAGAGTTATTAAACGACTAAAGGACGTTCGTCAAGCTCGTTGACTCAGAAAAACGATCTTTGAGCCCTAAACGGGAATCGACCCCCCAACCTTCTGATGACCGGTGAGACTCTCTAACCATTGAGCCACTACGACTCAGATGGCGAACTAGGCTGCAGGTTTGTCATATGTAGTGCCTATGGCAGTACAATATCAATACTATTCGTTCTGTAGTAATTTAATAGACCTTTTAGGCCTTGAACAGTTTGAAATGACGAACGCTCACTGTGCTGGCGTAGGTGCTCG
>JBAHVQ010000499.1:18844-38668 GCA_036872915.1 Nanipora kamurai | reverse complement strand
ACAACAAACACGACCAGAAGTACCAACCTTAGCCAGTGGAACGTCTCATATTCCTGGCTGGTTTTGTCGAGAAATGTTTCTTTAAAGTCAAACTCGCCCATTGTCATCACAGCACTTGTTAATAAAGACAAACCAAAGTTGGTGAAGCCTTGTCGGTCGTTCATAATCGGTGTGAATGCCGCGGCAAAAGCCACAAAGAAAAAAATGAGCAGAGAAAGTACCTATGAATAAAAATGTTAATCAAACTAAATATACTTGGTTTCTGTTTGGTATACTAGTATCTGTTTCAGTCGTTGTGAGAGCCCATATTCCTCCACAATTGTCGTCAGCTGAATCAATGGTGGCTCCCGTTACTTTTGATTAAAGTGTGTATCACCCCAAAGTTTCTTTTCACAGCAAAAAGTTCACACACTTCCCTTACAAAAATTTTGTTCATTTTGTTCTATTTAATTTTTCCAAATCCAGCTATTTTATGGCTTGTCAAAGCCACGAAAAAATACCGACATTTTGGTAGACAAGCTTGGTACCTAGCTTGTGAGAACAGGTCTATGACTACTCAGACGTCACAAACTAATTTATCAAGAATGACCGCTATGTAAATTAGTTTATGACGTCTAAGCTGGCATACACCCGAGAGTATCGTGACCATACCCTCGGCAACGGTCTCCGTAGCTCATTGGTTAGAGAATCACACTAGATTCGCGAGGTGGCGGGTTCGATTCCGAGCCAGAAGACCCGATGTTGCATTTTTCGCAACGGGTCCCGGTTGGGTCTTAAAATTACAATATCCTCGCACTCGAAAACTTTCTTCATCGAAAATGTTTACTAGAAATCTGTTGTTTTTTTGCAAAGAACCTCTAAAAACGAACTGCATTATGGGAGATGCAACAAAGATCAATGATTGTTCAGCCGCGATACAAATGCTGTTACATTTCGTTAACAAGATCGAGAAAACTTTCCTGAGTTTATAAGCGTAAAGAGCATGAGCACTTTCTATGAAGTATGTTATCTACTGTTAACATAGTGCATAGATAACATAGCACTTTGGTTCCTTAGTCTTACAATCGCAAACAACCATTGTTTCTTCACCAATACTGAACGATATTGTTGAGAAAAACACAAATTAAATCACTAGCGAGACATGGTTTGCATATCCGAGAAAGAAATTACATAAACTGAGCCAATTTTCACCTCCATTATCTCGTCAATTACTGACCTGTTTGAGATGCAATATCATACACTCAAAAGTCGTGTTTCATCAGATATGAACACCTCGAAGTTTGTAAGAAACCTTGACTATCGCCTCGGTTTTCGACTAACTTCTCAATTTTTGGATGTCCTGATGAAACACTTCTTCTTTTGTGTGAAATGTTACATGAACAGTATTGTTGGTTCATCTATGTTGTTACAGCAACGTTCAGATTACAAAGTTGTAATATCTTGCGAGATTTTTTGCTATTGTACTTGGCGTTACTAACCTTGACTAATGTAATGCAGATTTTTTTCATCATTAGGACGTAAATACCAAAGGACGAAAACCTTCGTAAGTAGAGAACTAAGTTAATCCAGGCCAAGAAAAGTGCCACGGAACATGCCTTCCATTGCTGACTTGTTTTTACAGCAGTTTTTCCATTAGTGGGTACGGCAAATATAAACACACACACACATACATAACCCATTCCAAATAATTGACTGTGTCCAAAAAGTAACGGTATCTGTAAAGTATCAACTAAGAACAAAGGAAGTTATTTTTAAAATAGTCCTACATAAACAGTGCAAAAGTACAACAATGTGCAATGATATAAATATATTACTCAAGAGCTTGCTGATCCTCAAACATTGCGAGCAAGGTAATCCAGGGAGCTTTCTGGCAATTCAAAAGATTAAAAATTTCAATCGTTAAAGTTATAGGGGTTCTTTTCAATCTAAATGATCCAATTTCGGTGAGAAAGACAACTTTTACTCTAAAATCGATCGAATCTTAAATCTTCTTAGATTGATCTTTTTAATTTTAACTTTGGTAAAAGACTGATTAACGCCAATCTTAGACGGTTGATTCTTACTACTGAACTGTAACGACTGGAATTAGTTATAAACAGACTGAAATTTCAATCGTTAGAGTTAAGTAAAAAGTAAAGTAAAATTCCTTTATTTATACTAGATAACCCTATCAGCTAAACTACGCTGTTCGCCCTAGAGGTCCAGTAAGGACCATCCCTCGTGGGTCCAGTGTTACTACAGGAGGAAACCGGAGTACCAGGAGAAAACCTGCGATATTTGGTAGAGTCAAACTGGACAACACTCTTCTCATGTGGCCAAGGTAACTTTAATCAGAAAACTGCACTGAGCCGGAATTGATCCCTTGTCACAGTGGTAAGAGACACACGTGTACTACCACTGTACCACCAAGATCCCACCAAAAGTGGGGTGCTGTTTGGTGGGCTGTTGTACAATAAGCTATTCTTATAATATTTTAAGAATATTTTCTGTAGAGGTCCTGGTAATCGTCAGTATTTTGTCAACGTCATCAATTTTTCTCGCCTTTTTGAAGTTTGGCGCTTATGCTACTTTGGCTATGGTGCAGTTTTCAACTAAGATTTCTTCCTTTAACTACAGTCTATAAATATTATTCAACGAAAATTACTAAAATGGTACGGAATAAAGAGGAGCTTGAACCATAACTTTACTTTTCTATATTTGAATACTCAAGTCTCAATGCTCATTGCATGAATAAATATGAAGTTTCATCGTACACAAAGTAAGTACAATAAAATAGGAAAAAAATAAACAAACAGATCTGTATCGCAATCAAACATTCGTAAGGAACCAGGTGATCTCATCGCAAGCAAAAGGACTGGGTCTAGCGGTACAATAAAAATTCAGTTTCATATCTTTATTCAGTTGTAACATTCTGTGTCTTTTGTACAACTGTTCGAAACTTTGTGTCAGTATTTCATAAAGGGAAAGGTATTTCCATTATGAATTTAAGAACAAAATCTGGTATAGTTAGGTCAAGCATAGTCGATGATAGTCAATGATAGTCGTTGATAGTCCATGATGGTTGATGATAGTCAATGATAGACGATGATAGTCCATGGTAATCGGTGATAGTCAATGATAGGCGATGATAGTCCATGGTAATCGATGATGGTCCATGATAGTCGATTAGTCCATGATAGTCCATGATAGTCAATGATAGTCGATAATAGTCCATGATAGTGCATGATAGTCCATGATAGTCGATAATAGTCCATGATAGTCGATAATAGTCCATGATAGTCGATGATAGTCGATGATGGTCGATGATAGTTGATAACAGGTCAATGATAGTCCATGGTAGTCCATGATAGTTGAAGATGATCGGTGGTAGTCGATAATAGTCAATGATAGTCGAGGATGGTCAATGATAGTCCATGATAGCCGATTAGTCGAGGATGGTCAATGATAGTCGATGATAGTCAATGATAGTCGATGATAGTTGAAACTCTTGCTCTCGTTTGACAAACAATTATCATGTACTGTCATGGATAATCGTCAATTACGAAGGACTACTATTCACTTTGAGCGTGTTCAAATTTTCTTATGATAGTCAATGATGGTTTTTACCGTTTCAATAGTCAACTAGTCAAACTAGTCTCATTTACAAAGTCTTACCTGAACAGTTTCTTTCAGAGCGTTAACACTGGCAAAAATCAAACAAATGATCATCGAAGCCGTGACATCAGTTGACGCATCATAATCCACATCTATCAAAAAGAAATACGTGTTTCAAAAGATTCCGGGCTAGTACTCGGCAAAGTTGTAATTTTATTAAGCTCGTCTACATCACAAAAAGACGTCGACATAGTTTTGTTTCAGTTCAGTTACACGTTTCACACTCTGAAGAAAAGCCTTTTCTCAAAACGTAACATTTTTCTGTACATAAGTTAGGTTCGGCAGTGTTCCAACGTTTCAAAGTTTATGTCTCCCCAAAATTTCTTCATACTCCAAAAATTTCACAGATTTCCCAGAGAAATATTTTGTCCATTTGTTCTATTTTCTCCAAACCCAGGCGTTTTATAGCCTGTCAAAGCCATGAAAAAACACCACCATTTTGGCACATAACCGAGCTTGTGAGAAGAACGAGTCTATGCCTACTTAGACGTCATAAGCTAATTTACATGGCGGTCATTCTTTGAAAATAGCCATGTAAATTAGTTTGTGTATGAGAATGGCGGTGTTTTTCCATGACTTTGAACGGGCTATAAAATACCTGGGTTGGGAGAAAATAGAACTAAACGAATAAAATATTTCTCTGGGTAATGTGGGAACTTTTTGGAGTAAAAAAAATTTTGGGGTGATGTACACTTTAAATTTCCACACTACTTTGCACTTTACACTTTACACTGCCTACGCAGCATCCTTCATTTTTATCTCAGAAGTCGTTGTTCAAATGGAAAACTTCTGCGAAGGAGAAATAGATTAACGTTTCCAAAGGACACGGTTTTCTTTCACTTCCCACTTGACTTTACAACACCCGAAAGCTATAGCGCAGTTGTTACCTGGGTTTGCTTTCGTCTTTTTATACGATGGTATCTGAAATGCGTAGACGTTAAAAGACACTAAAAACATGGTGTACAATAATAAATTGACAGTATGAACTCTCCATCCAAAATCCATCCATTTCGCTTTCAAAAACTTGCGACAAACTGGATGACAAAGACAAGTGTCACACCTGGCTCTGACCATGGTTTCAACGGCTACCAGCGGTTTCACTTTGTCACGCTTTCGGATATCTGGAAATAAATGTATCGGGATAATGCCAAAATCCATGTTACTTTGGAAAAAAAATAATGGTAATACTTTATAATTATGTGAACAATTTCCCAACGCAGCCTGGTGAATAATCACGCATGGTTTTACGTTACCCTGACTTAAAAGTTTTGAACGTAGCTTCCAAAACTACCGGTCATGACCCAACATTTCGACACTCCTATCTAGTGTCTTCATCAGGGATGACTGATCTGAGTATGAGGTCCATGCACAGGACTGTCGAATCGTTGGGTGTTGAACGGTAGTTTTGGAAGCTACGTTCAAAACATTTCAAACCAGAACAGCGTAAAATCATATCTGACTTTACAATTATTATGTCATCTGGGAAAGCCGAAGTGTGAGGCGCCTAACACAAACCTTGATAATTCTCACTAACATGTGTAAGCCAAACTCAATAATTGTCTTATTACACAATTTCATCATATACCCATGATTCATTTGTAAACAACTTTAACGGTAACGATCCATTTAACATTAATTTTATAAAAGCCATTGTCTGTAGATATGACATCACATCTACATGTACAAAAACCGGTGTCTGTGGATATAAAGTGGGGGATATATAGTGTACGGTGAACGCTAATAAAGTTTATGTGGGAGCTTGGTATATACCAGACGACCAGTGAACGTTCGTCAAGCTCGTTATTTGAGAAAAACGATTTCTCAGCCCTAAACGGAATCAAACCCGCAGCGTTCTGATGACCAGTGAGATGCTTTAACCATTGAGTTAGCAGGACTCAGATGATGGTGAGCTTAGTTGCAAGTTTGCCATACGTGCTGCCTGAGCAGAAGCCACGATATCAGAGTTTTGTTGTAAGACTTTCGTACTGTTCGGAAATAGTTGTCTGCTAGTAGCCAATAAAAATTGCAATGAGATCAAAATTGTATAATAACAATGTATAACCAAGGTTGGAAAAAGTGCTCCCATCAATTACAAATTCGATAGGGAAGCAGTGTATTTAGTGTGAAAGACTACAAAAGGAATTATTCGATAGCCCTCTCCTGAACAGGGATAGTGAGTTCATTTGTCTTGCTTAAAACAAGAGGAATGTATCCGACATACCAAATGCTACTCTGGTTTGTAAATATTATGAACGTAACTTAAAGAAATTCACGTTGGGTCGTGAACTGTAGTTTCTTCAAATTACGTTCATAATATTTACAAACCAGAGTAGCATTTGGTATGTCGGAAATTTCACCTGGTTGCCGTGAACTTATATCTTACTGTCAAGAGGAATATGTATTATTGCTTCGTTATAGTTAAAAACAACACAAAACGAACAAAAAAAGGGTAAAAACGACTTTAGAAGATATTTCGAGAAATGATTCATTCATAACAACGCAATGCACCTCCGTAGTTCATAATACAATACTACATTTTGTTGAACCACCATTGACCTAAGAAATACAGAGGGTAACGAATTTAAAAATTCCATATGATCGAGAAACATTAACTGAAACTATTACTAGAGTCTAGTAATTACTAACCGTATTTATCTTATTTAAAATTATTAAGGGCTCTGACAGCCATTAGTATCAGAGATTGTCTGTGTCTTTCAGTTTATGAAAAACGACTAACGTTAACAAGTTTGACCTAAGCGAATAATTGTGATTATTAACCTGATTAATAATTTTCCAATAAGGATGCTGAGAAAACAGCAAGGGGTTGAAGGGTATCTCTAGAATGCCCAATTGTATTGAGAATATAGTCTAAAACATCGTCTAACGCACGGAAGAAAATGCTACCAGCATAAGATAAGATATTTTCAACAATATCAGTCTATCAGAACTCCATGTTCTAACCGAAAAACAATAATGACACGGCAACGACGACCAACAGAGGAAGGTACCTGGCGTATCTACTGATAATTCACTTAAAGGTGGGTGAGGCCTTGAAGAGTTCTTCAAAACTATACGTTCAACGACAGAAAAGATCACAACATGTATGAAACAAATTTTCCACTTAAATAGTACAACCGAAACGTAGATATTGTGGTATAAAATTGTTTAATAGTCCAAAGAGCAGATGGAGTAATACCCATGCGTGAGCATCCGGAAAGAACGTATTGGTAAGTACATGTGTATGTATGTGTCTTTATTCATCTATAACTTAGGCTTGTATATATTCTGCTGACAGAATTTCGAGTACAATAAGTGATTTTTGAGGCGAGCATTTTGCCGGCAGAATAAGGTATGTTTGATCATAATTTGAGCAGAATAACGGAAAGTCAGTAATACTAATGATATGTATAACAACTGTAAGAAAAATTGAAAACGAGTGGAAAATACCAAGTGATTAATGTGATTATGAGCTAAAACGCGCTCACATGATTCCATCACATCCTTAGAAGTCAGCGGCATTACATAAAAGTGCCCACATAGGCATACTCCAAAGCCAGCGGCTTTGCAGAAACAGGCATAAAATGCATAAAATACAAAATACATCAGGCCCGAAGGGCCGAAAATTTTTCACCCGAATCAAGGTGTCCGAGCAGAATAAGCGGTTTTAAGCATTGCCGGCAGGTAGAATAAGCCATTTTAGGAGCAGAATTTGTCCAAGTCTACTATAAATATTTATATATCTGCTGTACGTCTCATCATTTGGTTTAGCGATATTTCAGTACATTAAGGAACATACCTGGTGAACACTCTTGAAGAGAAAAGAAATCATAGAATTTCATATACTCCTTGGTATCCGGGTTTCCTTGGGATGTTACACTGTTTGATAAAACACGGTAAGCTACCTCTGGCATTTTGTGCACTAGTTTGGCCATGGTGCCTTCAGCACCATGTCTTGCTGCCATTAGAATCTAATAAAAATATTTATAAAAGTGCTTGCTAATTGAGCTGGCAATATATGGTGAGAATAAAAACGGAGTATGGAAATCGGCCGCTTTCTTTGATGGTTCAAAGAAAACTGATGAAACTTTCTATTCTGCGGGAATTTAATTTTATGATTGTCCTACCGCAACACAAAACACTGGATTTCACTCAACTTTTCTCACATTTTTGGGTTTGTGTCCGTATCCTATTCATGTCTGTGTCCCTGTCCACTCGTGTGCTCTTTGTTCGTGTCAAAGTCAGCGCCATAACCGTGTCCATGTATATGTTCGTTCTCGCGTCGATGTTTGTGTCCATGTACGTGTTCGAGACCGAGTCCATGTGCGTTTCCGTCTGGCCGTCCATGTCCTGTCCGTGGCCATGTTGGTGTTCTTGACAATGTTTATGTTTGTATCCGCGTCCATGTTCACGTCCGCCAGTTTGCTCACTTTTTTGTTCTTGCCCGTGTGCGTGTCCATATTCGATTTCTTGTCCGAGTTTATGTTCGTATCCGTATCCGAGTTCTTGTGCGTGTTTGTGTCCGTGTCTTAGTTCGAGTTCTTATCCGTGCTGATGTCTCAAGCTCACCTGATTCCACCTTGAATGAAGCATCATTATCATGGCCGTGTCTTTATTATTCTTGATTAAACACCAATCGAGACAGTTCAGGGATTCGTAGTCTGCACTTATCGAAGCAGTGTTTTCCAAGAGAAATTTCACTACTTCGGTTTTACCGTTAGTTGCTGCGGCGACCAATGCCGTCCGTCCATACTTGTCTTTCCAGTCCATAAAATTCAAGTCAAATGCCACTAACAATTCAACAACGTCAAGATGGCCCTTATGCGCTGCTATATGTAACGCACTCTGCATATTTTCATCCCTGTATAAATGGCCATACAGCGATTTTCATTATTACGCTCTAAGTTAGACTTGGTAAATGGATGGACTTTGAAGTCCCATCGGTAAACAAACGGTTAAACAATACAAATTATGTTTCTTTGGTAACCGTATTAGTGATTGAATAATTCGTGGTGCTCCGGTAGGGTTTTTGAAAATTTCGCTGGGGCGCACGGTCCTGGAACTTCCACAAGTCCAAGCTCATGTCATGGTATTATTAATAATATTGAAAATTATTTTCAGTATTGTGCAATGAAACTTAAATACTGGATAATGAGCACTAACATTTGCCAACAAATTTCAGTTTAAAAAATCTACATATTTTTCACCTTACTGCTAGGGCTCCACAATCAAGAAGACATCTTACTATGTCAGCAGCACCTCTGTTTGCAGCGGTATGAAGAGGTGTTTTCCCTGTTGCGTCTGCATTATTAACCAAGGCTGGTTCTTTTGATAAAACCAGCTGGACGACATCAACGCATTGCGAATACACCGCACAATGAAGTGGAGATCGGGAAGTGTTTGTGAAAACATTTATATCGCCTCCATATTCCAAAAGGATCTTTAAACTCTGAAAAAAATTTTGTGGAAAATCAAGTATAGCAAGTCTAACAAAATTCTTTCCTCCTTATCCGAATTTTTCAAATTAGGAAGGTGCGATTTTCTCCTTTACTAGAAATTCCCGTTCTTATGAGAATCCAATTTTACGAAATCATTAGATTAACTAATTGATTAAATAATTAGAGCAATTGCTTTGAAGATGACTTGAGTCACCAAGTCGAAAGCCAAGCATGATATAATAAATTATGTGACGTTTTTACAAGCAAAATGTTCAATAGCAAACACAATCATGCAAACTTTCAAGGAATTAAGCTCTATATTGTTTACACATTTTATTCGATAGATAACTACAACAGCAGGAGATAGGATTTATAAGAGTAGGCGTGGCACGTCTTACCTCATACAAACCTCTCCCTGCAGCTAAGTGTACTGGAGTATAACCATCTTTTTCCTTCGCATTGACAAGAAGGTTAGCAAGATCCTTTCTCTAAAAAAACAACAACCTGATGAATACAAGATTAACGAAGGAATAAGTAATTGGCAAGATGATTAATCAGCATTTTAGTTGCTTGTTTGGTAGGTTGGTTGGTTAGTTTGCTTAGGTGGTTGGTGTATCAGTTTATTTGTTGTCCAGTTATTCAGCAGGCTAGTTTGTAGGCTAGTTGGTGGAGAGGTTGTTGTTTTTAACTAGTGAGTTGGCTGGTCATGATCGGTTGGGTGGTTGGTGAATAGCACGGTTAGTTGGTTTGTTGGTTTGTTGGTAGATTGCTATTTGGTTCGTTGGTTTGTGAGTTGATGATTGATTATTTGGCTGGTTATTCGGTTGGTATCTTGGTTAGTTTGTTAGTTGATTAGTCGGTGAATTGGCTGGTTAGTTGGATGGTTATTTGGTTGATATCTTGGTTAGTTTGTTAGTTGATTAGCTGGCACGTTGACTAGTTAGTTGTATGGTTATTTGGTTGATATCTTGGTTAGTTTGTTAGTTGATTAGCTGGTGATTTGGCTGGTTAGTTGTATGGTTATTTGGTTGATATCTTGGTGAGTTGATTAGCTGGTGAGTTGGCTGGTTAGTTGTATGGTTATTTGGTTGATATCTTGGTTAGTTTGTTAATTGATTAGCTGGTGATTTGGGTGGTTAGTTGGGTGGTTAGTTGTATGGTTATTTGGTTGATATCTTGGTTAGTTTGTTCGTTGATTAGCTGGTGAGTTGGCTGGTTAGTTGGATGGTTGCTTTCTTGGTTAGTTGGTTGGCTGATCAGCTGGTTGCCTGATTAATTGGTTGGTTGGCCAGCTGTTCGGTTGGTCAGCTGTTTGGTAAGCAAGCTGTTTGGTAGGCCAGCTGTTTGGTAGGCCAGCTGTTTGGTTCGCTAGCTGGTTGGTTGGTTGCCTAGTTGGTTGGTTCATTGGCTGGTTTCTTGGTTGGTTGGTTTCTTGGTTGGTTGGCTCATTGATTGGCAGTTTGATGGCTTACTTAATTAGCTTGTCTCTTGGTTCAACGGGAAATCAGGTGCTTCGTTAGTTGGTTGGTTGATTGGATGGTTGGTTGGTTGGATGGTTGGTCAGTTTGGTAGCAGGATAGTTGGTTGGTTGGTTTATTAGTTGATTAGTTTCTCAGTTGGTTGGTTTATTGGCTGGTTGATTTCTCGGTTGTTTGGTTTATTGGTTGGTTGGTTTATTGGTAGATTTACTGGTTGGTTGGTTTATTGGTAGATTTACTGGTTGGTTGGTTTATTGATTGATTTATTGGTTGGTTGGTTTATTGGTTGGTTGGTTGGTTGGTTTATTGGTTGGTTGGTTTATTGGTTGGTTAGTTGATTTGGTTGGTTGGTTAGTGAGATAGCTGGATGATTGGTTGGTTGGTTAGTGGGATAGTTGGATGATTGGTTGGTTGGATAGTGTGATAGTGTGATGGTTGGTTGGTTGGTTCGTGGGATTGCTGGATGATTGGTTAGTTGGCTGGTTGGCTGGTTGGCATGTAGTATAGCTAGATGGTTGGTTTATTGATTGGTTTATCGGTTGGTTGGTTTATTGGTGTGTTGGTTAGTGGGATAGTTGGATGATTGGTTGGTTGGACAGTGGGATTGTGGGATGGTTGGTTGGTTGGTTGGTTCGCGAGATGGCTGGATGATTGGTTGGTTGGTTGATTGATTGGTTGACAAGTGAGATAGCTGGATGGCTGGTTTATTGGTTGGTTTATTGGCTGGTTTATTGGTTGGTTTATTGGTTGGTTTATTGGTTTATTGGTTTATTGGTTTATTGGTTTATTGGTTTATTGGTTGGGTGGTTTATTGGTTGGTTGGTTTATTGGTTGGTTGGTTTATTGGTTGGTTGGCTTATTGGTTGGTTGGTTTATTGGTTGGTTGGTTTATTGGTTGGTTGGTTTATTGGTTGGTTGGTTTATTGGTTGTTTGGTTTCTTGGTTGTTTGGTTTATTGGTTGTTTGGTTTCTTGGTTGTTTGGTTTATTGGTTGATTTCTTCGTTGGTTGGTTTCTTGGTTGGTTAGTTTATTGGTTGGTTTATTGGTTGGTTGGTTTATTGATTGGTTGGTTTGGTTGGTTGGTTAGTGGGATAGTTGGATGATTGGTTGGTCGGACAGTGGGATAATCTGATGTTTGGTTGATTGGTTGGTTGGTTCGTGGGATAGCTGGATGATTGGTTGATTGGTTCGTTGGCTGGTTGGTAAGTGAGATAGTGTGGTGGATGGTTGATTGGTTGGTTCGTTAGTGGGATAGTTGAATGAATGGTCTACTGGCGTTGGTTGTTTGGTTGATGTCAAATAATTAATCTGCTCGTCAAAGACAAATCGCGCTATTTTGTCTAGTTGTCGCCCAATAATTGTTATAAAAACGTGACAATACATGGTATTGCGACAATACAGTATGGTACTTTCCTACCTGTAACAATATCCTCAATATATCAGGAAAATTGACCCCATAATGTAGGACTGTCCTTTCACTGTCATCACAGATTCGAAAATCTGCTTTACGGTTGAGTAGTTCCTCCACAACTTCAATATGTCCACGTTGTACTGCCAAGATCAATGCCGTCTGAGAATATTCTGTTGTCTGATTTACGAAGGATCTTGAAATGGAACTGAGATATTTTACTAGATGTACGTGATTATTCATAGCAGCTCTATAATCAAACAAAAGACGGGGGTAATATAAGACCTGTGTCTTGAAACAAGAAAACCTCAGAACAAAACCGATAAAAAATGCACCATTTCTGCAGATGAAATTCCTTCTCGATAATAGCCAGTTAAAATGTACTTTCATATACATCTGTCCACGGTATAAAAGCCTCATTAAGTAGCAAATATACCAATGAATTAAAAACTAACTAACATAGATGCATATTGATCGTTCCTCCAGGACCAAAGAATGTGGAGGAGTTATGGGTGACTGCCTCACTCCTGTTATGGTAACACTGACTTTTTTCAATCAGCAAGTGGTTGTGATGGAAGTCAGTGCCCAGATGATCTTAAACAGTAATCAAGAGGCATGATAGAACTAGAATCATTACAATTCTAACGTTTGTAGCTCCGCAAAAATAATTGAAAAAGACGTATGTCTAGCAAATTAATAAAGATTATTTCCATAATAACTGGCATGCGACAAAGAGCCCAGGTTGACCTTCAGTGGCTGATTAAATCTGGCAATAAGAAGGCTTCGCCCGTCCTGCCATTCATCATAAATTGAACTTCTAGTTTCCGGCAACTTTTCTGGGGAAGCCTTTTGAAAAACTAAATCCAGCCTCCCTTTTTTAGTTACACTTCAAAGTTAGATTTATAAGTGATTTCGAATTCGCATCAAACTAAAGTTACAAGTCAAATGTACCAGGTCAACAATGAACTAACAAAAGCAAGAGGAATTACTGTATTCCCTGCCTCGAATTTTCTTTAGTTATTTGTGCCCCATTCTCATCCCTATTTCTAGGTGATGTGATGAGAATTCTAATGCCTAAATTCTAAAATCAGTAAAGCTGTTCTTTTTACCGAGAACGATTTAAAAATATAGGATTCTGCGTGGGCAGTATATAAAACAGCGTAGAAAGTTAAAAGTTGATAGACTAATGAATTTACGTCGAAAAATTTGCCTTTTCGAGGAAGAGTCCTTCTTCAGAGAGTGATGACATGTGACATGTTCTCTGAATAGGTTTTACCAATTCTCGTTCAACATTTCTGGTGGATACAGTAACAAAAAACATTGAATTTTTTGACTGCACTGCTTTCTCTTCCCCCTTCTTTTTCCCTTTCTCTTTCTCCTCTCTCTTCCCCTTTCTCTTCCCCTTTCTCTTCCCCTTTCTGTTCCCCTTCCTCTTCCGATTTCTCTTCCCCTTTCTCTTTCCTTTTCGCTTCCGATTTCTATTCCCCTCACTCATTCACTTTGTCTTTCTCTTTCTTTTCCTCTTTCTCTTCCCCTTTCTCTTTCACTTTGTCTTTCTCCTTCTTTTCCCCTTTCTCCTTCTCTTTCTCTTTCTCTTCCTCTTTCTCTTCCTCTTTCTCTTTCTGTTTCTCATCCCCTCATCTTCTCCCTCTCTCCATATGCAGAAGATTTCTTTCCACAAGTTTTGTTATCAATCTAAACCTTGTTCCTAGTCTAAACTAAATTTGCGTACGAAAAAATGATACGTTGAAATTTAAAAAAAATAATAACTAACTGAGAACAAAATGGTTCACAACACGCACATTTAACTAGCAGGATATCATACTTGTGGATGGGGGTAAATCCAAGATTATCCTTTCTGTTTAAATGTACTTTTTCAAGATCTTTCATGGACTCGACAATTTTCAAAAGACATTGCTCCATGCCATTCTTACAAGCAGAGTGGATCAAAAACCCCTGTCCATGTTTGATCTCTTCTTGTAAACATTTACGTACAATGTTAGAATCCTGATCGAGACAAACTTGAACGGTCTCTTCATTTCCCCTATCGACAGCAACCTGAAGAAGGCTTTCATAGAGCGGACCGTACAGAGTGGAATCAAGCATTAGTCTTTCAACACTTTCGCCGCCTTTTAAAAAAAAAATAATTAAAAACTCAACACTGCTCCAAGGTTGGCACCCAAGCCTTGTAATATTTCACTTCGATTTCGTTATTTATAAATTCTACTAGTACCATGCTAAAAAACAACTAAAATTGTTAAACTGTATATGAAACGAAAATTAATTTATCTTATTTATCTTATCTAAAATTGATCTTATTCAAACGAACTCTTAAGGTCGTTGTCCACTTCAACCGTACCGTACAGAAACGTAGTGTATTCCTTTGTTTAGTAAGCTCTCAGGAAAAACTAATGATTTTAAGACAAAGGAATACGCTACATTTCGGTACAGTATGTTTGAAGTGGAAAACGGCCTTTATAATAACACAGGGATACATTCTTCAGTTTTTCCGTAACTCACTTAGTTCTTGGCGTATTTTAATTTGAATAAAAACTGTTTTATTATAAGATTTAACGCAGCCTTGGTTATTAAAAAATGAATTATGACGTTTCGCCTAAAATACTGTAGCCTTCTTCATATTTCAATTTGATTGATATGTAAATGGCACAATGTGTGACGTCATATGATTGGTACGGCATTCTTGCTAATTAGAAAGTAGGTAACTTCTCTAACATTATGCAATGAAATTGCTTGAAAGCTTGTACGTTGGTTCAGTTTTCAATCCTTAACTGTTCCATGTCGAAATATCAATATCATAGTTCGTGTCCAAAATGACGAAAAAGTGGCATGATGACGAAAAAAATGACAATAAATCGATTCCTGGGGCCGTATCTGAAGCTACAGAAGCTAGTAACAATCTACCTCAAACTCATCAATAATTCATGAGCAAAACACAAAGGGAGTCACTACCGAGACGTTTGGATATCTGAGGAAGAAACTACATAAATTAAGCCAACTTTAACCTCGATTTTCTCCTGAAATACTGATTTTTTTGAGATACAATATCCTACACTCGAAAGTCGTATTTCATCAGATATCCAAACACCTCAAAGTTGTAAAAAGCCCTCGGCTATCCCCTCGGTTTTCAACAAACGTCTCAGCATTTTGTTATCCTGTGAAACACTCCTCGTGTATGATATATTACATGAAGTATTATTGTTTACTGCTATTTACAGAAGAAAAAGCAAATGACCTCGATATCCAACACCAGCCAACGAGATTCTTGCTGCATTTTAAATATAAAATAACTGAGCTACTGAGCCGACTACTGATGCAGTCGCTCCGTGTTTAAGGTTATCGTTTAGAGGTTTAAGCCTTTGAGCCATAGGACTTTATGTTTTGCATTGCACGTTCATTAACCCTGAATTTAAGAGAAACTCACCGTTTTCCAGAAAAACATTCAACATTCTAGCGTATCCTTTGGAAGCTGCCATGAATATCGGTGAATTTCCTGCGGTGTCCATGCGATCAAGCTTTGCTCCTTGAAGTAACAGTTCTTTCGCTACGTCAGTGTTGTTGTATTTCGCTGCCACATGCAAAGGCGTTTCGCCATTTTCTTCGACTACGTGATTAACCAGGTCACGAACGAGATCCCGCGCCAACAGGATTTTTACAATATCTACATCACCCATTCTTGCCGCTACATGCAGGAGGCTTTTTCCATTGGCGGAAATTACACAGTCTACGGACTTCGAACGATCTAAAAGACACGTTAGCGCTTTTTTGCTTCGTGATTGTAATGCGTAAAAGATGCAGGGTTGACCACGTTCATCTTGCATGGAGAGAAGTCTTTGAACTAAAAACACAAAAAAAAGAAATATTTGATATAATATATAATTCATTAGATATTATATACTTAAGTCGCTAACATTGTTATGTGCAAGTGTCAAAGCGCATGTTTTTTGATTGGTTGAACGATCATCGCTTGGCAGTCCCGAAATCATGATGTCTGTGGCGTAATCACTGACAGCTGGTTACATTTCTTTCATTTTTCCCTGTTAGTTGTCAAGTCGCCCTTTACAGTTTACAGCCATTAAAAATACTGTTTGAAGGTTTTTGACGATGTTTTCTTTTGTGATTTGACACTCGGTGTAAAATGAAGGACTTACTCGCTGGTACCTCGGAGAAATAGTGTATTCTGTGGCCCAACAACGGTGGTTTCCCGTGCTTTCACGTGCTTCAACACGTGCTTTCACACCACAAACTAACATTTGCAATTGCTCGAACTTAAGAATGCTTAAACTGACGTTTGGAGCGACGGCTCTTCGTCGGAGTGAAACGTAAAATGGAAAAAAATAGGTGGTGTTTTTATATCGAGAAGAAATCATGTGACAAAAAGATGACCAATAGGATTTAAAAATCGATGACGAACTGGCTAATGAGATGTAAATATTGGATAGTCATGTGTTACTTTTAAAACGTCAATCAGTTTACCAAAAAGGGGGAGGACCTGGCAGAGACCTCAAGGGAATGGTAACACGCAGAAGGTAATAAACAACGGGTTAAAACAAAAGAAAACCCAACGGCATAAGGGATACAAGCCAATATTTTTTATGCTAGGAAAAACAATTATGTTGTGAGAAGGAAAATGTCATTATAAAATAAAAAATACAAGCCAATGTATTTATCCGCCCCTGCTCGCCAAATCATCAGCTTGTGAAGGGATAAATGAGACAAACTGAAATAATTACTAAAACAAAATAAAATCTGAGAGAATAAAGCTCACAAGCTAACGTTTTTATCTGCCCCTGCAAGACGAAAACAGTAACTTCGTGAGAAATTAACTGAAAGAGAAGCGCTCATTGATCCAATAGAGATAAATGGTTCCAAGTTTGAAAAGGAGACGACTTTCTTTTCTTTTGCGGCTATCGTTACTCCAGGAAATTTGTGAGATGGCACAGATTTTCAGATAAGTAAACAAATGGTTAGTGCTACTAAAATGCCGTGAAACGGGTTTATCAACATCATTGTTCTTTACGGAGCGACGATATTCAGCAAATCCGTCCGACAGACGTCGGCCAGTTTCGCCGATGTAGAGTTTGCAACATTTACTGCAGGATATGCAGTAAATAATGTTGGAAGAGGTGCATGTGAAATGATGCCGAATTACGAAGTCAGATTTGGGCCCACAAATCTGGTTGTTACACAGGTGTAACAGCCCTCAGCGAGGACATATTTAACAGTATTATATAAAGATAACAAGGCTGTCCACTATTCTGGAACGGCGCTACACTTCGAAGTCAAATATCGTCGCTTGGACCTTCAACTCTTTCCTGTCCGAGGACTTTTCCCTGGCTGAGTAAAACCATCTGGGGTTAGCCAGAGTTAAATACTAAAGTCTCCATAGGTCTCTGAGGACCTATAGGGACAGGAGGGAGTTAAAGAGATAGGTTTTAAACCCTTGTTGACCCTTTCCTGCGCGAGGACTTTCCCCTTGACGGGTAAAATCAGAACGAGTTCTGAGAACTCGTTTCGCTCTGACGAAGGGCCTGAGCTCCAAACGTTAGAATTCTTTATCATAAACTCGGCAGCCTACCAACCGTTCAACTTTTTGTGCTGTTTTATCCTGCCTACGACGCATCCCATTTTTATATCAAGTAGAGTTTTCTCTACTTGTCTGGTGTGGTTCGTCACTCGGAGTGACATGTTTCAAACATAGTTACTATACTAGGTTTGAATATCATCAATTCTCTCGAAATCCAACCGCCACCGACTCTTAAAACCCGGGGATTTATTTTCACTGTTTTGTTTTGGTTTTTTTTAACTAAATTTCTCAATAAACTGGATCTCACCTGAGTTTGGGTTTTCTTCCTCATTTAAAATTTTCACAATAGTACCTTCATCATCATAAATGGCTGATAGTTTGATCTCCGCAAATTTCTGCTGTTCGGCTTTCATCGAATAATTGTTTTCAAAATCTGTAAAATCTTTTTTATTGTGGGGCCTCCGAACGCGCGAGCACAATGGAATGCTTCTGGCGACCTCGCTGTCTTGTCGCGAGAGCTGATAATGAAAACTTTTTCGGCTCAGATCATAGTTTAATTGACGTCGATCCATTTCTGGTAACTTGCAGTAAAGTTAAGCAGACTAAAAAAGAAACCAAAACGGACTTGCACGGATACCCGGGGTGAGAAACAGCTTCTCCGATTTGCCAAAATAGTCTAAAAAAGAAAGAAAATGGACACACTCTAAACTTAGCTGAGAATATTAAAGGTTTAGTATCATGTCTTTTTATTTTCTTCTGTTTATTCGACTTCGATTGTTCAACATTACAGCTAATGTACAATGAGGCAAGTTTATAGCAGGCCCAAAGATCCAACTAGATAAACTGGTGAGAATCATAACGTAGAATACATAAAATAACATTAATATACAATTAGTTAAAACATCTATGGACTTACAATTTAACAGGCAACGAGACTTGTTCGTGGCATTTTAAACAGATTAATTTCCAGGTGTAAATATCTTCCACATCAAATTAAGTATTAAGTAAGTATTACCGCTTAAAACTAGTCTGTTTAGTGTTATGAAGCAAACATACCCAAATTTGCGGTCTTATTGTGACATGGTTCTATAATTTCAACAATATTCAAAAATATTGTTCATTCTACAACAATTCTTATTTATTTGTGTTGTTTGTATACACCCGTATTCTCCCCAGTTTCCACACGATGTCAAAGATTACGTAATTAAATGTCTGGCTTATCTTACGCCTAGCACACACGGATTGATTTTTAACCGATCGTATTGCATACAACTTACCGTAACTGACATATCGCTTCCTGTGTACACTCAAACGACAAATAAGCTCCGCAAATCTGATGTCAGAGCATAGCTGAACCAGTTCTACTTCATCTGACAATATCGGAAGAACTTCAGTAAACTCACCAACAAGGAGCCAATCAACACTCATTGGACGCTTCACAGGCATCTTTTCAAAATGTAAAATCGTCGGTGCAGCCGTGTCAGTTTACATGTATATCCAACGTTGACAAATGTTGATGTTGGACAGACAAAGTCACCTCGTGTATTCTAGGTTTTACGAGAAGTGTCAAACCTGAACACAGCTTTTCTGTCCACATAATACAGCTGTAGTGATACCGGACAAAAGTGAAATATTTTACGGTTCCCTCGTCTGTAGGTAAACCGTTACTGTCCTCACTTTGCCTCACAAAATAAACCGATCGAAATATTTTCTTTACCAACAATCGTCTCCGCTAAGCTAACAGATTTAAATCAGTCGAGATAAACATGAAATTCGCAGTTGACCATGTCATGTCTTTTAACCCATCAAACCAATCCGAGGAACACTTAATTATTTCCTGGATACCAGAATTTATCTCGAACAACACGTTTTGTGGTTCGAAGTTTTAATTTAAACACGTCTCATATCTTTAGAACCTTCTAATCTACGAGACCAAGTGATCTACCACCAGACACGTAATGAACCTACGTATCCCAATTAACCATATAAATCCCAACTAACCTCTGAATAATTGACCACAAGATTATCTGGTGTAGTCACCAAAGATTCCTTCGTCTTGATCCTACCTCCAACGGTAATGTGAGAGTAACTCTTCGTGGACCAAACAATACGATACCTTCCGGTCTGTCTTGTCGTCATTAGCTTATGGATTGACACTAATTAACGAACAATTTAACGGGGGCAAAAATCCACGCTGTAGCATCTCTTCATCTTTCAATAGCCATGCAGAAAATTGACATTTAAAGGAAAAGCTCCTGATAGAACAGAGGTGTGCTTTCATATTACCCTGAGGATGATTCTGA
>JBAHVQ010000499.1:1560-12798 GCA_036872915.1 Nanipora kamurai | reverse complement strand
ATCCCTGCCGGGCCAAGTAGAGTTTTCTCTACTTGTCCGGTATGGTTCGTCGCTCGGAGTAGCATTAACATCATTAGTGTTATTTACGTTTCAAACAAATTTTAATATCTCAAGAGCAAAGTAAGATACGAAAAAAGTGCAGAAACTGTTCCTTTATAATTTCAAGAGTTCTTCAAGTAAGACTCACTTAATTTTCACTCCACAGGCACTTGAACTTTCATCAGATGAACTGTACTATGCAGTGGATAACTCCCTATTCGGAAGCTAGAATTTAAGTTTAACTGTTCAAATAATGAACAGCGCCGTAGACTCACCAGGACGTATTCACCGGATAAAGGTACCCGGATTTTGAACTACCGACCCAGGTGATTTTCAAAAGTCTGCTCGCTTGTTTTTTGAAAAAGGTCAGCGAAAATCTGGGGTCAATTCAATACAACTATTACACTTGCTCTTTACAAGCGTAGCTGCTGTTTCCAACCTCAAAAACAATAAGTACGCGTGTAAATTACAAGTGTAAGGGTTTTATAAAATTGGGCCCTGGTTTAAGTTCGCTAAGTTTCAACTCTTTAACGCCCAGTGTCCGAGAAACACCAAGAACGAATGAAAAAATAATGATAGAACATACAGAGAACATAGAACAAAGCAAAAACAGTGATAGAACAGAGAGAGAACAAAAAACAAAGAAAAAAAAATCAGACGTTAAAAAGTTAACACTCAGTGTCCGATACATCGGACACCTGGAACAAAAGAACAAATGAGAGAACAAAGCAAAAACAAAGAGAGAACAAAGAAGAAAAGAAAAAAACAATTAATCTGGAAATTTGAAAGGAGTAACAAACCAAGCGTTAAAGATCATGACAGTATAGAGAGACAGCACCTCACCTGATAACCATTCTACACCCTCATTCAATCCCTCACCAGTTAAAGCGTTGCTAGCACTACAAACAAAGAATTACAATACCTTATGTTAGAGTTCTGAACACATGACTAAACGTAGTCATGGCGAAAGTTCTAGTTTCCTGTTCTTTTGACTATTTCTGCCAACATTTTACTGTAGTGAACGTACCAAATATGCCATGGCTTATCTTTGATTTCTTCAAGCTTCATCAAATTGCTAACCTATCAAAGTTTTCCAAAATAACCAAATTGAGACTTTTAAGAAATTACTTAATGTAATCCTGTACCGATACCACAGGAAAACTGAGAAAAACTATTTTCTACACGGAAACCACAGGATTTCAAGGAAACGATCGTTTCTGGCACCGTACTGAGAAAATCACGGAACCGAAATTCTGTTTCCAGTACTATAGCCATTGCTGCTGCTTTGTCGCACAGTAGAAGTATTTCCAAGCGATAATTGATGTAGGTGAGATTTCCTGGCCAAGCCGCAATAAGTAGAACTTTTTCTTTTGTTTTGACGCTCATTTAAGTCTGAATTCCATAGCAGAGAATTTGTTCGCGCGATCAAAATTGAAAGAAATCCGCCTTAAACAACTTGCTTCATAATTTTGTGATGATATCTGAGCGTGCGAAAGTCTACCAGAGTTGGAGTTTGATCGACTGTCCAGGCGAACGAAATTAACGCTGATTTCGATCAGAGCGATTTTGATCACGCGAATAAATTCGCCTGGATGGAAATAGAGCTTTAAGAAGTGAGGCTTCAAACTTCTTGCACGATCTTCTGTTGTTCAACCGCAATTTTGTTTCCACCCCAGAATGCGTTGCATGATATTGCGTGTGTGCCACACTGAACTCTATTATAGACTGGAAGGCTGACTGCCGCTCAAAAAGTGAACCCAAAATGGCCGACACGGGGCCCTTTTGGTCGTTTCCCTCAGTCCCTCACGCGGTCACTTTAGAACCAGTCCTTAACAGAAACAACAACTCAAAGCTTAAACCAAACCGGAACCTAGAATGACCTCCCTGGACACCAAATACTTATTATGATTTCCAGGGTGTAAGGTCTCCATCTAAGACATGGTTTTCCAGGGCGACCAAATTTTTCGCAAACCAAATTTTTTCCAAACCAAATTTTTCCCAAACAAAAACCCCAGGTTGTTCAGTAATCCCTGGAAATCCTCCGTGTAAATTGTTCTGAGAGGACTAAACACTAACGATCAAACCCGCGAGGGGGCCTGGGGGAAAACGACAAAAAGGCCTCCATGTTGGCCATTTTTGGCTTCAGTTTTTGATTAGCTCGTTAACTGGAGTCAGCCTTCCAGTCTGTACAGAGTTAAGTGGTGTGCCATGGATGGAGGAGGCCTGGTGGTTTTTCTAGATAACCTCTATACTAAAGGCCTAGTTTTCACCAGCGACATAAGCATACGCGTAATGACATACACAAGCACTGTAAGTATTTCATGGTAACCCTTTGTTTTTTTCAAAGTACAGAGAGGTTAACCCACCATGAAGTGCTTACGCTTATGCTTATGTCACTAGTGAAAACTAAGCCTAGTTTCTTCTCTGGTTAATGATGACGATGCTTCTTCAAATTAGTATTATCAGACATCAGCAAAAATAAAAATTGTTTCTCATGGGTCCCATGACTTGTAAGTGCCAAACCGAAATCTGAAACGACGAATCTGAAATTACGAAAAGTGAAGTCCTATGGTACGCTTTCACGTTATCATACTACCAATGAACACCTTTCTAGATAGTCACTATTTACGATTTAGTTTGTGCGCGCGCGTACATTTATTACCTTTACTGACGATAACGAGTCCCTTAGGTCCATCTTATTCGCAAAGAAAAGAATCGGCACGCGTCTGGATGCAATGTCTATAGTAAAGTAAAATTTCCAGGAATTACGATGTTTTTTCCCATAAATTTCAGCCTAAATCGAGTAAAAATTGGTTGAGTCATTTCTCAATTCTGAGGTGCTAATTTGCGATCAAACAGTAAAATGAACCTAAAAAAATACCATTTTCGTTCGCTCCTTCCCCAGTTGTTAATGCTGTTCTCCTACGATGGCACAATGCAGGCCACGTCAAATTCACCGGCTTAACAAAGATTGCTCGGGAAGGGAGGGACGGAAAATCTCATGTGCCATTGCTGGCTTAGCGGTACAGCTCAGCGGAAGGCAAGAGCGGTTGTCTCCGCAGGAAAATTTGCTCCCAGTTGCTGCTTAAAGAGTCCAATGGATACAGAATTACTGTACTCAGTGAAGTCTGCACGCAGACCAATAACTTTTCGTTTTAAAACATCAGCAAATTGTTACCTACCTGCATGTTTTATTAACAAATCTAATTCATCTTTTGAGACCACAACTCTCAGCTTATCGCTGCTATCAATCACAAATATTATTGCTTGAGCATCCCTAAAATAAAACGAAACTAATTTTTTTCCACTTAAAGTAGTTTCAGATTATCTCTGAATGAATGTGTTCTACCGAAAAAATATACAAAAGAATTAGAGTAAGAAACACATCCTGACAACCAACATCTTATAAACCAATGTATAAGATAAATATTGATAAAGGTGAGATTTCAACTTTCTTTCAAAGTTGTTGTTAGAGCCGAGGATTTGACAATGACTTTGACATAACTCTGAATATAGTCAATTGAGATGTAATATGTAAAGAATGAGTTTGAGTGTTTCATCAGGGGATCCAAACACGAGGAAGCATAATGGAAACACAAGGCCGAATACCAAGTGCTTGCACCTAGATGGCAACGACCATAAAATAATGCATACTGACAAGAATCTTTCTTGTATCTGATAATTTCACCAAAGCATATCAAAAAGTGACCTAATGCAGCAAACTTTCAATTGATGAACAATGACAATTTGTTTAATATTAATGCAGGACCCCACTGAAAAACACGAAAGTGATGTGGGTATCCTGAGTAAAGATTATCATCATCAGATTATCATCATCATCACATGCAACCAGGTCACCTAGCAGATGTCACCCCCACTTTTCTTGAGAGACTGAATAAACCCTCTTTGTAAAAATTTAGAACTACAAGAAACCATAACAGCAACTGTAGTATGTTCAAAGCGCAATGATGGTTAACAGCAGTTATCAAGAGAGATTTTCTTAGGAATGTTTGTAATGTACCTTAACTCCTTCCTGTCTGCACAGGTCCTCAGTGACCTATGGAGACTAAAAAGTCTCCATAGGTCACTGAGGTACCGTTTAGGTACCATTTAAGTCTGGCTAATGCCAGACAATTTTACTCATCAAGGGGAAAGACCTCAGACAGAAGAGAGTTAATGCCATTACTACACACTAACAATGTATGTAGTGTATACTAATACTACACCTTCAGAGATTAGTCAATTGTTAAGATTGATTAATCAATCATGTACTGTACACAACTCCATCAATGTAACCGTACTGTAATACTAACTGTATATGTAATACCTGTAATAATGTTCCCATAAGTTTCTGTATTTCCCTTGACCTGACATATCAAAAACTGTGAAGGACAAACTAAAATGGAAAATTTGAATGATAATGGTTATACACATTCCGTAGTTCCAGTCAACTATACATAAACTTACATGTAATTCTTTAGCTCTTTAAAAACCTGTTTACACTAGCAATTTTTGCTGTGATTTATCTTATCCTGATGCACGCAAGCAAATAGATTCACTCACAAAATGTATTGGAGAACTTGTGCAAAGCTATATGGTTCAATAGTTTCTTCAGTGAGCCCATTTGATCAAAAGTGTGAGGATGAGAGAAGTCACAGCAAAAATCACTATACAGTGACAACAGACCTTAAGAAGACTTCAATTGGCTATTCCCACATGATTTAAGTCAAATTTGCACGAATACAGATGGACAGGACAGAACAACATCAATTTTGGAGCAGTCAACTCAACCTAGACTCCAGCATATTTAAAGTAAAATTCAGTAATTATAATACTTCTTATTCGGGTTTTGTCTAAGTGCTACTGGATTTCATTAGTTCTCACTTCTCGGGGACACCAAAATCTGTTACTTCAGCAAACTCTGATGTACTGAAGCATGTCCCTTAACACATATTGGGTGCCCCATTCTCCAAGTCTGCTGTCCAGAAGTCAGTAATGTAGAAGTGGCAAATGCAGTTGACCAGCATCATATTCACAAGAAGGAAATTCGCAAGAGAAACCGGCACTATAAAAATTAGGAGGAACCTACAGGTAACGAACTTCATACCCATTCCTAGCCTAGAAATCTTATCTTGCCAAGATGATAATTTTTTTTAAATGATAGCTAAATGGGTCCAATACCATCAAAATTCTTAGAAATATCCACTCACCCCAGCCCACTCACATGCTAATTCAAGGACCAACCACTCACTGATAATTTGACTCACAGAATGTTTTCATTCGGACACTAAATTTCCGCTTCCATTGTTTTTCTATGATATTCATCAGTTATTCAGTTTCCATGACATTTTAACATCTATTTGAGAAACCTTTAAAAAATTTCTCTTTACAATCGGTTATTCCTGTAAATTTTACTTTTCCCCATCAGCAGCCTACCTCTGGGTTGCAAATTTTTCAACGCTAAAGCCAATTGTTGGCACAATATCCGTCGCCTGGGCCTGTAAGAAAATACTAGTGGATTAAAGCGAAAATGCAGGCGATTAATATCACTTCGCTTGTACAAACTTACTATTTACCGTACTTTATCTGGTTTTAGGTGATTAATTATTGTTGTCTTGCCACTGTTATCTAAGCCAACACACAGAACGCTTGCCTCTTTCTTCTTCACACCGAGCCAAATGGCTAGTTTGTCAAACATACCCATATCTTCTGGCAAAAAGAAACTCCTAAAACTCAACCGCAAGGAAAGGACGCCATTTGCACAGACTGTTACTAAGCCGAAGATTTGGCGAAAGGCAAATCGGTCCTGGTCGGAAAGACGTCGTACTCGACCATCCTGCGGAAGTTAGCCGAACTGCAAGTGCTACTACAACAAAGTAAAAAGATGCGCTGAAAAATGTTTTCGTTTTGGTCGAATGACGAAGAGGAAACCAGCGATCACAGCGATGAGAGTGACAACGAAAAGGACAAGAGTAAGCTTTTGAATCAACCTTTATTTAACTTGACCAGTAGATTTGACGAATTGCCGTTTTTCAGACACCAAACCGGAGCGGTTTCTGTACGTTGGAAACGACAAGCGAGGCGAAAGCCCTAATCCGTTAACAGGCAACGATGTGTTTCAAAACAATCACAACGCTAACGTGCTCAACGAAAGAAAAAAGAAAATGGATGGTATGGAGTATCACAAAGCGAGCTATTCTGATATTAAAATGCTCTTGATTTCTGTAACTTTTTGCGGTAATTAAGTGGAACCTAATCTGTTTACATTTGCTTTCAACTAAGATATGCTAAATCATGTCTGGAGTGTCCGGAAAGACGTACGCGTTAACAACAGCACTGTCAAAGCTACAGAAACTGGTGCAAAGTCATTCTACTCCAGGCATGGAGGCGTTTCAGGTAATTTCAAGGGCCTGTGTGGCATGGTCAGTTTATGTTTTAATTATCACCATGGCAAAGGATTAACTTACTTGCTTGACTATAAAGTGCGCGTCAGTGACTAAGAAATACACTTCCACCGGGGTAGCGTAAGGGTTAAGGTTATGGTCAGGCCGTGTTGCTAAGGACTTTTGTATGCAGCGATATGGCCAGGGATAACGCTGATGGGGAGGAGTGCTCCTCCAAACACTTCTGGACTGATCAAGTTTTTGCCAAAGGTATAAATTATTTTACATGTGATCCATTAAAGAGGGCATAAATTACAATTGTTTAAAGTACATAGATAGATGGTACCTTTATTTCAATAAGCCCCAGCTAAACAGGATAGCCCCTGAAACAAATAAAAATGATTAAGTTTTGACTCTGAAATGATTTTATTTATCAGGGCATCAGCCTTAACTCCTTCCGTGGCATATCTCCCCCTTCGACAAGTAAAATTGTCTGGTGTTAGCCAGAGTAAAATAAGAAAAGTCTTCTGTAAAGTTCCTTTATTTATACTGTGTAGCCCTATCAGCTAAACTATGCTGTTATCCCTAGAGGTCCAGTAAGGTCCATCCCTCATGGGTCCAGTGTTATTACAGGAGGAAACCAGAATACCCAGAAAAAACCTGTAATGTTTGGTAGAGTCAAACTGGACAACACTCTTCTCACATGTGACCAAGGTAACTTTAGTCAGAGAACTGCACAGAGTCAGAATTGAACCCTTCGGTCAGAGGTGAGAGACACATGCACTACCACTGTCCCACCAACACCCCTAATAATTGAAGGGAATTGACCCTAAACAGTTAAAAATTGTCACACCATAATAACCGGGAAATTATGGTTGATGTTTTGTGTGTAACTCTGGCTGATACATAATCATTGTGCTCTAACTCCAGATAGGGGAAGGCACTTCATAACCAATGAATTGAATAAATTATTAATGTTATTAAGAAATTCTTATTTGCTTAACGCTGTATCTAACTTTGCCAGCATCAGTGCAATGTACATGCAAGGTTCGAAATAATTCTTGAAAAATGGGTTGTGATTTTTTACCACCATAATCACAAAATTAGTCAGTGTAACAACATAACTGCACACTTTTAACAGTCTTTGACATTTTACTTGTAAATGAATGCACAGCACAGATAGTAATAATAGCATACAATGTAATACAGAGTTAAGTATAACTGTGCTAAAACACCCATAGCCACCTGTCCACGTGCTTGCCAAATACACATGCACCGTAAAATATTTCAAGTACCATACAAATTTGTTGGTAACACAAAAAATAACATCTGATCCATGGTCTGAGCACATCTCAGATCTTTTAGACAGGGTGAAACACTTACAGTAATAAACAGTGAAAACCACATTTGAAAGTGTTGCATCAAATTTAATATGCAAGAATTGTGCTTTCACAAAACCAAGTTGTGATTTTTGTGGTATTTTGAAATTTCGGTCGTGAAAATCGTAAAACGGGTCGTGAATCGTTATTTCGAACCATGACATGTATAGTAGTCTGTATAATTCACCAAAGTTGATAATATTGCAGTACAGTAAATACCAAGTTCAAACCATGAACTGCAGTTAACACCTACCTGTGTCATGACTTCTCTTTAAATATGAGGAATTTCTTTTAGGTGTTGGAGCTAACACTGATTTGCTCGGTGGAAAAAGTTCCTCCATAGGTAAGGGGTATTGCCAAGTTCCCAACTGTGCTATTGTCACGTTTATGTACTGTGTAATAAATGTTTTGTAAGGTTTAAAAAGACGAGAGCGTAACCCGAGCGATTTTTTGGACCAGCTAAAACACGTTCTGTGAGTTTATCGAACGGCTTCAAAAATGAACTCCCAAAAGTGGACCCTGTGGAGTCAAAACAATGGTTCACATCAGAAGAAAATATTGGCATATCAGAAAAACAAGCTATGCCTTCTTAGTACAGTATTCTTAATATGAAGAATACTAATAGGGAGTGCTTTATCAGGTATAAAGTCCATGCACGTGACGTATTATCGGTGACTGGATTGGCTAAAATACTCATTAATTATTCACAAGTTTTCAAATGACACTTATTTTCTTTTCTTGCATTGTCGTGGAGATTTTGGTATTTGTTTGAACACTTTCTAACATGCACTGTAAGAGTTAACCAAGTATAATGTTGAAGAAAGTCACTTTCAACGAGTTGTACCGTAGTTATTCTCATTTCTTTCTGACTTTGCAGATAAAGGTGGTGTTCAGTCAAAGTCCTGGACTGTCCCAAGAACTAATTATTCATATTCTGACAGTACACAGACAAGCCAATATGATATTCTAGAGGATAATACTGGAGCAGACATCATTCCTCGGAGTGTACCATCAAATCATAGTGACGATGTCCTGCGACATAATATTGTGAATTCTTTAAAACATGGCATGGTCTCAGGTTAGTTCCTTCTAGTTCTCAAGAAAACTGGTATTAGACGACCAGCGGACGCTCGTCAAGCTCATGACCTCAGAAAAACGATTTCAGAGCCCCAGACGGGAATGGAACCCGCAACTTTCTGACGACCGGTGAGACGCTCTAACCATTGAGCTACCGAGGCTCAGATGAAGTAAATGGTTTGAACTTGGGAGAATCGTGACATGTTTGTTGAAATTGATTGTCCAAGTTAGTGTAGTCTTGAGAAAGACTGTTGGAAGTGACTGACGTTTCGACGGCCTTAGCGGCGGTCATCTTCAGAGTCAAAGGACTTTGACCTCCGCTAAGGCTGTCGAAACGTCAGTCACTTCCACCAACAGTCTTCGTCAAGACTACACTAACCTGGACGAACAACTTCTACAAACATGTCAAGACTCAAATGGTGACCTAAGGTGCAAGTTCGTCATATGTACTGCCTAAGTGGAAATCAGGCTTTACAATGCCAAATTAAGGCGAGGACAGATGGAGCATCCGCTTTAGGGCTTTAGAATAAAGACAGACTCATTTCTGTCCAGGCTATTAAGAAACAAACCTCTTCGAAAAAATCCACCGATAACACATCGAAAAAAAAAAGCCAAGTCATCTTCTTGGAAAGCCATTATGACAAAATTATTATGTATATCAGACAGAAAGGACACGTTTCGAAATGAGGTTAAAATATGCATTTCCCTCACGTTTCGAAAAGAATTATTCAGTACAGCAACGTTGAACCCGTTATCAACCAAAAATGGACGGCGTCTAGCTAACATTTTGGCCCACAAATTGTTGTCACAAATTTCCATTTAATTGATTTTCTCCAGCACACAAGAATACTTAAAACCGTGATGAGGAATTTTCAATAACGCCCAGTGCTAGATTAATCCAATAAGCTTTTTTTTTACTTTGGTTGCCATCATACATTTTCTCTGTCATTATAATGGGTATACCAAAGTGAAATTATGACCCATGTGGTAAACTTCTTGTGACATGAGTTTCTGTTTGATGAAAGCCAAGGTTTAGCGAGGAATCTAAAAGCAAAGATTAAACATGACCCAAAAAGTCATTTTGATGCATGGTATGCGATTATCAGCTATAAGCCCTCGATGACAGTGGTTTGTCCGTTTGACAAGTAAAGTCGTCTGGCGTTAGCCAGAGTAAAATACTAAAAGTCTCCTTCAATCACAGGGCCCAGTTGTTCAAAAGGCGATTACGTTAACCCAGGATTAATGAAAACTTTGTGGGTGAAACACTCCTAATGTAGGGAAGAATGTTTAAAGCTTTCTATTCATATATCATATATAAATATAGAAAGGTTTTATTCTAGAAAATCTTTACTGAAGTTATCAAACAGAACCTATCCAACAAACGAGCTGATTACATTTTAACCCAGGATCAGCAGTAATCGTTCTTTAAACAACCGAACCCTGGTTTTAAATCCCCTGTTTAGATATTCAAATGTAGAAAGGTTTTCTTCTAGAAAGTTTCAAGTAAAATTAATAAGCAGAACATGCTGAACTAAAAGAGACGTTTAAATTTTAATCCAGGATAAGCGGTAATCGTCCTTTGAACAACCGGGCCATGATGACTGAATCTCGCACCTAGGAGTTAAACAGCTTCACTGCAACTTTCAAGTTTGTTTATTTCCGTAATTTTCTCGTAATTTTTCTGCAGGACCTAATTTAAGTAATCGAGAACCATCTGCTCGCACAAGAAGAGCTCAAAAGTTTAACAATGCCTATCTTCGTTCAACTGGGCTGGGAAAATACACACCAGGGGTGAAAAGGCCAACCGAAAAACCTTACGACAAAGATAACAACTGGAAAAGATGACCGTGTGATGTACTGAAAAACCAGCCAGCAGGACAACAGCGTGCAAACACTTACGTACAGGAAAGTTGTTCTCGATTATCAACCAAACACGGGAACAGTGAATCAACGGGATTCTTCCGAAAAAATCAGAAGGATTCTTCCAAATTTCTGGAGGACAAAATGACAGGAGGATGTACATCTTGAGAGCACTGCTAATGAAGCACCAGGCGGAAATCGAATCCGAGAAAGGAGTACAAGAGGCCAGCAAATTGCTTTAAACAACATCACGGAAAGATATTTTAAGAATATTTAATAACTAACGAAATATTCAATAACTAAATAACGAAATATGTAACGAAACGTTAGTTACTAGATATTCGTAAAATAATATCTTTCCGTGATGTTGCTTAAAGCAATTTTGCTGGGCTCGTAAATTCCTTACTCGGATCTTGATAGCATATTTGAAAAGTGTCACTGGCTTGTATTCCGGATGTTTTGTAATATTGCTTGGAATTAATGGTGGACCAGCCATAGTT
>JBAHVQ010000498.1:4096-26887 GCA_036872915.1 Nanipora kamurai | reverse complement strand
TCAAGGTCACACCTACTCACCAGCCCAGCGCATGCTCCTACGACGCACCAGAACCACACTCCCCACCACAGATCAACTTTTGACACCCACCATGCTAAACTTTAGAATCGTTGAGGAGGAGATCTCAAAGAAAAGGCGCGATAGCAAGACCTACTACGACAAATCAGCTGGTGCAGAACAGGGACCACTCATCACTGGTACCTATGCTTACGCCAAACCACCTCCGCACCAACGTGGGAAACCATGGATCTACGGAGAAGTGATCAACCATGAAAACCCTCGGTCTTACACAATCCGCACTGCTCAAGGCCGCACTATTCGCAGGAACAGACTCCAACTAAAGCCTGCAGCCCCACCTTCCTGCCACCATCCCCGAGCAGAAGCCGAAACAAACACACGTCGCACTGCCATTTATCAGAAACCATCAATGGAAACTCTAGAGCAAACATGGTTCTGCCGACACTCTTCAGCTAAGCCTCAGTCTGCGACTGTTGGGACCTACCGTCCTCAGACCCCAGACAGCTCACCAATAGTAAACTCCGCACCAATCGACCCACAGGCCCCGGACGAACCCCCTCAGGACAAAGCACCAGACATTGCACCACCACAGCCCCTGGAACTGACGGGACCAACAGTCAAACAGACCCGGTCTGGACGGCTAATTAAAACCCCTAAAGGCTGAAAGACTACGTCACAAACTAGTCATAAACTTTTCTTACTTATCATCGTTGACTAAGAGTCGCTGAACACACAAACAGCTGACATGCGGCTCTACACCGTTCGTCGTTTACCGTCTGTAATGTTCCTAGGCTACGGATTTAAGTTAGTCCTAGTTTTTGTTTTGTTTTGTTTTTAGTCTCTTTCTCTTATTTTTTTGCAAAAGGGGGAGATGTTGGTCAGCGGCTACCCGCACGATAAGCGATAGCTTCTTGTAGTCGGCCATGTTGAAAGTATTATCCACAAATAAAGGAAGTTCTGTTACTATTATCGGCTCCTAGGCTAGTCGACAACGTAAGAGTGCTCTTTCAAGCCGTAGAGGTCCACTCTTCAGGTATTGTGGTCTTTGTAACCTTTTATGTAATCTATTCGTCAATCAATATTTAGTATGTAATCTAATCAAACGCAATGATTTTAGAATGTATTCAAAATATATGAAAATCTCTACGGCGTTGAACGTGGTTTTGCCCATTGGAAACAGTGTTGTAGTGATTGGAAGACAAGTTATTAAATTTGATCTTTTTCCATCTGTATAAGATATAAACCTCTATTTATGTCCACTATAGAATCACTAACAGTTTTTGTATTTTTTGTTATAGATTTACTTTTATTAAGTCAAAGTAATAAACATAAATTTTTTAAATTTAAATCTTTACCTGATAAAATTGTACATTTTCCATTTTCTAATGTTTGTGTTAAATTTATTTTTCTATCGTTTTCTTTAAATTTATTTTTCAACATTTCGAAAGTCCAATATCCAGGGTTAATTGTAATTTTTGTACCATCATATGTAAATGAAGCATTATGATCTTTAAAAACATTATTATAATCCCAAAATAGTGTTGCAGATTTTAAATACATTTCCGAATCATTTTTTTCATCGTCCACAGTTAAAATTTTTTCCAGTTCTAATTTTGTCCCTTTTCCTTTAATAATACAGTTATTTTTTTCCATTCTTTATTTTATTTAAATAAATGAATAATGAAAAGAATTTAGTAAAATGGTATGGAAAAAATTGGGAAGAACTTATAAAACAAACAAAAATCCAAAAAGAAAGATTAAAATCTAATTTTTTAAAACAATATCCAGATGCAGACTTACATAAATTTGAATTTGGTGTGATTTTTAAAGAAGATGCAACTTTTCAATGTGGAGATGTATATTTTAAAAAGAATTATATAGAAGCTTATGATATAAATTCCAAAACTTTTAGAAATAATAAAGATTGGGTAAAATATCTTTATTCCAGTGTTCACTTTCCAAAAATATGGAAATTAGGAGGAACTATTCAAAAACTTTCAAAAGGTAAAAGACATGTTGGATTTTATGGAAAAAAATATTATTGGGATAATTTTCCAACAGAATATGCTTTAGATTATCCAATCAATTATTTTAAAATTTATGTAAATAACACAGATTATTTTTTAAGTCAATTACCACCTTTAAATATTACAACAAAAAATGATGGTAAATGGAATTTAAAAGAATCTTATTTTCAATCTTTAGTAGATACATGGATTGCAACTTTTGTTTCTGGGATTTCTATTCAACATTTAACTTTTAATCCAGACATACCAAAACAAATTACATCTTTTATGAGATTCCACTTATATTTTACAGTTAACAGAGTAATGCGAGAATTTGAAACAAGAGATTAAAATGAGATTAATGCCATTTTAAATAAATATAAAGCCGGTTTTTTAAAAGATCACACTCCAAAATGGACATGGCAAGAAGTTTTAAATTATAACCACGAACATTTAGGGCAAGATGTTGTCAATATTAGTAAATATGGAAAAACGTATGGTCCAAGTGCTGGTTTTATAAAAGATTTACAAAATGATTATAAAAAATTTATTCCAAAAATTTCAAATGGTTTAACTTTAAATGGAACAGAACTATTAAATCAATCTATTGAAGCTTATGTTTACTCTATTTTAGGAGCACAAGCAAGAACAAAACAAAGTATTTTTGGTGACAGGGCATCAGCCCTTGAAACACAAAAAGTTTTTTGAACCATTGTACAAGATTCTATTATTAATTATGATACTTCAACATGGGTTAATAATATGAATCAAGCCATTTCTTCAACAAATGTAATTTTAAACATGTCAATAAGTCCAACATTGTGGTTAACTCCTAGCAATTTAATTATTTTAAAAAATCCAATCTCCGGGTATAATAATAAACTTAATATCTCTGGAGAAAATTTTAAATTTGGTTTAAATAAAAATTTAAATTATTACCATAAAAAAAGATTCTCCAAAAAATCAAAATAAAGATTTTTCCCCAGTTAAAACACGTGGACAAGAAGGAATAATAAATTGTTTGGACAATTTTGATAAAGAAAAACAAAAGTCTGTTAGTAAAATGGTAAAATCGCAAACAACTTTAGCAAAATCTGATTCCAATTTAAAATTTATTTTGGATGGATCATTTATTACTGGAGTTTTATTAGCAAAATATTTACTTTTTTAAATTCTCTTTAAAGTCTCTGTAAGTAAAAATCTAAGGAAAATCTAAGGAAAGTTTAAGGAAAACTCAAATTCTCCTCAATTCTCTTTAAAATATCTTTAAAATTTATTTGAGTAAAAGCTAAGGAAAATTTAAAATAAAAATATATAAATAAATGAGTGACGAGGAAAAAAATTATGAGCAAAACCTTAAGCAAATAAATTCAACTAATGAATCACCAAAAGAAATTCTAGATGAATAGAAAATCACAAGAGTTGTTAAAACTAAAAAAATAAAAGATCCTAGAAAAGTAGAAATGGGAAAAAGACTTGCTGCAATTTCTCAAGAAACAAAAGCAAAAATGAAAAAAGAACAAGAAGCAATGGCAGAAACTGCAATGTTAGAATTACAAGTGGAATATAATTATGAATTTATATTAGGATTTATATTAGCTACAATTGGAAGTTTATATTTTGCTTATAAACAATTTTATCAAAATAAACAAAAATCAGAAATGATAAAAGAAAAAAGCAAAGAAGAAAAAGAATTTGAGGAAAAAGGAAAATCTACACAAAGCAAAGCGTATTGTCTGAAAAAAACAAGTCTTGATAGTTTTTAAAAAACAATATACATATAAATAAATAATGGGTACAGTAGAACAAAAAGATTTAATGAATGAATTATATGATGCAGCACTTATTACAGTTGGAGCTGTAGGATTTCCTATGATCACTAAAAAAATTGCCGGTCAAGAAATGGGAACACCAACAAGTTTAAAAGGAACTGTAAAATTAGCAGCTCCTGTTGCAGCAGTAGCAATTGGATTAAAATATGCTCAAACTAAAAAATGCTCAATTTAAAAAAGTTAAAAATTAAAAAAAGGAATACTGGCATCTTTAATACCTGGAGGATTATTTAATGCTGTTGCATTTGTAGAAGCAGGATTTTTATTTAGTAAACTTAATCACACTGGATATAAAAAAGAAGTTGCAAGACATAACAAAGCTTTGAAACAATTTTCAAAAGCAAAAGAAAAATGGTACAAAAATCAAGTTTTAAAAAGAATAAAATAGAATTTTTAAGACATCAACTTTCTAATGCAAATGTAGATTTAAATGATACAAATCAAGCTTTAGAGAAGCTGGAACAGATTAAAGAAGAATTAAAACAAACTCAAATGGAATTGCAATTGGAAAAACAGCAAGAACCAAAATTAGAAAATTATTACACTCCTTCAAAAGAAATGAAATACTATCAATTAGTTATTGTTTGTTTAATGGGACTTACAAGTGGTTGGATACTTATAAAAATGATTTAAATTTTTTTTTGCAAGACTTAAAATAAATTGAAAAACAAGAAAAAGAAAAAGAACAAAGTGTATCGTTAGAAAAGTGAAGCAAATTGTTAGAAGATTCAGATTATATTCCAAGTGAAAGTGACGATTTTACATGTGAAGAAAGTGAAGATTTTACAAGTGAAGAAAGAGGAGAAAATCAAAGTTAAGATTAAAAAATCTCTTAATATTTTTTAAAAAGATTTTAAGAGAAAAAAAGTAAAAAGAAAAAATGGTTTTTTAACATTTATGTATTAATGCATGTTTTTCGCTTGAAATCTTTTTAATGTACCACCTGTATATGACATGATTCAAAATTAGCAGGATTTTTTCCCACCTCCTCTTCTCACCATGGGTTTTAAAAATGTGAAGATGAGAAGCTATGCGATTATTTGATTGATAATCACAATATAGACATGGAAATGTACTTTTTCCTCCTTTAAGGTAAAACTTTCTTCCTTTTGGAATATTTTTTTTATTTTAGAATAACTTTTTTATAAAGTATCAAATTTTTTTAAGTTATCTAATTGGTTAGTTTTGTGATATATTTTGACTCATATTTTTTAAAAAACTATCTACAGTTGGATAAAAATCAATAACTAATTCATCAAAAAATTGTAAATCAGATAAAAGTATCTCTTCATTTAAATTAACACCTCTTAAAATACTTCTAAATTTAGAAAGTAATTTTTCATATCCAGTGTAAGCAAGTTTACATTTTTTTTGAACAAAATTTTAACTCACTATATAACCTTTTAGTAAAAACACCTGTCAAAACACTCCAACACCTGTCAAACCACCAAGTAATATTGGATTTCAAGTGACTTTACCTGTTATTGCGCCGCTAGAAGTTAAACCAATACTTGAGAAATTTGCAGTTAAAAAATTTTTTTATATTTCCATTTATAACATATACCTAATTTATGGTAATAAAAGTACATGTTTATAATTCTTTCTTTTTTTTCATTTTCTAAATCTTTACAAATGTGATTAAAATTAATACAATGTTTTTTCTTTTTCATTTTTTATTATAATGTCCATATGCAATTGTATTTATTTTATCTTTTAAAATTATTCTTTTGTCATCACTTGCAGATAATGCTATTTTATTAATTGTTTGAGAATACAACTCATGTTTATCATGAGAAATTACATTAAATGCTCTAATTTGTTGATTTTTATTAAATTAACAATTTTTATAATGTTGAAAAGAAATGTTTTTCTTTATAACATTTTCCTTAATTCCTTTAAATTTTTTTCTCTTCTGTATTGTCTAATATTTGATAAGAATAAGATTTTGGTCGAAGTCCAACAAATTCTATCATTTGTTTTCCACCACATTCATCTTTAAACATTCCCAATACTTTTTTGATTTTATCAATTGGGAAATTTTCTAACTGGAAATTTTTAGGGTAATTAGAAGTGTCAAACAGTTTTTCTACATCTGGAAAAATGTCTTTGTAAAAATCTTGAGTTGTAATTTCATAAATTAAAGAATCTGTGTCTGTTAATAATAATTTTACATTATCTCCATATTTTAGTTTTATATAGTTATAATGGAAATCATACATTAAAGTTTTTGATAAATCTAAAAAACGCATTCCAGTGTATGTAGGTTTATCAAATTTTATTTTTATTCTCTTCCTATGGAAGATATCTTCAAAGTTTGGTTTTGCTGCGAGCTTTTTAAATCATTTTTGTTTGTAACTGGTCTTACATCTACTTAATTTCTAAGATTTTCCATGGTTTTTCCAAAAACAGAATTATTCATTAATTTAAAGAAATCTTTTTCAAAATCATTTTTTGCATTTTTTCTTAACTCTGTGTTTAAGTCTATATATTTTTTCATCCAACATTCTTCTTTAAATTTTATACCTCTATGGATTTTTAAATTTTTAATCCGAGAGATGTATATAGTTTTAAATTTTCTTGGTGAACTACATATTTTTCTTTATCTTGTAAAGTTGTCACTAACTTTTCAACTTTATTAATTACAAGTCCATCTGGAGCCAATGGATGTTCATTATGTAAATCGTGTAGATTTTCTGGGTATTCTAAATCCACTTTTAAAATGCAACCAGTTGGTAGCGGTTTTGAGATGATCCATCCATAAAGATTATTTGCATCCAAGTAGGTAATATATTTTGTTGGTAAATTTGGATCGTAATTTTCTAAACCTAAATGTGGGATATTTGCTGTAGAATATCTTGTCAGGATTTGAGAAATTCCACCTTGAATCCCTTTTTCTACCATTAAATGCATATCTGGATCTGTAAGTAATTCTAACCATATTTTTGTAATTTTTAGAAGAGCGTAAAATACCATAATACCATGCTGGATCTAATTTATAATTTTCTAGACAAACTTTTCTAAAATTTTCAAAAACATCTGCTAAAAGCAAGACATCAGTCTTTAGATGTAAATCATGATATTCTCCTAAATTTTTGATTTTAAAAGTGTCCCAGACTTTTTGAGCATGGTTATAATCTTATTGGGAATTGTGGGTATCATTAAGTTTGGAATAAAATTCTTCTTTTGGTGGGAGTTTGTTTCTTTTAATTTTTCTAAATTGGAAACATAATCATAAGGATAAACACCTTTTCTTAAAACTAAATCTAATTTTTCGCCTTGGTAATATTTACTTGTAATTTTAAATTGGTTTTTGTCTAAATTATTAATCAAGATTTCTAAGGACGTAGCCATAAATTTAAAACTATCAATAAATCTTAACTATCTTTTAACTTGTTTTCCTATTCCAGTCTCATTATCTATATAACCACCCACAGTAATTGTTTTTGTAAAAGATACATATTTTTCTTCAGTTTTTGGAATACAGTTAATTTTACCTTTTGTTTTTCCTATGTTTTTTATAAACAGGTGTGAATCATAACCCTCTAAATTATGAAAAATTACCGGGATAAATCTTGATTTTTTAACTTCTAAATTACAACAGCTGTGTGCAGCACCTCTAAACTTACCTGTAAAATGACAATGATCTTTCACATTTTTATTTTTTTTATTTATCAGACTTAAATTCTTTTTCACACAAATAACATTTTGTAGAATTGTTATAATTTTCTTCATCTTGTTTTGTAAATATCATCTTTCTAGAAAATTTAAATTTTTCATGTATTTCTATCAAGTCTTTTTCTAAACCTTCTACAAACATTTGACGTATGTCCTCTTCTTCTTGACTTTTTGTATATCTTACAATTCTGGCTATATAAACACTATCAACAAAACATTTTAGATAATAACAAAATCCAGATGGCTCATGTTTTTGGTATTGTTTTGTAAAACTTTCTTTTGGATTTGGTTCACAAGTTTGGATTGGTTTTGTTAAACACTCAAAATCCGCATAAACTATAAATGGAACTTGTAACATTTTATGGAAATTTTTAAATTCTACAATATCATCTTTACCTTTTGTTGGAAATAGATTTGGTGTTGGTTTATGCTCTTGACAATATTCTAAATGGTTCTCTAATGTTTTTAATGTTTTAAAACAGTTTGAACAATAAAGACAGAAATGTCTTTTACCTTTGTGATTAGACGTTTGTTTAGATAAAAGTCGACTTAAATTATTTACAACACCATAGTGAAAATCTCCTTCTTCGTTCTGAATTTTAAAATGTACAATTGGATTTTCTCTGCTTCATCTCTTATCTTTGGAACTCTTAAAGGATAAATCTTGTTATTATCATCGTAAGAAAGAATAGTTATGGAAACATTATTTTTTTCTGCTATATCCGCATCTCTTAAAGTTGCTGGAAAATTTACACCTTCCCAGTTATATTTTTCAGATTGTTTTTTGAGAATTCTTGTTATTTCTTCACCATGTCTTTCTGCAGGATTTAACGCTCTTGTAAATGCATACTTAAAACTATTTGCATCTCATCAATAGATGAGATCATCACTCAAAGTTGAGCATAAAAGGAACTCGTTAGGACGCTTAGATCACCCCTGATGAAGACACTAGACCGGAGTGTCGAAACGTTGGGTCGTGAACTGTAATTTCTTTAAGTTACGTTCATAATATTTACAAACCAGAGTAGCTTTTGGTATGTCGGAAATTTCACCTGGTTGCCGTGAACTTGTATCTTACTACTATTCGTAGTGTTTATCCTTCGAATTAGTTAAACACCAGTCCAAGATTACATTATCTCTGGTAGCTACCTTAATTATTTGCGACAAGCCGCTTGTTCTTTGAATATGCTTAGCGTCAAAGCCAGTGCTTCTGTAGTTAAAATCTCCAGTGACCAGAACAAGAGCTTCGGGATGTGATTGTAAAAGGGAATCTATATTGGTATGAATATGCAGATACAAATCTGCGTTCTCAGCACGGAGAGATGATGGAGGATGGTAAACCACGGCTAACAAGATAGTCGAAATTGAGCGTGGCAGTTTCTTTGGTCTTACTAACAACCAGAGAGATTCGACCATTGAATTTTCAAATTCCATTGATCGCCCACAATAAATGTTGTTGTGAATGTAGACACAGACGCCGCCTCCACTAGAAATCAGACGGTCATTTCTAAACAAATTAAAATTAGGCAAAGATATCGTACTGTAAGGAATCGTAAGTGATAGCCAGGTTTCAGTTAGACAAATCATATTGACATTGTTAGTGGATACCACAGCGCAGAGTTCATCGATCTTCGGTGTAAGAGAACGGATATTGCAGAGAAGTAAATTAGGGAGTTTACCCGGCAATGATGTTGGTATAGGAGACTTGTTGATTTGCAACACCATTTGTAATATTCGATAATGGAATTGTTACTAGGTAGCCGAGGTTACTGTAACCATTTTTTATACCATTCCAAGAAAGATGGTTGTGGTCTCTTTTTAATGAAAACACAGACGCGTGCCGATTTGTAATTCTGGTCGGAATATTAAAGACAGGGCTCAATTGTTCGAAATTTCTCGGTGTTCGAAATTCAGGTAATCTATCCATTTCTTCGGCCGAGCTACAGATAGTCGTCGTTGTGTACCATGTCTCTGTCCTGGCTGTCGCATTTGAGGTTGATATATGTAGCTTTGGGATTGATGAATGAAGTTCTTGCGATACTGCAAATGACGAAGGCGAGATTGGGTTGATGTGTTGAATTTTTGACCTGCTCTCGTTGGTGCATGATTCTTCCAGCTGTAAAAAATGTTGAGCTGGTACATTTTGCCTTTTGCCATAACGATCCACTTGATTGCCACTGGCCCAACTTTGATCATTTCGGCTATAACTGGACCACAATTTTCCATCATCATTTTGAGCATTTTTACCTCCGCGGGATATACGTTTTTTATTAACTCTTTGGTTATAATTAGCACGGTTATATTTTCATTTTCTTTGCTTAGAATTAACGTAAGATTAATGTTTTGATCTGTAATCTTTGATTTATCAAACGAAGTGAACAACTCATCATCTTGGACATCATTCGCCCTGCTTGGTGATAATTCATTATTTAACCGAATTTAATTGAGATTTATGTTTTGATCGGCAATCTTAAATTTGTTCAACAAATATAGTGTGAGTCTCGCTCAATTTCACTCCAGATTTTTCACAGGATTCAATTTCTGTGACCTGACTAGATGGTAATCAATCAGGTGATGCAATTTTAATACTTTCATTTCGTAACGAACCAACAGTAGACTCGACTTCTATAGCATGGTTAACCCATGGTGTGGTGCAGTTTTCTACTTGTATATTGTTTTCCAAGCCCCGTTGGACTTCATTAGCGTCTTTGCAGTTATAATGTTGGATTAGCGTTGGACGATTAATGTCTCTCTGATCCTTACAATAGTTATTGTTTAATGGTCTCTGATGGCCACATTTTGACGAGTTTTCAAACGTAAATTCATTTGCATTGCGATTGGATTTGAATATTTTAATTTCTTCCTTAAGTTGATTTACTTCAGCTTTTACAACTCCGTTCCTGAGTTTCTCTTCTTCAAGATCAATTTGTTGCAGTGTTATTTCGCTACTTTTTTACCGTCAGCAGAATAGGACCCCCTTGCGAATCAAACAGAGACTGTACTGAGTCCATTCTGCTTTTCAACATTTGTAGCTCTAGCAGTATGCCATCCATATCGCCGCAACGGCTTCCATCTTTACTAATATTCAAATCATCTTTCGCGGGAGGAGATGTACAACGAGTAATCAGATACTCCTTGGCCAAAATGCCGCATTTACCCTTAAACGATAAAGTTCCTAGCTTACCCGGATACCATATCACAGTGAAGTCTGAAGTAAAAGCGTCGAACCTTTTTGAATTTCCTCCAGGAAGCCACCATTTGCGATCTTGATCGAATGCCGTTTTGACGAAATCCTGCAATGACTCATAGCTGTCACACCACTTAATTGGATTTCCATCATAAGCAACACTCTTGGATAGTATATACATGCTAATTTTTTCGGAATTGAAGGTATCATAGCAGTTGCTGTAATCGGAGGTAGCCATACTGTCACCCACGTCCAATGTAGAAAGTGGCCAAATGCTGGGCACAAGTATCACACGGTTTTTTCTTTTTAATTTTGTCTGTTACTGTGTATTGCTAAACTGGAAGTTTTTTGTTTTCAATTTTTCTTTCGTTTTGTTCATGCTCGACTGTCACTTATTCTCTTTTCCCCTCCCCTCTTCTTTCCCGTTCCCAGGTAAATCATTCGTCGTCATTGGTAAATCAATAGCCCTTTTTATCAAGAGGAACGAAATACCAAGCTTTATTATTTACTTTAATTATAACTCTATAATAACGACTGTATGTTCTTAGTGGGATCTAATATTTGTAAACATTGTGTCTGAATTTGTAAGCTTCGTGATTTCGTGTAAGATTCGTAATTTGTAAGCTTCGTGTAACTTGTAACTTCAAGTAACTTTTTGAACCTTGTAAACCTTTTTTAATTTGTGTAAATCTTTTGTAACTTTCCAAACCTTGTTAACTGATTATTTATAATCTTAGGGTGTTGCTCTGGTGAGTCTTTGTATGATTAATCTAAACATACAGTTTGGAAATGTCTTGTCTCTGTCATGCCAATAAAGCTACATTTATACTTTTATAGCTTTTTTTCTCTTCTCTTTTCTCCTCCCCCCTCTCGTCTCCTCTTTATAAGTCACACTGTATCAGCAATTTTTTTAACTTACATTTTTTGTACTTGTCTTTATATCATAGTATATGATATGATAATAATAAAACGTTCTGCATGGAAAACCTAAAAATTACATGCGATTACGTGATTTCACTCCAGTCGATGCAATACTTTTATATTATTTATTTTATTTTTTGTCAAGGGATAATGTTACTAGTTATATTAATTCAATGAAATTTATCAGACTAACTCAAAGTAATTTGTAATACCAAATGAACCTAATTTGTAATTTTTTTTATCTGCTATAGTCAGTAGTCGTGTAGTTAAGGTTTACTACATCAAGCTGTAGCATACATTGTGATTGGTGTAGGTAAT
The DNA here is from genome assembly GCA_036872915.1 of Nanipora kamurai. Classification (NCBI taxonomy): domain Eukaryota; kingdom Metazoa; phylum Cnidaria; class Anthozoa; order Scleralcyonacea; family Helioporidae; genus Nanipora; species Nanipora kamurai. The sequence continues at coordinate 14,930 of JBAHVQ010000498.1, read as the reverse complement.
GGTATGGTTTCGAGTGCAATTTGAAAAAAACATGTACGAGTGAGTTTTTCAAAGACTGTCTGAATAGCACGAGTCCGAAGGACGAGTTTTAATTGGATCTTTTTAAATTTTTATGGTTTTTGACTGGGTGACTGGCTCAAGAAATTTGCACTGTATTTCCTTTTTTCTGCACTGTATTTCCTTAAAACTGCACTGCTCTAAGCCAATCAGAATCAAGAAATTTTTCATCTATATCATAATAAGTTTTAGCAATACCTTTCACGCATAAGGTCATGTAAATAAAGCGATTATTACCATATTATTACCGTATCTCCCCTCTCTCTCCTCCCATCTGCACTCCTCCCCACCCCACTCCTCTCCTTCCTTTTGTCTTCTGAATCCTCATCCCTCATCTATAATCTGTTTTCCTTTGATTTGATTTATTTTTAGGCCATGATGCTTACGCCTGGACTGTCATATTCCCTTGTTACAATTAATCGCTAATTCCACAAATTCGTTTGTACAAGCCTCTCTCCGAATTTCACACGCTTAAAAAGATATTCTAAACGAAGAAAAAATAATTTGCAGCCCAAGAAATCATCTCCATCCATAATTAACTCCGGTAATATTGTACAATTTTATGTTAAATGGTTGATAAAATTCACGTAGTTTTGTCTCAACTTCGTTAACAATTTTTGGATGGACTCTGCCTTTTGCTGCAGATAGACACCTAGGATTTCCCTTTGGATCAACGAGGCAGTAAAAGCCTTTCTCCTTGTTGTAATAAAAGTGTCGAGGTTGAAGGAAATTACGAAGTTGTAAACACTTTTCCAGCTTTTTCAATTCGAGGTATGGTTTCCTGATCAGCTCTTCACCGCTCACAAAACATATTTGCTCCATCTTAAAATGCTTCAACCAGTTTTGCACATGATATGAATAAATACTTGCGTTCACCTACAACAAACAGAATAAAGTTAAAGTTTCTTTATTTATTCTGGATATCCCTATACACTGCCTAAGCTATCCTCACCAGGGTCCAGTGAGCTCCATCCCTGAAAGATCCATTGTTAGTACTGGACAAAAATGTATTTATGCGAGGCAAGGTGACTTTAATCAGACTACTTACTGTAAGGAGCGGGAATCCAACTCTGCATAGGCGTATGGAACGGGGCTCTGGGGGCTGCAGCTTCTTCAGTCAACGGAGAAAATATGCCAAGTCGGGTAACTGAGACCTCAGACTCGGACAAGAGACTACTGTGGCTTAATAAAATGTACGCACAGATGAGCAATTAAGGTCCTAAATCGTTCGGATAGCCATAGCCACAAGTATACAGATATGTACTATGCCATATCGTACAAGTAATCTTACGTAGATTGTATTTCATATGATATCAAAAGTCGGGCACTTTTAGTTGTTTAGTTTATGTCCGCCCCTCGATAAATTTGCGCCCGAGCGCCTATGCAACCCGATCATAGAAGTGAGAGGCATGTGCACCACCATCGTGTCCGTAACACCTAGAAAACTGTTAACTGAATGTATAGCTTTAGAACCACGCAACATGGCTAGGAGATTAAGCGTTGATGAATAAATAAACCAAAGGAGGTTTACTCCTTCCTGTCCGTATAAGTCCTCAGTGACCTATGGAGACTGTAGCATTTGACTCTGGCTAACGCCAGACGATTTTACTCGTCCAGGGGAAAGTCCTCCATATTCTGGAAACCAAGAATGGTCCAAAGTCCCAAGAGACGAACCAAACCGGACAAGTAGAGAAAACTCTACTTGGCTCAGCATGGATTGGAACCCGTGACCTTCGGTTTAATAGTCCGACGCTCTACCAACTGAGTTCTCTACTTGTCCGGTTTGGTTCGCCACTCGGAGTAACATCTAACATCATTATTCTCTACACGAGTTCATTCTTCTACTTAAGCTACTTGAAATAATTTCCGCAAGCCTATTCCGAGTGCTTCTTGAAATAATCACAATAAGTCAATATAGACAAAACATGTGCATATTCAATCAGACAATACAGCGAGGAAGGTCCGTATGCTTAGCCAATAGGGAAGTTGCGTTCCAATTTAGACGCTACTAAAGAAATTGCAATAGGATCCGTGCAGGCTCTCATTTTCCCCAGGAGAGTCTGCTCGCAGGTTAGGTGAAGCCCAACATGGCCGAGATGGAGGTGAGTTTTGCATGTCAGTTTCAGTCCCCTACGCGGTTTTGCACGTCAGTTTTAGTCTCCTACGTGACTTTTCACAGTTTTCTGGTTACCTCTAGTTGAAACACAGGTATATAAATGAATATTTTAATTTGAAATATTTTTCAGAAAATATCAGAGCGAATTACAGAGTATAATTTCATGAAAATGAATAGCAAAACTAACAACAAATTTCGTAAATGAGTCCCGAAAATCGCTTGAGGAAACTGTACGGAAAACGATCTTTTTTTACCGGTTGTTTACCATTTTCAGAAAGCTTAGCCCACTTGTAGCCCACGCAGCATTTCTGAATCTTTTTAAATACTTGGTCATGAAAAAATTCTCCCAGTATTATTTCTTTTGAACTAACTTTCCATAGTAATAAATGTTTCGAAGCAGAACCAAACAGTAAAAGTTGTGTAAACGACTGAAACTGACGTGCAAAATTGGCCTCCATGTCGGCCATGTTTGGCTTCACTTTTTCCCTGGCCGATAAACTGGAATTCTCTCTCCAGTAAGATATAGAGCTCACTGATCGAGGTTGAAATGTAGGTATGCCCTTGTCCGTTTTACGAAAACAGTACTACAAAAACCTTAAAAATAGTCAAAGACTTTTTGTCATTTTACCCCAAGTTTCGTTTTCTGAGACATTTATCAAACCAAAGTAAGCGGTCTTTCGGTTTATCTATTCTTCAGAAAAAGCCGTCAGTAACGGATAAAAAATTTGGGCGAAACACCGCACTGAAACTCCTGAGGTTCTTCCGTTTTCTTCTGATATCTCAAGGTTTTTTAACACTTCATGAAATAAGATCAAGAACAAATTATCCTTAGTCTTATATTTGATTTAGTTTTTATCATCCAGATATGTCGTTATTACCGTAAAATAAGAATTTACGAACTAAAATAGATCAGAAAACTGTCACTATTGCCACGAAACACACGTGCTTTATATGTACATGGTAGCTACATCCACGGAACACGTGTGATTTATTCCTACATGGCGGCATCCATGGGCGGGAGGCTTGGCTTTACTCAATCCAGTGATCTCTATGTATGAATGGCGAAATGGCCAATAAAATGCGAAGTCAAGATGGCTGCTCAATTGGCCGCTCATGTAGGGCAATTTTGTGCGTCAGTTTCGCTAATCTGGAAATAAGACTGGATAGAGCAGATATTTTTGGTAAATGAAGCCAGAAGTCCGCCATAACTAAGAGATCAACTGAGAGTCTGTGTTGGGTTTCCTGTTAATGGACGAGGTTTTCAGTTGGATTATGCACTCGTTTCTTCTACAAATAAACTCATTTTGGTGCAAAGAGGCCTAGAAGAAATCATAAGAAAACCTAAAAGAGATCATTATCGTGCGTTGGGTCCCTAAGCAATGGACCGGCCTATCTTTGTTTCACTGGCTTCATTTTCTTGTACCTGCGGTCAGTAAGTTGCTCGATCTAGTCTTTTTTCCAAATCAGGGTCAGTTTCAGTCCCCTACACGATCTTGTACGTCAGTTTTAGTTTTCAACGCGACTTTTTACTGTTTCTTATTACCTCTAGTTGGAAACACAGATAAAAAATCACTTAAAAAAGGGTGAGATGAATATCTAAATTTCAAATATATTTCACTAAATATCAGAGTAAGTTACAGAATATAATTTTCATCAAATTGAATAGCAAGTCTCGAAAAATCACTTGAGGAAACAGTAGGCCGATCTCTTTTCACCGTTTACCATTTTCAGACAGCTTAGCACACTTCTAGGCCACACAACATTTCTGAATCTTTTTAAACGCTCGATCATGAAAAATTCTCCTGGTATGATTTCTTTTGAACTATTCTTCCATAGTTGTAAATGTTTCAAAGCCGAATCAAGCAAAAACTGTGAAAGTCGTGGCAAGGACTGGAACTGACGTACAAAATCTCCCTCCATGGGCGGGCAGCTTGGCTTCGTTTTTTTTCCGGGCAAATGACTGGGAGTTAGCCATCCATATACAGAGATCACTGAGAGTTCAATCATAAGGAGAGGCTTACGGGGTTATCGTTTTAGTCTTTAGAGCTCACTGCACTACGGTGGTAATTCAGGACCGACGTCTGGCACACGTGGTAATATATACACGTATGATGAAATACATCTGTAAAGTTCAAGGTCGAATCGAATGATGCCTGAATTGGCTATAATAAACAAATTAAACAAAAAATGGACAGAATTATGCAAATTATTAAGATATCTGATCTATTCTATGAAATATGCACGGCTACGATAAACGAAAACTAGTCTCCAGCATCTTTTTTCCCTAGTCACGCTACATCACGCGTACCATAAAGAGATACCTACATAATTAGCAACCCACGTACCCATATGGTAAGTGTTAGGTATGTATGCAGGTATTCTATGTCTGTAGGCGTGTACGTATGAGGCATACGTACCCACATGCATACATGCAACAACGGGTCATTGTTGAGTTGTCTAGTTGATATTGTACCAAATAAACATGAAAACAATTGTTCTGCATGGCCTATACAACATACTAAAAAGGGCCATAGAAGTTTAGTTGTTCATCATATTTAAGTTGTTTCCGATGACTCCAAAAGCCAGACATCCGATATAACCTATTTTTTGAGCGCGACCAGCTTTTCCTTCAAGACGTGTACGAATTAAACATAGATAATGGTAAAAGGAATAACTTACCTGTTTATTTAAACTGTTGACCTGCCCAGATTTTTTTATACACAACTTTTCAAAGGGAGAAAGCATTCGCTGCCTTTGATGAAATAACTGTATTTTCCACTCGAGATACTCCGACACAGCTCTGTTGAAAGGATCACGGAGAACAATAATGAATTTCGTGTCTCTACTTCGATTACAGTATGAAAGAGCTTTTTTCAATCTGGAGGCGGCTGCCGGTTTAATTATATAATCAGGACTTTTTACGATGGTTCTCTGTAATTCGTTGGTCATAGGAAGTTGTTTGATGTAAAACTGCAATCCTCGTTTGTAGTTCACATCGTTGGAAAAGAATCGAATTTCTTGTGATGGACCAACTATGTCTGGGTGCATTCTAATCATTTGATAAAGAGCACGGGTACCGGCTTTCCCAAATCCAATGATGATAATATGAGGAAATCGACGGACAAACGATGATGGTAAACCATTCCCCTCATCTATCTTACATACACTCAGGTTGTTCGATGACTTTATCGCCTTCGCTGTTAACACCACTGGTAATATTATTGCTTTGGGTTTCGTGTTGTTTGTGGCCGTTGATTGAAGGTTAATCCAGGGGTAACGAGTGACTTCTGCAGGATACGTTGGATATAGCCTGGTTCCACGAGCCTGTAGTGTTTTGGCGATTTCCAGTACAATAAATATTGAAATAATAAGAATAAGAATCTTTGTAAAGGTCCGTCTTCGATAGGAAGGAATGCCACAACGCGCCATTATAATGCCGAGTTATTGGTATTTGACCTTAAAGAGATCGATTAACAATTTATCACAATTAAGATTATTCAAAAATAACAAAAATAATAACTATTTGCTGAACAAAGCTTTTTTTAGTTGAGAAAAACTTTTCTGAGTGAATAGCTTGAGATCGCATGCGTATTGATCACATTTAAAAAACGCCAAGCTACAGCATTTACAAAAATGATAAAAACGATGGCAAGATAATATTCACAGGAACAAAATTTTAATGGCCTTTGCGCAGTGCACTGGATGGAAAAATTGGGGGTGGGGAATACAAGGTAAGATCTAAAAGTTCATGATGGGCACTGTTGTTATTGGCTGACAAGCGATGAGAAGGATGCCAAAGTAGGAGAATACCTCAGAATGTCAGAGGTTATGCTCCCTAAGCAATACATTAAGTAGAGATTTCCATCAACCAACATCAATACTCAAGGTGCTTGAGGAGCGCACGCCAGTATCTTGGAAATATTTTCATGTTTTTATACAAAAAAAATCATACCATTACGATATAATGCCGACTATTCAAGCGAAGAGGGACAATTTTTCCCTCCTGTCCACCACGCTGCGCCACACTGTCATACATTTCTTACTTTAGCTGTTTGCAACGACAACGTAGACAACTAGTAGCTAGTTGTATTTGATTACCATTACTTCTCTTCCACGAACATTCAGTTTTAGATGAAACCAAGGCACACGAGGTTATCAATATGTCCATTTTATAATCTAAAAATTTAAAATTTTGAAAATATCGGGAGAAAATGTCCTACTTTTTATTATTTCTTCTTGATTGGAGACTACGAGATTTTATGCAAAGCTCGCAGTCAACTGGGCGACGGCTAACGTTGTGGCGAGAGCGCATAGCGCGTAATTAATAAATCACGAAGTCGTACTCGAAATCGCAGTCAGATCTAAGACTCCTTAATAACACAAAATAAAGAATAAACCAGAAAACCAATTCATACTTATATTGGTACCCGAGGAGACATTGATTCAAACAACTTTGTGAAGGGTCAGATCTCCTGCAGGAAAAATTCCTTTGGCTGAGACACTTGCTAGGAACGTGACGGCCGAAAAAAAAGTCGATCGAGGACGACAAAAAACACGAAGTTGGACTTCTGGTTGGTGAATATTCTGTGTGTGAGTTGAGAGTGTTGTGCCATGGATTACAATAATTTTGCCCTTAAAACATTTAAAGCAAAGTTCAACATGTTAATTTCCAGATTGGCCTTTTTAGAATTTTAACCTGACTAACGAGAGATGATTGAAAGGTAAGTTGATAAAGAACTTTACATTTCAGACGTATTAATAATTAATCAGAAAAACACAAAAGAAATCACTACCCATAAGTGGTTTGGATATCTGAGGAAGAAATTACAAAAATTAAGCCAATTTCCCCCTCGATTTTCTCTTTAAACACTGATTCTTTTGAATCAAGTCTGTAAAAAGCCTCGGCTATCGCCTCAGTTTTCAACAAACTTCTCGGTGTTTGGATATCTTGATGAATCACTCCTTCTCGTGTATGATATATTACAGTACTTAAAGCGGAATATTACTTGGAAGGTCAGCATCTTAATTCATCTTCTGACAAAGCCCATGACGATTAAAATTTGTACAAACATTCCCGCAAGAGCAAGGTTACATGAACTGATCTACGTCTCATTATCTTAAAAACGAGACGCCATTAAAGCATTATTCGGGCCACCAAATCATGCAACTCACGTTCAGCATATGCGATGCTCAATGTTTAAACAACTCCTCTTTTAGTCCCAAATCCTCGTGCGTGCGGACTTATTTCAAATAACAAAACTTAGACTTTTTATCTGACTTATTAAGCCCATAAGATCTTTCACGAACTGTGTTATTATACCACAGCTGGCTGAACATGATTTTGAATTGATGGATATTTTCAGCACACTGCACTGCTGTAACACAACTCAGGACCCAGAGATGAAGAGATTTCTTGGAACTTGCTGAAGTACGACGTACGTGGATCGCTGTAGAATGAATTAATTCATAGGCCATCGCTTTTCAAGACGGATAATACAAGCTTTCTGGCTTACCTGTAACTTCAATTGTTGTTGGACAGATTATTCATACAAATCGTATGTCATTTACATTGAGCAGAGTAGTTTAGGTGAACAGAGATGAGCAGTGGGCAAAAACGAGCATACAGCTTTGCGCTTGCCCAGCATTTCTTATGTAGTATCAAACAAATTAAAAGATTCTTGTCAAAGATTAATTTCAACCCTTTCTCTGACTTTATGAAAGTGACGCAGCGTGATGTCGTTTTGCTTCGTGAGCAATTGACTTAATTACTGATGTCTGACTGCTTTTTGCATTTCATCAATAATTTAAAGGGCTGTTTACATGAACGGAATGGCCCGGTTTGCCAACCTGACTCGTTGAGTCAAGATTTTGGTTAACGTGGTCATAACATGGCTGCAACAAAGCTCTTAGTTCAGTCATTAACATGAAAAGAAAACGAGAACTTATGACAAGGGAGTCTTCTGTCAATGACTTGTGGTACAATTTTAACTAGCTGGACGTAGCCTGGCTGAATTAACAATCTGATCGCATTCCATTCTCTGCACACTATTATAAGTTTCGCTGTAACTTGAGGTACTACGGTAGAATAGGAGTAAACCAGAGAAAAGGTGGGGAAAGTAATAGAAACTAGAAACGTTAGTGAAGCAAAGTTAAAATCTTATTGCAAATATGGTTGAGGTCTTCATTCAAACAAAGAAGAAAAATAAAGGTAAAGGAACCAAGAACCGTTGTGGAAAAAGAAAATGAAGAAACCCATACAAAACATTGAAAGAGTCATCACCAAACTGTGACGGTGGAAAACGGTTGTGCTAGATAACGAGTGTTGGAAAGAAAGATTAGCAAGGGCACACTATGGCTGCATGTCTGAAACAGAGGTATTGCATCAGTGATTGAAGAATTAAAACAGCGAGTGAAAGCACAGAAAACCAAAATCAGAAAGTATGAAAAAAGAACTGAACAGTTATGTTTCAGAATCATCCTCAGTGTATCATGTTTGTGTATAAATTAATAGATTGTTTGAGAGAAATTAAAAGCTGCTCTTTGACAGACTATGGAAGGTTTGGAGAGACAAAATTATATAAAACCCGATGCCGACGAGAAAAAAAATTGCTGGTGCGATATCCAGAGCCAAGACATCAAACGTAACACAGTGCAGAATGGACGAAGATATCGGGATGCGATGTAGAGATATGGAATGGCAAGAATTTGACGATTGCAGTTGATGACGTCGGAAGCCAGGTAAAGAGAAAACCGAATTAAAAATCTAGTGGGTTTGAAGGGACAAACAGGTACTGGATTTAGAACTTCGCCACGTTATTATTATTATTATTATTATTATTATTATTATTATTATTATTATTATTATTATTATTATTATTATTATTTAATGTTACTTAAAAACGGTAACCCTTCAGGGCCCTTACTCGCCCGTTTAAAATACAATTAAAAACACAAATAACAATCTAACTTACATAACACTTAGTAAGTATTTACAAAAAAACTATAGTATTTACAAGAATAGATAAATAAGTATGATGCTAATCAGGTATGATCAAGAATAGATTTAAATCTTTCCATGCTAATCCCTTTTTCTTTGGCCTTTTTCGGTAAATCATTCCAAGCTATGCTTACAGTTTTTTTCATAAAATTTGTTTTTGGCTTATCTCGCATATAATCGTTGTTATTACTACGGAGGTTATAATTCGAATTTGTTTTAATATCAAACATATTCATCATACTTGAAGGCAACTTATTGTTTCTTATCTTATACATAAAAATAAGTTTGCTGACTTGAAAGTGTTTCAGCAAAGGTAGCCAGTTAAGTTCTTCTAAAACGTCGCTTGAACTGATTTCGTAAGTTATGCAGGTAATTACTCGTGCAGCTCTATTTTGTAATTTTTGTAACTTTTCAATTAAGTAATCACAACAGTTGTCCCAAACAAGACTACAGTAATCAAAGTGTGGTAATATTATGGCATTGTAAACTTTTATTGACGTTGACCTCGGAACAAATTTTTTCATTCGTCGCAACATTGATACCAATTCCTTTAGAGATTTAATTGTTACATTATCGAATAGTTTTGTACACAAGAGCTGTTCGTCGACAACAACACCTAGTGTTTTAGAGTGATCTACTCGTTTGATCATTGTTTCACCAAGCTGAATTTTCGGATTGACAAGCGCTATCTTGTCCCAATTATCATATATTCGGTCTTTTCTTTGTTAAGGCTAAGTTTATTGGCTAGCATAAACGGGGACCTTCGGAGACTGATACTCGCAATACTGGTGCAGATGTATGGAGCGTTTTCACTCAATCCCCAGAGATTCAAAGAACAACGGTCATGTTGGTGTACCCAACAAAAGAAGATAGTTAAAATTCTTTTGTTAAGGAACACCAACATGGCGACTATGACGTCATGTGAAAACGCTCTATAAAGGTAGTTACTGAAAATCTAGAAAGAAAAAACCACACACATTCTTTCTTTCTTTTTTTTTAATAATCGTAACTATTGAATGGAAACTAATATTTTAATCATCATTAGTGTTACACATACTTAAAACTCAATCAACAAACTTTCCTTTGTCCGTTGTTTTGTGATAATATTTCTCAAATGTTCGGGCTGAAGACGAGTCAGCCGCTTCCAAGACAAGTTTGATCGGAAGGCCAGAATCAGTCACCTCTGAAGCAGATGCTGCTCTTGTAGAATGTCCTTTATATGGTAATCCAACACCTGCCATTCGAATCCCTGAGCACAGCCATCTGAAGATTGTCTGGCTTCCAACCACGTTGTGGGGTTTTACATGCACCGAGTTTTTTTTTATAAGAATTCTTTTTATAAGAATTACAAGGCTCAAAAGACCAAAAAATAAGAATTACGTAGAAATCATGCTCAGACTCACGTTCAAGAATTCCTCCCACAAAAGGCTTTTTTTTGCAAACTAGCGCAAGTGTTTTTCTCCGGTGTGCTGCTAAAGAAGCCATGCTATTGCAAATCTCGTCACCCAAGTCTTTCTGTTCGAATGTTGTCGTTCGAATTCTGCTCTTAAAAAACATAAACAAAGTTTTATGAGTGTTGTGTTGTGTAACGATAAATTCATAATTAACCTACACTGCTGAAGTCAACTGAAAAAGTTGACCCGAGCGGGATTTGAACTCGCACC
>JBAHVQ010000497.1:0-12853 GCA_036872915.1 Nanipora kamurai | reverse complement strand
AGAAAAGAGAAATGTAAAAGATAGAGCATCAAAAATTTATTTTAATTTATTATTTTCTAATTTTGTTAGTTTATACTCGATTACGAGTTAAGGCGTATTATTATTATTATGATGATTGATGATGTAAGTTTTAAAAAGAGAAATTATGATTAGCCGTGAGGTACACTAGCCAACTGATGGTATAGTAATATTATACTGACAGGCATAAGTATTCAGTCACATTCACCACATATTCTGGCTGCTGCTGTTCTTTCATTTCACCAGCTAAAATGTATCAGGTTTGTACGTAACACGAAGAAGTGGCATTAATAACTTATGCCAGCTAAAGGAAGGCCAGGCTCACCAAAGAATAGGGTTAATGAGCCTCTATTGAGAATCAAAATATCATTTTCGGTAATTTAAAAATTGAAATTCAACCTTTTAAGTAACTCCTCCACTGCCGGATTTCTCTTTTTGACGAGTAAAATCGTCACTCGTTAGCCAGAATAAAGTAACAAAAGTCCTCCGTTGTAATGAAGGGGTTAATATCAAAACATCTTGGATAACTCATTATTTTCATCACTGGCTTATAAAACTCAACTGTCAATTTGTACTGGAAGCCTGTTTAAATTTGACTTCCTGTTTGGGTTCAAAATCTTATGCAGTTTTACATTTTACATTTAGTTCCAGTACGACGGATTTCTTTTTGTTACTGTTTAGTTCTAAAACTTATCAGAAGACACTAACGTAATTGATCGGTCCAGAAACCCTGGACAGACAAAGTTATAGGTAACCTTCCTGAGCTGTAATTGGATGAAAGTTTACAAATGCAACGAAAAACAGTCATAACTCGCCCTTTTTACTCAGAACGCAGACCTTCTGCGAATTCTGGAGAAGTCATTTACTCGCACTGTTTTTGTGTTCCAAAACCGATCATTCTGTATCTGATGTAATGATTTAACACTGATAGTCGAAATAAATAAATAAATAAATAAATAAATAAATAAATAAACAAACAAATAAATAAATAAATAAATAAACAAATAAATAAATAAATAAACAAATAAACAAATAAATAAATAAACAAATAAATAAACAAATAAATAAATAGTACTAAATGCTGAACACTAAACTGGTTCAAGTGGAAGCTTGGTATATGCCAGATGACCAACGAACGTTCATCAAGCTCGTAAACTCAGAAAATATACCAGAGCTCCCACATGAACTAGATTAGTGTTCAGCATTTAGTATTTCCACCATTATTATCATATCGTGACTTCCGCTTAGGCCGTACATATAACGAACCTGCACCTTAGCTCACAAGCGGTGTATTGGTAGCTCAATGGTTAGAGCGTCCCACCGGTCATCAGAAGGTTGCGGGTTTGATTTCCGTCTAGGGCTTTTTCTGGGTAAAACGGAAACCGGTCTGTAATTAGAAAATAGATTATCCGCACCTAATTTATACAGCGGAATTACCCTAGCAATTTTCATCTGGTCTGGAATGGCACCGGACTGGATAGATAAGTTAACAATATGGGTCAAGGGATCAGCAATAAGGTCAATGGAATATTTCACAGCCCACACTGAAATTTTATCGCAACCAGCTGCCGTTCCAGAGCGAAGAGAGTTTACAACCTGGGTTAACTCGGCTGGTAAAGCAGGTCCAAGAAACAAAGAGTTTAAAAAATTTCCATGGAGAAAAGACCGATAAGAATGAGATGATGCACGCATTTTTTTAGCCAAGTTAGGACCAATATTTGTAAAGTAATTAGAAAATCGATTGGCAATTTCAATCGAGTTGGAAATTTTATTATTATCGATGAAACAAGAGGGTAACTGACCAGAAATTTTATCTCTATTTAAAATTTCATTTAATATTCTCCAAGTACATTTCACATTTAGCTTTGCAGATTCCAACTTCATCTCATAGTATTGACGTTTGGCCGCATGTAACAACTAGTAAGTTTATTTTTATAATTTTTATTCAAGTTCTCATTTCTTGGACTAGGAGCAGTGACAAAATTCTGACATGGTCTGTTTTTCTTCTTTCCGAATTTTAAGAGCCCTTTAGACAACCATGGTTTTTTAAACAAAGATTTAGCAGTTAGATTTAAAGTTTTTAAAGAAATATTTCAGTTATGCTATTCCTGGTTATTCCTTTGTCTCCAAGCCCTGACTTTTTCCAGTGATGGTGGCCAGGACAAGTTCATGTGTACTGGTAACTTGTAAATTAAACTCTTCAGTAAGAAACGATATGTCAAAGTTCACAACCAAGTATTAATCCTTAAGGGTGATTTATAGAAAACCACACAGTGATCTTAAAGCATCTACTGTATGGTTTTTCTTAATCAAACAATTGTCAGATCTAAAATCTATAGGGAGAAAAAATGTTGTACTATAATGGGAGACTTTAATCTCCTACACTCTTATTCACATCCTGGTACTGATGAATTTCAACGGACATTAGGATCATATCTCTTTAATCCACTAATATCACAACTTACTTGAATAACAAATTACTCAGCTATTTTAGTTGATAATGTTTTCTTTCATTTAATTTTCTATAACTTTTTAAAAGATTTTACTCATTTTTAATGAAGGCAAATTTTTTTCACAACATTAAATCTATAGATTGGATTGTGGAAGCTCCCAATAATAATACATATGAAATATTTGAAAACTTTCATTTAAGTTAGCAAAAAATTATTGATAAACAAATTCCTGAGTGGGGGGGTATTAAACATATGTTCAAGCCCCGGATAACTCCAGGTATCTGGTCTTCATTACAAATCAAAAATAACTTCTATACATTAAAAAACACATTAAATCAAAGTCAATGTATTATAATAAATTTAAATTATATATTCAGAAACAGATTAAATTGTCTGATTAAATTTAGTAAAACAGATTACTATAATAAGAGCTATTCTCCTCAAACAAAATAACAAATGTGAGCAATATGGAAAATTTTCATCTTGTTTGGTTATGATTCAGTTTTGCTTACAAGAGTCTGTTATACAACAGAAGGTACAGAAAACATTTAAATTGCACATGTTCACAGAACTACAGTAGCTGTGTGCAAACAAGTAGTCCCTAAATATCAAAATGTCTAATTATGTTATACTTGTCTTTGTTCTTCTAAGAAAACTTAATTGATGATATATCCATAAGACATTTTGTTACCATGGATAATTGGATGTTCATATTATTTCCTACTCAGTGGTTTATCCTTTACTTTTATACAGTTCAGCAACTTGGGGGAACGCTTACTTATTTATTATAATTATTGTAATTGTTATTACTTTTCAAACTTTAATTACTTTGGAAAAGGTTAATTACTTAGGTTAATTACTGCACCATTTCCAGTATATATAATCATACAAATCCACTGCTTATTAAACTTAAAGTTCTGAAATTTCATTACATTATTTTTTATCACAGTGTAGTATTTATTTATGATTATCATTATGGTCATAGTATCATGTTATTTTTATCACAGTGTAATGCTTATTCATGATTATCTTTATGATAATATAATTAAACCAGCCAGAAACATGCAGAACATTTTTCTTTCCTATTAATCAAAACCATAGCTATAACACCTAAACTAGCTAGTTTCTCATCAGTAATGAATTGTCATAATGATAGCTTTAAGACAATTTTCGATTGACACTAAACTTTTTTGTCACATCCCAATATTCGTATTCTCAATATTCGTATAGCAGCGTTGGTTGTTGCGTACGCGTATTTCTAGTAAATGAATAAGTGAAAAGATAACTGAGCAGGTTCACTGAACTGTTTTTGCTAGCCTACAACGTTCGTACGTTACGTCAGTGACTGGGTCAAAAAAAGCTACGAACAGTACTAGTAGTTTAAAAATATAATGTACTACAGACGTACAGTATGTCTGTGTGTCCTAGGATATAACTGTGTTTATGTGTATGCTTTAGCCTTTGCAGAAACCTTGACAAACCATAAAACAAAACATATACCGAATAAAATCATGTTTTGTTTTATATTTCTTCAAATTATCGGCTGGCTATGGTTTTTTCTTGACAAACCATGTCTTGCATTTTCATGTTTCAAGTACTAAAAGCTGATAAAGTAAAAAATTTCTTCAAAATACTAACTGAATTGAACGAGTTTGACGAGTTCTTCATCACCGCAACGCTGTTTCTGAGCAACACCAAGAGTATCCTTCGCGCCCTCGACTTCGGGGATTTCAAATGGCAGCTAAAAATAAATGCAGGACAGGAGGAAACTGTTGGATGCTGCAGGATATAAACTGTGTGACCAACTGTTGCGCGGTTGACCGAAAAAAATATTCCAAAAAGACCAAATTAAGGCAAAGTCCAAGAGCTGTCCTACCCGACTAGTAGTTTGTATTTGGTTTGTACTCTGAATATTTTCTTCCGCAAAACAGATGTTTAATTTTTGAGAAAATTTACTTAAATTACTAGCAGTTCACATTTTGCTTTTTCTTTGAATTTCTTAATTTTTAACTCTTGTTCCCAATCCCTTTTATTCACCAAAGGCTTTGTGTTCGCAATGGGAGAAAATAATGAGACGGAAAAAACGGATTTATTTTCCATGTTCTCATCGTTTCAGTCTTATCTCGATTTGGATCAAGGTATTCGTGAGGTAGGTCATGAAGGTTTATAATGTTCCCTCATTAATTCATCAAAATTGCAAATGCAGGCAAATTATACACAGATCACTATACTGTATAGAACTAGACGTAGACACAGTCAAAGGCACAAACACAGGCATAGACATTAACACCGAATCTGAAACTGCCTCACACAACCGATGCAGAACCAAATCCCAAAACACACACACTGACACAAACACAGGGATGCATGATAGACACAGATAGATGCAGATACAAACAGACAGGTGTTATATACACAGACACAAATGCCAGCTGCCACAGACTAACACAATTGCCAACTTTTTGAGATGCAAAAAATTTTTATTTACTGGTAAAACGTATGGGGAGTGAACCACACACTTTTCTATATACTGTATACTGTACCCTTAAATAACAATCATCAAAGTCATAGATAGCTGGTTTATTACAAAACATGTTACAATTTGGAACAGCCGATCACCTACTGTTCATGCTTCATATAGGTGGTTGGCTGTTGCCTTTTTTGCTGCAGTAATCATTTCTGGTGGGACTGTAAAGTCCACACAGCAGCTATCAGTGTTAAACTAACTTACAATTCAGCAAGGCATTCAGAATACTATTACCTAGTAAGGTCTGTTGGTCTGTCACAATATCTGATTATTGGGAGATTTCTCTAGTCAGAAGGTGGGAATTTGCTCAGATATTCAAAGTCTCCTGCTGAAATCAGGAGGATTGACAAGTATGGTAATATAGATACTGACACAAATGCAAACTGACTCAAACCAGTGGCATAACTGAAGGAGGGCGAGGGGTTGCAACCCCTGTTCTTTTTGTGAGACATGTATGTAATGTGTGCCCTATTAGCAACAGTAATTTTCATAGCTTAGAGTCCATAACTTTTTAAGCCGGAGTAGCATGAAACCATGTCTGATTACTCACCTGGCTGCATTGGAAGTTTGTTTACATGATAAAAATTGTTATGGCAATGCCTTTCAATTACCTTCTGAATGCTGCCCTCCAAAATTCTTGGTTGTGCCCCTGCAAACAATGACACAGTTAAGGACACAGATGCAGATGCTAACAAACACATGGACACATACTGATTGACACAAACACAGACAACAGAACTAAACTAAACTTTATTTAAATTTGGATTAAAAAAAAAGAAAAGTTTTCAAAGAAGAAGAAAGAATCTATTAAATTACAATTTATTTACAACTAAATTATAATTATGTTATCTGATATCATATCATAGCATACAGTATCATATCATAGTATATTTAAGAAATAGAAAACACAGACACCTATACAGATGCATAGATGCAAAGACACGCATGCATTGGGCTGAAAGTCAACTAAGAAGTTCCATAAGGAATCCAACAAACTTTTTTTCCATGGGATATGTAACAATAATTATAAAGTGCCTCTGAGCTTATTTCTTTCTCTCATGTTTTAATAAACATAGTATTAGGCAAATTATACTTCTTTTAGTGTTAGAAATGTTATGGATATACTGTAATTGACCAGTTGAGCACCCATGCTTGGGCAAGTGCCCAACCCCCTTTTCAGACAACAAGACTAGTAATTTTCCATGGTCAATTTTAAGTGTATTTTTGAAAATTAGCTGGAAATCAGGGGTGTCTTCACAGAAGTTAAAGAAGTTAGCAGGAAATAACACATTGTTTCCTATAAGATTTTACCATTGGTGACATCTAACTAGAAACATCACCAATGAAAAAGTGTTTTAGCCCGGCTTCAAATTTAGATAGTTGGCCTGGAAACATAGTACCTTTTGATGTGTTAAGTTGGAATGATTCAACAATTGTCACATAAATATGCACAGGACCAATCATGTCTTACCGATCTCATGATATCAATTTCAAGACATTTTGTTTAAAACATCTTTTCATCAGCAGTGTATCTGCTTAGATGCAATAAATGGTAAGTGTTCCTGGGAAGAATTAAAGGTTTTCACATTACATTTATGGGTAGTACAGTAAATACTTCATTTGTTTGAAATTTTTGGAAGCTTGTAAGTGGAAAATATGTTGCAACTGTCATGCTCATGTAAACACCCATTGTTCTTGTAAGCACACACTCCCTAAATTCCTGGCAAATTACTATTGCAGGGCAGTGGGTGCTTAACCAGTCAAATGTGGTACTTAGGAAATAGTTGTACTTTAATTTATAATTAACATTAAAAGAATATACTGTAACAATTCTTTAAACTAGGCAACCTCACCCAGTTTAGCACCCAGGGTACTCTCAGTCATTGCTCTTATTGCCAGATTGAAAGCTGTTGCTAATATCACAATCAAATGCATCACAATTTTGTCTTTCAGTTGTTGAAGGCCACATACTGGACACTGAAAACTAGAACAATAAATTATTGTGGGCAGAGAAAGTTGTGTCGTTATTTATTGTGTCTTTACCTGACTGCTTTTCATCTATATTTTTGAGGATAATTGTTACAACTGTAACTAAATTCAAGAAAGGGTCCTCCAGACAGTTCTTAAAAGTAGTTTTTTTGCTGGAATTGTTATGTTGTATTTCACAATGTCCCAGCAACATTGTGAGCATTGTGGATGCCCTGGAGAAAACTTAACTTCTGCCACCTGCTGCCCCATTAACAATTTGAAAAATAACGAAAATTTTACTGGCGAACGTGTGACAAAATTGTGGGAGATAAAAATCAAACAGCCTTTTCAGTTTTTACAATGTTTGTCATTTATGTAAAATTTTTGAAATTAAATTACAATTTGGGCCCCTCATTTTTTTGACCTCCTGGAGCAATGGCTCTCTGGCCTTTGTTACTGCTCTACTGCTTTTTATCCCAATCATTTAGCCCCATATTATAAGTTAAAGAGGCTACACTCTACCCAACAAGAATTTTCTGGCTGACACACTGATTTTTCTTATTTTTTTTAACTCCAGGAAATAAGTGCTGCTGTTCGTAACATTGAGCGGACCAGTAGAGAAATTCTGTCAGTTTTGCAGGCTGTTCATCACAGTTCACAGGAAGAATGTATGTATTAGATCAAATGATGTTTAAAACTTGACATAATTGGAAAATAATTATCAATTATTCTTTCTCATTACTCTCATCAGTTAAACTGCAAACATCATGCCTTAACTACTCCATATGTTTAGGATTTGTTAGGTCAAATGCCCTTGTCCAGTTTCGTTTTGGTTCTTTTTATATAAACCATAGGGCAATCTGACCACTTCTTGAATAGATAGATAGATAGATAGTAAAGATCTTTATTAATCAGGAAAACTGTACTCACATAATGTGATTTTCAGACAGGCCCTGAACAAAATCATGCTTTACAAAAAGATTCGAGATATAAAATTAGTTAGTAATATACAATAGTATTTACACAGTATTAGTACCTATATATTTATTAAAATCAGAAATTTAATGATTTAAAAAATATGACTTAAAATGAGAAAAGGTTTTAGAACATTTTATCGCGTCGTCTAGATTGTTTCAATCTGAGATGGCATGGTAACAGACTCTGTATTTACCCCAGTTTCTACGCACCTTAGGTAGTCTTAATTTGTTAATCTAGTATTGTATTCATGATAATGAATATCATGGTCAGTTAAATTGTTTAGACTTTCGAACACATAAGAACAGCGATGGAATAATCTACAATAAAATAATGGCTTCCAGTTTAGGATCTGTAACGTATTAGAGGCCGAGGATGATAGTTGATGATTAGTAATTATCTTGGCTGCTTTGTTCTGCAAGATTTGTAAGTCTTCCATGTGAGTGATGTTGTCATTATTGCCCCAAATCAAGTCGGCATGATTAAAAATAGGCAATACGAGGCTGTTATAGAATAACAAATGAGCTTTCAGTGGGAGAAATGATCTGATGCATTTCAAAAGTGTTCTACACTTATTAACTTTCTGAGTTAATTTTTCAACATGATCATGCCACTTCAAATTGGAAGTGAAGGTGATTCCCAAGTAAGAAAATGATTCAACCAAGTTGATTCTGTTAGACATAACTTGAATAGATGGTCTTCGAGTGTTTTTTAGCTTTTTCTCACCACTAAAAAGCATAAATTTACTCTTCTCAAAATTCAAAGTTAGCTTATTTGCATACAACCATTCAGCAATAGCTATCAAATCCGTATTCAAGGAATCTTGTATTGTTTCAATAGAAGAAGAGAAACAATACAAAACAGTATCATCAGCATATATTTGTGTGGTACAATGCCTTATTACATCCGGCAGATCATTAATATAAATAGTAAACAGTAACGGCCCTAGTATGCTTCCTTGAGGTATTCCTGTGACAAAAGACAAAGGATCGGATAACTGTTGTGAACATATAGTTCTTTGAGATCTATCATGTAGGTAGGATATGAACCATTGAATACCATTGTTGCACACACCAACCCATTGAAGCTTTTTTGTGAGAATATGGTGGTCGAAACCAAACTGCATGCATTCACTTTGCCAGCCAAAATTTTTAGACGTTTCGGGGTGCTGTTTTCAGAATCAAAAGAATCAAGAGAACCTTCCTTCAGAATCAAGACAGGTGTGCCGACCGGAGCTTTTGTATGATCTATCAAATTTGATAAATAGTAAAATTGTAGAATGAATTTTAAAAAAAATATCGCATCGATTGGTATGACCCTGATGACCTTCGCTAAAACATGAATATGTGCGTACAAATAACCAAGGAATATTTGGCATTGACACTCAGCGACATGAAATAATATTGATATATAGTGAAGGAAATTTTGGAGTGTCACAATGATAATAGTTCAAAACTGTATCATTCTGACACTCCAAAATTTCCTTCACGTACAAATAACCTCCGGTCACGTTCAGGCCCGTAGGCTGTTTCCACAATAAAGGAGTTCTTTCTTTGGAAGCCGATCAATTTCTACGTGGGTGTTAGTGTGTGTCCCACATTTAGGCTGACAGATTAATGTCTACGCCAAGAGATACGTACATCAATACATTAATTGATATTCTGAAGTACATTTATATAATTTTTAGCTTTACGTGCCTTACAACTAAGAACTATAATTTTACGATACCAGAAAATTGACGAATAGTAATAGGACTCGCACATAACTTATTTGACACAATACAGTAAAGCGAGTGGCGGGGAGTGAGCGATGGCTGCCCGAAATGGCAACATCATAAGTAACATACGGGCATTGTCTCTTCAAGAATGACGATATTTTACATAAAATAAGTTGTTATTAATTTAAGTTTTCCTAGAAGGTACGAACGTATGTTTTCTAGGACGTTTTGACCCGAAGACCGAAGGACGTTTTCACATGATGACGATTTACCTATTTTTCAAA
The DNA here is from genome assembly GCA_036872915.1 of Nanipora kamurai. NCBI lineage: Eukaryota > Metazoa > Cnidaria > Anthozoa > Scleralcyonacea > Helioporidae > Nanipora > Nanipora kamurai. The sequence continues at coordinate 2,911 of JBAHVQ010000497.1, read as the reverse complement.
CACTCCCATACATTATTAGTATCCAGATATCAATATCACGCGGAGATAAAATCATATCCATGTGCATCAGATTATAAATGCATTGACATTGACACTCATTAATAAAAAAAATCTTAAAGTTATTCTCAGCACATTTTATGTAAATCCAACACGGACATATTTCCGTAGTTGATCGTTGATTTAGTTCAGAGTCAAGTGAAGAGTAAATGTCAGGTTCGCCTATATTTGTATCAGATACAAAACGCCTGGTTCAAACCATTTACGTTATACTTCTTTACGTTTGGCACATGACACTGCACACCGTTCTTACCTAGGTAGACCTTTTCATGTATGGGGAAATTCGCCCGAGCCCAAAGAACCCTCGTAACTTACGCATCTGACATTGGCCTCTTCCGTAGCTATTCAGACTACTTTTATGGTTTCGTTGTTGAATCGTGCACGGAATGAGTTGTAATATGCATATTAATTTTGATATATGTATATTATATCATTTCCATCCTTCACCTAGTTGTCTTACTAATTTACAGGTATTACCAAAACTTGCCAAAGGGCAAGTTCAATGTTTGAGCATTTGAAAAAACAATTTTCTGAACTGATAACAAAAATTCCTGCTGGACAGTATTACAGGTATGATAAACGCGCAGATTTTTTATTGAAAGAAAAAAAGCTGAAAGTTAAAAACTTAAAAAGTGTATTTTTCTTCTGTCAAATGTTCCATTAAGTAACAATGTTTTAAAAAAAAGGAGTCTGTCAGATTTAGTTATTCTTCCATTGCAAGATTTTGCCTGCGTATGCTTTCGTCGTTATACTTCTTCAATGAGTGTTTTGCACGTTTAGCTTCGATTTAGATTCATTCTGAATAGTTTACAGTTTGTGTTCAGAAAAATTTAGCTACATATCAAAGTATTGGATGCGGAACCGGGGTCCCAGACCTTGGACCTTGGTTAATGATCAATTGAACTGAAAATTTTAACAAGCTATAACCATCTGTTTTACTCATGGACGTTTGAGCAGACATAACTTTTTCAAAGCAGAGTCACAGAAGATTTACCGAGCCGCGAACTGTTCATGCGCCACAGGAAAGTTATTTAATGTTGCAGTACCGGATGTACAAGCCAAAATTGGACCTCGCAGGTTCTTTTTTGTTCTAAATAAATGTATTTTTAAAAATCTGACCGATTTCCGTAAAACGGTGGAAGCCAGTCTCGATCTGGGCCTACCTTATTGTTACTAATTTTTGCGGGTCTTAATTTTCGCGATTTTGGCGATTTTCAAAAAATCGCGAATTTAAAGACCCGCGAAAAAAGGTTTACGCGAAAATTAACCACGCGAAATTTAATACCCAGCAATACTTCTTTATTTATCAAGGATAACTGATAAATTGAGTTACAGGTATATAAATCATAATTATTATCCATGTCCTCTTTAATTTAAGCTTTACGTTGGAGCACTGGAATTCTCTTCGTCTGAATCACTGTCTTCCTCCTGCAGTTCTTTCAATATGTCCTTAGTGCAGTCATCAAACAACCCACTTACGTCTGGCTCCTTGTAACGGGTCAAGACAAGCTGTTTATATTTGTCAATAATTTCTCTGTTGCTTGCTGTGGCTTCCATTTTAATAACAACTTTGATTGGAATTTCCAATCCCCCTTGCACCAAACACATCTTCGGTGTTTGGTATCCACCACATTAGTGCAAGCAATCCCTCCTCTCAAAAAAAGAAAGCGTGTAGGCCTAGAAATTTCTCTCGGTAAGTGACCAATGATGGAGTCAGCAAGCCGTCCACGAAGGCGCTTAGTAGCGGCTATAGCGTAGCGATCGTGGGAGTTGTTTCTCTCGTGAAAGCATCTCAAACGCCCCCCAAGAATCGATTTCCAAATCTCTTTGTAAACGTGAAATCCACGAAGTCCACACAGAAAAGAATACTTGATACACTCTCTTTCGCTATTTGCCATTGTGATTTTACAACGTGATTTTACACCAATGTTTGATAAAAGAAGGATGACACTAGTTTAGTTCTAGCTTTATTTATTATTTTCAGTTACTAGTTTTACACTGTTACTTCTAGCGTTCACGTGTTCTCGGGTTAGACATGCAGGAAATTTACTGGTGTAAATTTTCACCATGTAAATTTCCTTCATGTCTAACACATGAACGCTAGAAGTAACAGTATAAAGCTAGAACTAAACTATTGTAATCCTTCTTTCATCAAACATTATGTCATTATTCCGCTTTGGCTTTACCATTCCACATAACCCGCAAACGGATTCAGAAAATAGTGCTGAGGATAGTTTGCCTCTAATTCCTGCATGTTTTCCAAGTCAAGAAAACACTTCTCTGGGGACTGTTGAGTATCGAAACGTTGTATCAGCTGTGGCAAATATCGTAAATGACCACGACGAGAGTTCCTCAGCAATAGCAAGAAAACGAGGAAAGTACAACCATTATTCACCCGAAATACGTGCCAAGATAGGAAAGTATGCTCGTGAAAACGGCAATGCAAAAGCCATAAACCACTTCAAGGCAGAGATTCCCAGCTCGAAAGAAAGCAGAGTCCGAACTTTTAAGAAGGCTTATGAGAATAAACTCAAAGAGGAGAGGAAGAAAGGAAACACAGAAGCTCAAGGCTGTCCGCCTATACTTCTTGAACTAGACAGCAAAATTAATTTCCGTTCTTAAAAGCATAAGAAGCAGAGGAGGAGTAATTAATTACTCCGTCGTAAAAGCAACTGCATTGGCGCTTGTCAACAGCAATCCGACAAGAAGTTTTACAGGATTTGAGCCTACAGCGACATGCGTTAAAGTGTCACTGAGACGAAATTTTCAGTCCTACTTTTTTTCCCATGGGCATAAAGTGTAGGTACCAGAAAGATACCAAAAAGAAGTTTCGCGTCAATATTCAAAAAAGTAA
>JBAHVQ010000496.1:1931138-1957666 GCA_036872915.1 Nanipora kamurai | reverse complement strand
GGCTTCAATTTCCGCCATCTTGGCTTCAAATTTTCCGGTCGAGCTAGCGTTCCAGTCTTATTTGAGTTCACTGGTTTCTGGCTTTCGTTTATTCTCGTCCCCAGAGCCCATTTGTTGGTGGCGCGCGAAAAAGGCAATGGGCTCTTTAACAGAAGCACTAGTTAACAGAAGCTTAGCGAAATTTTCGTAAAATCACACGCAAAAGTAGCTAATATATTCATTGTAAAATCGTTTGTGGTTCTTGCAGCAAACATTTTCAAAGCAACCAACTTGTGTCTCTACTTCCAATGAAATCAAATCGTAAATCAATCTTGATTCGGAGTAAAATACGCAGAGAAAAAAAAATTGTTAAATTGAAGTAAATATGTAAAGAAACAAAACAAATCACAGAGAAAATCCGTTACAAAAGAGATCGAGAAGACAAAGGAGATCCCACAAATAACTTGTAGAGACTACAATATAACCACCGAATGTGATATTCTCGAAGCAATCAAACATTAAAAGTGCATAAAACTTCGATCATTTATATTAGCAACTTATCACGCCTTAACCTTGCGGTCCAGGGCTTTAACCAATTCATTCTTCGCTTTAACGGGGGAGGATTCTCGCCCAGTTTGTACTGCCAAGAAAGTCCGACAAATATTAACGCTGGATGGTAGAATCTACTTCGATCTCCGAGGGAAAAAATATTGTAAATCACCGGTAACTCGACTGAACATCGGTCCAAAGTCAATAGAGGGAGAATGTGACCGCCAAGACAAAAATGGAAACTCGAATACGCAATACAACTCCTGTCACTCGGCCAACTCCCCCAAACGGCAAATTTTGATGCCTGCGCATTAAAAAGTAGTGCTGGAAAAGCAGCACTTTATGAATGGATTCCCCCTGAGCCTTTTCGCGCCCCAGCAAGAAAAGGGATCTGAGGACTCGACTGGCTTTCGTTTTGATTTCTTATCGCTCAGAGAACTGGTATTAATGGATAATTACGCACGGAAGTACAAGAATATGTAGCTTTAGCTGAAACATGTCAGCTTTGTACCGCCAAGTACGTTTCGCCTGCTTTCTAAGTGACCCTCTAAAACTCGTCAACAATTCATGAGGAAAATTCATGAGAAATTTAGGTAAAATTTTGGTATTTTGGAGACTTTGGTATTTTACTCTGGCTAACGCCAGACGATTTTACTCGTCAAGGAGAAAGTCCTCGGTCAGGAAAGGGTTAAAGTAATTTATTAAATAACATTTTGAAAAGCTGCTTGGAACCGTGTGAAAACAGAAATTTTTCCGCCGTTTTTGAAGTCAAATGGAGTAAAACTACAAAAAATGTCAGATGTTGAGCTCAGTGACAGTACCAGCCAAAGAGAAGCAGAAAGACGTGATTTTTGATCATGACGTGTGTATTGGACGATAATAGAGAATTTGTTTTGTCATGATTTTGGTTAACGGACATTATTGCCACTTTTTACTTTTTTTATCTTCAAGTTATTTTATCAAAAAAGTAAACATTTTTACCGTGTTCCCATACGTTAAAGAAACTTGTGGAAGTTTCGGAGAAGTCGAAATAGCGTGGAAACACTCGCCTTTCGGACTTACCCACTTCAATTTCTTCTTCTCCTAAACTTCCACTCGTGTTTCTATAACTGTATGGAAACACGGGAAAGGTTTCCTTTTTCTTTTAATGGTGATAATTTCCGTGCGTAACGGATCAGTACAACTACTGTGTCACGTCCTTTGTCCAACGCGTACGAGCTTTTGAAATTAGTATAAATTAAAGGAGTGTTTTTTCCGTGTACAAATGGCACGGCCATGAAAAATATTTGGCGAGCATCGCCACCTGGGACTCGTTCCTTCTTAGTTTTCCCCGATCAATGGAGGCTAGCGTCGCCACTAGCCACGAAGGTCCAGTCGTTAGATGTTTTTCAGTAAATGTAGGAAACTAAGGTAATCGCAATTCGGCATCTTTTGTCCCGATGTTTAGAGATTCTGAAAGCTCCTGTTGTTTTATTTATAACTATACACAGAAATACATTACCCTTGTTTCAGTGTTTCTGATTTGTTTCAATTGATCTGATAACGGACACACAATTCAGAAAAACGTCAACAGATAAACGTAAATCACAATGAGGTTCAACGTCCATGGTGTCGCTAAAGGGGGTGCAAGTGTTTGACAGCACCATTTGTAAATTTATCGACAAAAGTACTTCCTATCTGTAAAAAAAATGAAAGAAATGGAGGGTAAAGTATGGAAAAAGTGCTAATCATGTCGTTTATGTGGTTATCTAATCATGTCGTTCATGTGGTTTAATGTGAATTTATCATTTCATATTACCCTGAGGATGATTCTGGAATGTCGTTTGCTTAAAACTTGCTTTCGTCGTACTGGCCGATGACTGACAAGCTAAGAAAGAATATGGAAAGCAAGCTTTAAAGTGCTACGACGACGAAAAAGTTGTTGATCCAGTTATGATCTTACACAAAAGTACCTTTGACATGAGCAAGTACAGCGTTCGTAGTTTTCCAACATCTCTTCTCGTTCAAGAGATACTCGGGTTTTTGGAACATGCAAATTAGGTGCCTTTATGACGTCATTTTCTCTACAAGGACTAAATGAAACTCACAAAATTAAGAACATCTCTGGAAATAAAAGGTAGAAATTGTGTAAACTTTGCATGTCTGTGGTAATAAATGAAATATAGTTCGATGAATAACTTTCATTGTTGCCACGGGAAATGGATCGGTCTTGGGCCCCTTTATACTTAAAATACAAAGTCTCTATTTCTGTTTCTTTGCTTTAAAATAGGAAGATTTAAAGCTGGGGACTACAATGTCTACGTATGCTCAAATCTTCTGATCTACGCACTAGAGTAAACGCTTTTTTGACGATGGAGAAATAAGCAAACTCATTTTTATGATGGGGGTCACCAGACATCAAGTGGTTTCCATGACAACAGCATAAGCTGCTGAGGATGTGTATTCCACTTACTACCTTAAACATGCACAGTATGAACAGTTTCTATCGAGATATTGCTAATTTTGTCAGTTTCATTTCGTCAATGTGAAATAAATGATATCATAAGTCATCTAATTTTCATGTTTCAAAAACCTGAACATCCATGAACGAGATGACATACTGACGAACTACGAACGCCAATCTTCGTCATTTCCAAGGTACTTTTGAGCATTATCATAATTGAAGTGAACACATCTTGAAATCAGAACTGCAAGATGGAAAATTGTTTGTGACTTTTATCTTCTGCATTTGGACGTTTTCAACGTGAGAAGCTGCAGTAATAGGGGGGACTTACTCAAAAATATGAAATTTATATATACTAATAAACTCAGAAAAGTTTTCCGAGGCCATAACTAGAATCGAATCCGTAACCGCCAGGTTACGCATTGACACAGAGCCAAGAAAGTGAAGCCACCGGAAATTGGAAGTACCAAGCTGGCCGCTAAGCACGAACACTAAGTAAGGTATAAAAAGTTAAGTTTTTGTATTCATAGCTAAACCGTAAAACATGTCATTTTCTTGGGATGTTTTTTACTATGCAGGTTAGCGAGAAATTTATCTCAGAACAAAATTTGTAAGACCCGTACAATCAGTTAATAGTTTAAGTGCTAGTGTATTTTTATACCTTTTAAAAATAAACTTCGTGTCTTAACGAAGAGCCGACGTACTTTGGTACTTTGGAACTTCACTTCACCTGCTAATTCTAAATTAGAATCCGATGATTACATTTCGGGATTTCGAAATCCCCTGGGTTTTTTAATTTATTTTCCATCTTGGCTAAATTTTATCGTATGACGTCATCATAGTTTTTTGATGAGATTGAACACTGAACTCTATATAAACTACTGTATATGGTTGACCCCAATCGATGAGTAGATGAAGTGAAGCCAAAAATGGCCGACATGGAGACCGTTAATTTTGGTTGTTTCCCTCAGATCCCTTACGCGGACTTGGTCGTTGCTATTTAGTCCTCTCAGACCACTTTACCTCCTTGAGAAAACGTTGGTCGCTGACCCCCCTGGATGAGTGTGCCTTTGAGGGGAACTGCCCTCTGGAAGTATTGATAAGTCTTTCGTGTCGACGGGTTAGAGTTTGGGTTTGCGTTAGATACTGGTTCTAATTGTCCCGTATTTGGCTTCCCTTTCTGAAGAGCAGTCAGCCTTTCAGATTAGTTCAAAAACTCATTAATATTCATGAGGGAAACACAAAGGAAAATCATAACCGTGTCGTATCTTTATGTCATAAAGACATGCTCGTTTTTCTCGTCGACTTTTCTCGGCTTAGAAAACATTAACTTTCAAACTTTCTTCGCGAATTAGCATGTTCAGGGATTGGTTTTTGAAGCCATTCAGAAAACTCGTAGTACATAGTTCGTAGTACATCGTCTTTTATACCAAATATATATTTTATATCAAATATTACATAGAGTTCAGTGGTCTTGAACCTGCACAGTACACTTGACATGGAGTAGTAAGATGGCGGCGGTTGGCTTCAAAATTTTGATTGATGGCTTCAGGGAATGCGCGATTCCGGTATAGTGAGATCAGTGGTGACAACAGTTTGGCTAAAAAAAAGAGGCTCGGTTCCTCGGTAAATAAGCCATTGGTTCTGACAAATCACGCCACTGATTGTAGCTGGGAACAAGGAAACTCGCTTACTTTCGCTGTTCAACATTGGATTTACTTGTCTAATAAAAATGTAGGTAACTTAGCTTGTCATTTACCATACAGTGTGTTTGCTATTGAAAATAGACGGACCCGCGCGATCGAAACTGGTTTTGCTTCTGAAAGATGTCCCGGCCGCTGCCAAATGTTTCGGAAAGACGGCTAGACGTGCACTACGTAGTAACACTAAGGTTTCTACTGGCAGTCATTTGAGTTTTATACAAATTTAAGATTTTTAATGACAGTCAATTCGAGTTCTATCCAAATCTCTCTTTCTTCGAGTCTTGTCCAAGATATTTTTTCGTCTGGCAAAGAATGCGTCTTGTTTCTAATGTCTATAAGCCGCAAAGGATCATTTTGTTTAATTTACATGTAATTTTATTTCGTGACTTTACAACTTTTTCAAGGCTGTTTAAAATTACCAACCCCATCCCATCACTCGGCAACGATCGTCATGTCCTTTGTCACATGCTTGTTGTGTTCTTTTATGTTTATATTGTGTTATGTTTTTTTCATAGAGTGCACTAGGCTTCCTGAACTCGATTTTTTCATAACCTGAGATGTAAACTGCAAGGTCACAATAATATCTTGTACGGCTGAAAGAATCCATACGGTCAAAAACTTGATAAGCATTGCCTTCATGGTTTCGGTATACAACGCGGTTTACGTGCCCAGGATCTCTGTGTGTTCTTAGACTTTTTTTTCTTAGCCTTAAGCTTTATTATTGTTCTCGGTAATTCTCGCTACACTTCCGTTCGCATTATTTTTCGTGCGCATACTGTCATCCAGTGAGGAACAAGTTAACGTTTTATCCTTGCTCTGATCAGTCGAATTCCGGTATGAGTTACTTCTTGAGTTCTGTGATCCGAAGGCACTGTCAGTTTCCTTCAAGCGTCGGTCGCGTGCTTTTCTTGCCATTTCGCACAGCTTATCTGATGCCTCACCTCCAACTTCTTTGACAAGCTCTGTAAATTTAGACGACTTATTTTGAAGAAGTTCGTATGGTTCGTCAAATTCAACAAGTCGACCTTCATGTAAAACCTGTTGAAATGAAGAGATGAATTAACAGAGGAAACATGCAGAATTTCTAATTAAGGCACGTTGTTTTGGAATTGAAATAAAATCAACCATATCCTCTCAAAACCAGTCGATAATTGGACATTGTGCTTTCTTCATCTCGCACAACACAACGTATACGTCAGTCTGTCCTCTACATTAGTAAAGCTCCATGGTTAAAGTGTCCAGCGGCGGTCAGGAGATCGCCGTTTCTATTCCTCTCATGAGTAACAAAAATTATATATTTAAAGCCTCATTAATACAATACGATTTTCGCATACGAAAATAAGACTGCATTTATCTCTGAGGCAGTTCAAACTGGATGCGAGGGACACGAAAACGTTCATGTTTAACCTGAATGTGTACGCAAGCAAAGAGATCATAAATAAGACTAGAGGGGACATTGGCCCTTGATTTTAGCCAAAAGATATTCGCCTAATGGACGCCGCCATATTGGGAGGCAAATTTGAAGCCCGGATGAATAGTTATGATCGATTTCTGTTTTTCGCTGTTTTACACCGATAATATATATTTGCACTTGGTTTTATCTCAAGTTACGGTACATAATTAACCGGTTTTTATTTCAGAATCATCCTCAGGGTAATATCAAATGATAAACGATAATGTGAATTTATCATAATTAACCGGGCACTTGCTTTTTGTAGAATTTTACCAGTAATTAAGCTCAGTTTTGACTCGGTTGGCAAGTCAAAACGAAAAGTCTATTCTTGTCTTATAGTTTAACAATAGCTTGTAATTCTCAATATTATAGCCTAACGGCTTGCTGTAGAAATTTATCTGGGATAATCCACATTTAATTCTCGATTGCCCAACGTCAAGGACCTTGAAGGTCAAAGGGTCCGAGGCATAAAAGTTTCGCATAAATATCCCCTATTTACCATATATGGTCAAACGCTCAAGCGGCGACTAAAGTTTGGGGCCAATGCGCCTCCTCTAGTCTTATTTATGATCCCTATGTATGCAGGGGTGTTCACACCAGGAACCAGCGATGCCCGCGACAAAATGTATTAGCGTTCGGCATGAACCGGGCTTTAAGAGCACAATAGACACTTACAGGTTACGTGGTTTTAACCATCTCAATGTAGTAGAAACGAACTTATCAATCAAGAAAACGTACATAAGGTGGTAATTTAAGGAGGTTCCCTAGGGTAATCTTTTAATTGGTACCTAAATATGGCTGGGCGCGCATGTGTAGATAGCAATCTTGTCGAATCGTTATTCTGTCACGACAACACCGTCTGCGTCACTACAAATGTGACTTTTTTGGATGTTTGCGTCGGTAAATTTCTTTTCAACTTAGAGCATACAGAGTATGCTCAACAACATATCCAATTTTCGAAATTTTTTGTAAGACAAAATCTTTTAAACTCCATGAAGGCTATTGCAAAGAACTTACCTTGACAACCTACCCTGATATTTTATTCTTTATTGGATTATCTAACCTCACACCAACTTTCAGACACATTCACCGAAGAACTCCGAAGATAATATCGTAAATATATGCCGATGTTCCAACGCTATTATTACCTTCTTAATAATAAAAAATTGCACAATTCGACAAATATCTCGTGTTTATCATCTTCAACAGTTTGACAAACTTTGTACCAAACTTACAGCAATTTGAACGATAGAAATGCCCGTAAATGGAGACCGTGCTTATTGCGTTCTGCAAAGACATAAACTGCAGGGAGCCACCTTAAGTAAAATTCCTGTGTCTTGAGTAAAAAACTTGTATTGGCTTTTAGAAATGAGTAAGATTCGCATGTGGTCACGTAATTAGAAAAGTTACTTTACCACTTAAAAGCGCCGTTTAAAAGCAGATCGTGCCACTCAAACTACAAGGGGTAATTGTTAAAATAAGGAATTTTTAGTAAGTTTATTTTTGGTCGCCATGTTGGGTGACATTAATTGTGGTGCCCATCGTGGTAGTCAAAAAGACAATGTACTTTTATCACGCTAAACCATCATTGTTTCTTCTAAAAGTCACACAAACAACATTCAAACGTCTCTTTACCGGTCTCTTGTTGTCTGAGTGCAGGACGTATTTTTAAGAGATTTTGGTTAAGTATAAAAGAAATACTTGCCGGGTGCTTAACCAGCGAAAATTAGTAGAAATACGTGCACGCAACACCCCCTCATCCATAATTGCATCTTTTCATTTAAATGTAGTTAGCTGGCAGTTGATAGGATAATACGGAGGAATGGCCTCCTCCTTGTTACCGTGAAGATTATCATCCATTAGCAAATAGGCGCCTCCTACAAAGCACAGAAGCAAACGTCTGAACCTTTTTTGGTGAGACGTAATAGAGGTCCCACATTTCTAAACTTTTCCCTTTTATACATGCAATCACTTTTTAAAATAATTCTGTCCTTGCTTTAAAAAATCACATGTAATGGTTTAATAAGCTTTAACATAACCTTTAATAAGCCTGTCACTCCAGCCTCCCCACAGTAAGAAATGAACCAAAAAAACTGCTGTATGACCATTGTCATAAAAAAGTAAGACTTCGCAATTAATTAAACAGTTGTCTAGTACGGAAAATTGAAATATTATGGGCACAAGTAGATTACAAAAAGCTAATATGATTTATATATATCAAAGGTTTTCGGAACACATCTCACACAACTGACAACTGGATATTCTGAAAAACAGAATATTAAAAATAGGATCAATGACTGGCATACGATATATTTTTGGTGTAACCAGGCTTAGTGCAGTCCAAATTTAAAATATGTTTTTACCCTTTCTCCATTAAAGTTTAATTTGCCCATGTCATTCTCATAAACAAAATACGTTATTCTTTATTTTACAAAAAAGCTATCAAATTTGTCGTCTGTTTAAAATATTTATAGTCTTATCCTTTGATAGTTGTGCCTTCTACAATGTACATCCTCTGTATTAAAACCAAAGACTTAATCAGCGCCTCTGCAAAGTAAGTTACAGTATGCATCTTCGGTTCATATACAGAATATACTAGCTACAAATCTCCTATAGAAAATATTAAACACAACAATGACTGATGTTCCAGAGCGTGTGATTGGATTATTAAAGTCCTTCCAATCATTTGCAGTTGTATATATTGGCACTGACTTGGCATGGATTTCTTCAGAATATCTTAGACACGATGGCCCAATTGTAGAAACATTGACTACAGCTAAATGACTCTTCATCGTATTCCAATGCCTAATCTTGCATTGCTTGGTCTGGACTTACCCATGGTATTTGGGAAATAAAACAATTTTTGTATGTACAGTAAGACTGTCAGGTAGGGTACTAAAATTTACCCTGAAAGAAGTGTTAGGAGTCATAATCCTAGGTGTTCACTTATCAGTAAGTCTGACTCATTATGTTATTGAAGTATACATTTATTTCATGAATTAGATTTATGAATCAGGAATTGGGTAGATGTCTAACAATTTTAGTTTTTCACTCAACAACTTACACTGTACATATATACACTGTCACTTGTCCATTTCCACGCAACATGTGGCCTCTTTGCAAGTTGTTTTAGAAAATTAATAATTCATATCTTGTACAACACATCAAATTCATATTTAGTATCAAATTTTGACAGTTAATTCTTTCAATAACAGAGGAATCCTTTTCGCAAGTAAGATCATCTGCATTCACTCACTGTAATATAGTAGGATGCACCATCAGCAGTCAAAGAATTAAGCCGATATTTAGATTTCAATTATTAATTAGTAAGAGCACTCCCCTTTTGTTGTGGAAAGGAGAATCAAGTATAAAAAATTTAGGTAACACTACTGGAGACTTTGATTTGAAACTTGGCTTGTACTGTTGCCCAGATTTTGAAACGTTTCCAAGAAGGTTGTTTACATTTTATTAAAAGATCACTGATAGCATTTTACATTATTCACACATAGACTAAAGAATTTCTTCTTTCTTTTGGATTAATCTTTTCACACTACTCTAGGAGCTAGTTTTTAACACTCTAACATCTATATGCTAACATACTTGAAAGCGGGATCTGATGTACTTAGTAAGATAAACAATCTCCTTTCGCTTCCCTATACTCTCTCGTAACATTCTCGCGTACTCGCAGATATTGCTTTTTCTTATCTTTATTCTCAGTCTCTTCTGGACAAGTCTCGCAAGCCTTTGTTTGCCAATCTACTTTCTCGTTTTCGGATGTATCGCATACCAATTTTTGTCGCTTTCGTTCTCTGCTCTACTGCGATCTTCCAGCTCTTTCTTCGTCGGATTCATGTCGCTTTTCTTTTTTACCTTTTTATTTCTCCTTCCCTGTAGTCGTTTTGTTGATTTTACAAATTTCCATAGCAATAAAACCATTTGGCCAAAAATACCAATTTCAGCTTGCAAAAAGTCCTTTTGATGTAAGCTTACGTTGAAAATAATTATGCGTATCAACGGTTAACTCAAAAATAGTTTTGAAATAAATGCTCAGCGAGAAACTTCTGACTTGTGACGTAATTAGGTTGGATGGCCTACGATCCACACATACATAGATACAAACGCGACGCGAGGGTCATATCACGGGTAAATGTACCCCAGGCACGTCGAAATTAGTAACCCTTGCACGCGAAGGCCATCAGCCTCGCAGTGCGCTGTGCTCGGGTATTACATAGTTCTCTGAGCCAATGCAAGTTTGAAAACCCAGACGCGAGACGATTACTCAAAGTGCGACCATGAATGTTTTTTCGCCAGTATTTCTCTTTGCCTATTTCGCCTACTTGAAAGCCTTAGTGTACTACAATCTTTAATCTTTGATCTTAAACTTATATACGGAAACTCTATCAACTCATAAGTAGATTTTCATAGAAGCTATATGCATAAAAATATGTAAAATATTCCATGAAATATACGCATTATACGAGCATAAAATGGCTCTCCAACCAAGACATTCGAACATTGAACTTCCCAGACAAGTTTTTCAGTGTTTTCTGTTTTCATTTTTGTCTATTCAAACACATCAACGCAGTTCAAACGAACTTGACGTGGAATCCTTTTTCAAACTAGCGCTAGGTAATTCGATATCGTACGAATTACCGCATTAATTCTACTGTTTGATAAGTTGCTTCAAAGTGTCGGAGGACAGTTTGACAAAAAGCTCTAGCGTATATCTACTCACCATGACTCTTTCTGAATCCATTATTGTATTAAGACGATGAGCAATAGTAAGTACGGTACAGTCTTTGAACTTTTTGCGCAGGGTTTCCTGGATTAAGCTGTCAGTTCTGTGATGGAAATACAAATGAATAAGTTATTCATTGAAGTGCCATTCCAAACTCGAAAGACCGGTGTAAAACACGTCCTTGACATCATACTTACCTGTGATCAACATTAGCGGTAGCTTCATCTATGATTAATATTTTATTATGTTTCAATATTGCTCGAGCCAAACAAATTAGTTGACGTTGTCCTACGCTGAGGTTATTACCAGACTCGGAGAGTTGAGAATTCAGTCTGTCTGGAAAGTTTTCAACGACGTCTTTCATCTGCACCTGTGAAAAGATTACGTGAAGTGTACATCAACAATCGTTCCGGTCTGAGTTTGAAAATAGTTTTATAAATTGCGCACGTTACCTCTTCCAGAGCTTCCCATATTTCGATGTCGGAGTGTTCACCAAATGGATCTAGGTTCTTTTTTACTGTTCCAGCAAAGATAACCGGCTCCTGAAATTAAGCAATCAATGGTTACGGCAAGGAAAATTTTGGAGCCATATGTGCCCAAACATTGTTGCCATACACGCTGAATGACAAAGCTATATCTTTCTTAAAGGTGTCCTCATTTATACTGGATATGCCTATCAGCTGCCTAAGCTGTACTCCCTAGAGATCTAGTATTGGTCATCCCTCATGGGTCCAATATTGGTACGGGAGGAAAACCAGAGTATCCGGAGAAAACCGGCGATACATGGTGCGGTTAAACTGAAACAACAATAACGTCGTTTGCCAGCGACACTGATGTTAGATTGTATTGAAATATAGCCTGGCCTCTTGTACTCTACCTCTTGAATCGATATCAGCATACTCTGTCAAGGGTCGTTGCTCTGTAGCATCTGTTCTGCAGAAAACATACATGTATCAATCGGCCATATCAAACTGACACAATACTGCTAAACCGCCATATCGAACTGACTCAGTACTGGCAAACTAATGCAGCGTTCCCATTAGTTTATCAGCACTGAATCAATTTGGTAACAGCACCAACTGATACGTGTATGTTCTCCACAGAACTGTTCTGTTCTTAAGATGTGATAAGTAACAGTTGTAACAGAATATAATGTCATTTGTTCGTAACGAGTCTACAGGTATGACATAAAACACGTAATATTTCAGTAGTATCTAACATGAAGATGTTATCATACATTTGTGATCTATCATTTTTGATGCAGTCTATGAGCACTTTTGTGAGTGCATATACATACATATGTATATATATATAGAACTTCATTGAGTAAACCAGAGGTATTCAATTAAAAGCCACTGAGGTCCAGTTATTAAAATTTCCTCCAAGTAAAAGGTCCGAACCGAAGTACAGCTTGTGTCTTATAGCCTTCCCCTATGTCCACATTTTCATATGCATATGGTTTCAACAATATTTAGTGTCAATTTTCAATGCAGGAAATGTTTAACAGAGTGCACAGCTAGCTCTTTTATCATAAATAAAAGTAGTCCCGGGCAAATAAGTTTAAGGCCTTTATTTCCTCTTAAATTAAAGAGCTAGAAGCTATTGTCGTATTAACTGGAGTAGCAGCGCCCGCTGTCTACAGCCGTGACCGTCGGAAAAAATGCTCCATGAAAATTATCTATTCTCGCGAATTTATCAGAGATTGGTCACGGGTCCGGACCGAGGTGCGCTATTTGGTGATGCCTGGACTAAACTCTAACTAATCTCTAGAGTTTAGTCAATAAAGTTATTTATGATCGATGTTTTAATGGTTTTAAAACGAGGAGAATGAGGGTTACTTGTTTTATATATATGTATATGTACAGTGGCAGTCAAAAGTAGTTAATAATTTCTTTGTGGGCAAATTATGTTACATAACTTTTTAACTGATTGATCGTTTTCGGTAATTTTTGTTTCGAATTATACACATTTACCTCCAGTACACGGTCGTTTTACGCGGTCGTTCGAAAAATATAGATAAAAATATAGATAAAAAGTTAACGCGGTCGTATAAAAAATATAGATAAAAATGGAAAAATCCGGAAAGTTACCCCCAAAATTCGTTAATTTATAAATTAGTTTCGCTTTGATTAAACAATCAATAAATATGAATTATATATAACAATATGAAGTATATATAACAGCTTAATCACACAGGACATTCACCTCACCAAGTTTCAGCATTGGGAAGTCCAAATCCCGTGGATTTCTTGATGTACCATAATTTTTGAGAAACATTTAGTGACATAGTTATCCATAAAAATATTAATTGATTAAGAGCGTCGTTTTCAAGATTTTCCAACAATGACAGTGAGCTAGAAGATGAAACGACACGCGCTTTCAATTTCTTAATGAGTATTTTGAAGTGGTATATACAAATGTGTATAATGTACAAGTGGTATATACAAATTGTACGAAATTTACATTGTGATCATGATTTCTTGACGATGGTAACAGACTGGAAATGGAAACCAGGGGCATTTGAAAACTGTTTAAAAGGTTTTTATAGTGATTGATGGTATCCTTGCAGCCACAATTTCTAGTTGAGTACTGTTGTCCGGAATAAAAAGGATTGGTAGTAAGCTGGGTGAATGTTTGAATGGTGTCCATAAGAAGTTTGAACTCTGATCTTCATTTTTCCATGACAGCAACGAGCTGGAAGTTGAAACTTCACGAGTTTTGAAAGCTCTTCCTGAGTACTTTCGAATACCGTTCCAGCGGTGAAGTACGCTTTATCACTTACGCTAAATGTTTCAGTGGATACCAATATCACCGAGCGTTGATCAAAAATTATACCATATCAAGAGCTTGATGAGCGTTAGATTTCTGGCGTTCAAACATGAACACATTCAAGATTACCCTAAGTGATTAAACATATTTATTTGTCGTCAAGTCAAAGTGAACGTGATTTACAAATTACAGAATTTTGGGGGATGACATTTCAGATTTTAACACTTTTATCTATATTTTATGAACGACCGCGTTATCATGTCCGTTTATTGTAATATTCGTGTACTGGAGGTAAATGTGTACAATTCAAAACAAAAATTACCGAAAACGGTCAGTCAGTTAAAAAGTTATGTAACATAATGTGCCCACAAAGAAACTATTAACTACTTTTGACTGCCACTATATAGATATGTATATGTATATGTATATGTACATGTATATGTAATATATGTATATGTAATATATATATATATTTAATATACTGATGACTATCTAATACATTTACGGTTTGTCATTACAGTGTGTTTTATGCTAGGTGCAATCAACGGATGACTGAAAGATTTCAACGTGATCACTGAGTTATATAGTTAGCGCAGCGGTGGTCTGAATTCAAGCACTAATTATCTGGCGGTGTTTCTCTGAAGTTACAAAATAGACACTGATTTATATGTCGACAGCTTGATAAAAGTTTGTTTCATTTGTTAAGTAGATCATATTTTTGAAAAATTATATGGTACTTCTCGCCGAGGCAGAGTTTGCATCTTTTTGACCTGTTTTGAAAGACCGGCGCTCTGTCTAGGATGGATAATTTTATTTCTGGGCCCTAGACGGGAATCGAACTCGCAACCTTCTGATGACCGGTGAGACGCTCTAACCATTGAGCTACCACGACTCAGATGGTGAGCTAGGGTGCAGGTTCGTCATATGTACTGCCTAAGTGGAAGTCACGATATGATAATAGTGATCGAATACTTAAACACTGAACAGAAAGTCTGCTCATGTGGGAGCTTGGTAAATATCAGACGACTAGAGGACGTTCCTCAAGCTTGTTCTCTCAGAAAAACGATTTCTGAGCCCCAGACTGGAATCGAAACCGCAACCTTCTGATGACTGGTGAGACGCTCTAACCGTTGAGCTACCACGACTCACATGGTGAGCCAGGGTGCAGGTTCGTCATATGTACTGCTTAAGCGTAAGTCACGATATGATAATGATGGAAATACTTAATGCTGAACAGAAAGTTTCTTCATGTGGGAGCTTGGTAAATATCAGACGACTAGAGGACGTTCGTCAAGCTTGTACAAAAATGAAACGTAACTATCGAAATTTATTTGGGGACTTACACTGAAGAAGCGTCGTTTTACTTTAAGTTGGTCTATTTTGAGCCGTGCAACGGCATACCAGAGTAGTGCCTCAAAACGCAAGATATGCTTAGAGGAGAAGTTACAATTGATAAAAGCCGACAAAAAGATTTTGCTGAACAAGAGACGAAATTGTATCAACGTGCTAACACAAGACCAAATTCAAGGTTAAAAACTTTAGCCGCCCAAGGAAGAAAAACAGCATTCCATAGCTATTACGTCACCGCGTCTATATAAGATCAAAGCGGAACCATTATCAATCTGTTGCCCGATGATCGCATAGTAGGAACATCTCGGAGTAGCGACATAAGACATTTTAAGTTTATTTTATGTTATTATATATGACCTGAGCCTGGGAGAGAGGATGATGGTAATATTGTTGACTAACCGGTTGGATAACGTTTATAGCACTATACCTGAGGAATTATTGACAGTTTACTTCGGAGATCTACGAGTCCCATATCTGTGATACAAACTCCATCAATTCGGATTACTCCTTTTGGTTCAGCGAGTCGAAAAAATGCCGATACCAGAGAAGACTTTCCAGCACCAGTTCGACCAACAATGCCAACCTGTTAAAACCTAGACAATTATTAAAACGGAATTTTAAATAATTAGAAAGAAAGTGTACGCAACATGTTCGCACCTTTTCTTTAGATCGGATACAGAAGTAAAGATCTTTCAAGACTAGAGGCAAAGACGAATGATAGGCGAAACAAAGTTTTTCAGCAGAGATGATTCCATATTTTGGCCATTCTTTCGTGGGTTTAGTCTCGCTTATTTGCAGCTCAGCTTCGGGTTGGATATCACAGTATTCGAGAATACGTTCTACAGAGACCATCTTTAAAAGAAGAAAAACATGAATGAAAGTTATCTTCTAACGAGGCTAGTTGTCTCTTCGAGAAAATTATATGTATAGGTTATACGTATGGGTTATAAACCGAGATTGAGAATGACTTCTTTTTCCTATTGCGATATAAAAATATTTGGTATAAATTTACCGTTGTTTATCACAAATCCGTAAATTTTATTGCCTACCCTATCATTTAATAATCGCCCATAGTAAATGATAATGACGTCACCTCGCTTGGAGGGCCCACTTCCAAAAGATTAATCACAAATCTGTAGTAATGTTTGATGTAATACTGAACTGAAGAATATAACGTTTCACTATAAAAAGTGAAATTTATACTAAAATAATAAGACAGCTCGTGCTTTTTTATAAGCGATGGTCAACTCAAGCTTTGCTCTCGTTGGCTACAAGTTTTAAAACATAGAAATAACTTCTTTAAAATTAAAATCTTTGTTCTCAATCCCAACGTTTCGGGGTCAACCCCCTTGTCAAGGTAAAAACAGCAACAAAGCAGAGGCCTTTTATAAACAACTAGCTTATTAAAATTAAAAAAAAATTTGTACATTTACACCGTTAGGCATAAAAGAATTCAGTTTATAAGGCCAATGACCTTCTCTGTTGGTCGAATCATCAATCTTATCAAAAACCTTTACTGAAACATCTTGGAGTGTTTTAAGTCCGTTGTTCTAATAGTGAAAATACAAATGTTCCCCGGTCATATTTCTCCTCCCACTCTCATATTGATTTAAATTACTTTTTTGATTACCAAATTTCATTCTAAATGAGGTTATAGTACTTCTATACGAGACCAACGCTTTTTCTAGAAATCCACGATTTTCATATTTCCCGACCAACCAGCTTTTTGTGCTGCTTTTGCAAGGATGTTGGCAATTTCATTTATACAAAGAGGAGCTCTCGAGTACCCAATTGGGCTGTCTGGCTTTCTTCTGTGGTTGATAGAAAGGTAAAACGGTGATCCAGGGTCCTCCATTTCAAGAGTACGATGTTTCATGTATTCTTTGAAGTATTTCACTGGACACCTTTCGTTATCTGTTACGTTCGCTGATGGATTAAACGCTCGTTGGTGTCCAGCTCCTTCCGTGTCTTAGATTCCCTTCCTGCAGATCAAAGAAAAAATTTCGACCAGTTTCTGTGTCGTTGTGGAGTTGAACGTCGTCCCACCAGAATTTTCTGCTTTTGTCTTGGGCAAGGAAACCAGAATGAAGACACTACACCATTCTCTGCAGAGCTTCGGGGATTTCCTGGCCAAACACACCAGTCTTCTTCGGCATCTGTAAGAAAATGCGCCAAGTGGACGGTTTCCTTTCGCACTTTCGATGACCAACTCTTACTTTTTGGCGAAAAGAACCTCTCTTGCCTTGGCGAATTCTTGGTCTTTGAAGATATTGATGGTAGAATCGTTGTCATTCAAGTAACGTGAAGCTTTTGGTAAAAGCAGGTCAAGGAAACAGGTTCGTATGGTCTAGCATCTTGCTTTTTGATGTTGGTAAAAATTCGGAACATAAGAACATTCGAAGTTAAACAATTCTGGGATCTGTGAGTTAAATCCCTATTTCTCTTCCTCTTTAGTCTTGAAGTCAGGGTGGAGGTAGGAAGAATTTGGTGGAACAGTTGTAGTGCACGTGTCTCTCACTTCTGTGACTAGGGTTCGATTCCGGCTCAGTGCAGTTTTCTGATTAAAGTTAGCTTGTTCATATGTGAGACGAGTGTCGTCCAGTTTGACTCTACCAAACATCGTAGGTTTTCTCCGGTTTCCTCCTGCAGTAGCACCGGACCCATGAGGGATGGCCCTTACTAGAATTCTAGGAAGAACAGCGTAGTTAAGCTGACAGGGTTATCCAGTATAAATAAAGAAACTTTAGTTTTACTTTCCATCTCATCTCTCTTTATAGATATTCAGTTTTCTCGATGACTTCTCTACTATAATTCATTTCTGATGGCAACGAGATAAACTTAATCGAATAAATATTAAAACTTGTTGATTCTATATTTAAAACTTGTGGCCGTCCTTTTACTCAAAATAGTCTCGTGTCCGTCGATAGTATGTTTCATGTTACTCACGCAGCTGTAGCTGATCTGGGTGCATGCAATTAGGGCTAGCCCTCCTCATGTAAACACGACCACTGAATAAATGTAACGTGTTTGTGAAAGTTGATCGTCCAGGTTAGTGTAGTCTTGAGAGAGACTGTTGGTGGAAGTGACTAACGTTTAGACAGCCTTAGCGGCGGCCATCTTCAGAGGCAAAAGGAGAGTAAATGTCAGGTTCGCCTGTATTTGTATCTGGTAGGTGCGTCAGAAGTGGGCGGTCGTATGAGTCATAGAGGTGTGATTGCTTGTGAAAAGTGGTGGGTGTGGTTGTGTAGGCGTTAATTATCAGTTTGTCGAAGTGGTAAGTCTATTGGTTGTTCATAGTTTGAATTTGTGAATAACTCGTTTGTAAGGTTCCGGTAATAGTTGTGATCAGTTTAATGGTTTTTTATCTAAGTTCGTATACCAGCTGTCCAGTGTGAGTCGCTGTTTGTAGTTGGTGCTGTAAGTAATGCATTTTGCCGATTCCCAGTCAATGTTGTGTTTGGTTTGTCGTGTGTTCGGCAATGTGGTTGGTTTTGTCCCCGTTTTTTGTCGCTCGTTTGCGTTCTGTGAGTCGTATATTTAAGTTTCTGCTAATCTCACTTATATAAGTGGCTTGGCAGTCGGAGCAGTTAATTTTGTAAACTACACCTTGTCTTTCGTGTTCAGACGTACCTTTTATGTACGGTATCGTTGGTGTAGTTAAGTTTGATGAAGTCAGAGTTATAGTTGTTTTTGTGGAAAACGCGTTGTAATGGTCATTTTCTTGGCGTAGAGCGTCGGGTGAGTCACAAATGAGTTGTGTGCGTCTCGTCAATGTTTTGATGGTAATAGCTTTGTGTGAGATTGGATTGTAAGTAATTTGGTGCAGTAGCCTGTCAGTATGCCTTGATTTCCTGCAGACGGCGGTCCGTAGTTTGTTATTGTCACGACTTATCAAACAGTCTAGGAATGGAATAGCTCCTTCTTCTTCAATCTCTTTGGTAAATTGTATGTGACTGTTCTGTTCGTTAATGTGGTTGTGAAACTCGTCAATCTCTCTCGTCAATTATAGTCTGACTGGGAATGGGTACCGAATCTTACCTGGTTTTCAACCTCTGCGGTTTGTCTGACACAAAACTGAAACATCCCAAACAGTTGTTTTGAGTAAAGCAATGCAAGACCAGCCATGGTAGCACTAACACCTATATTATTTGATATGTCAACAAACAATAAATATCAACAAATTTGTTAGATTAGGATATTGTATGGGAACAACAGTCACTAGTACCCTCAAAAACGCAATTACAAACTCCCCCAGAATTTTCCTAACGTTTCTGTATACGCTTCAGAGGCGGAATTAGTTGATATCTGGCATGGTTAGAGCAATGAAAATGTCACTCTACTTCCAAAACGGTTAACATCGCCGCAATTGCCAATTCCAAGATTTCAATTTTGTATCAACTTAAAAGATTTTAGCAAACGTCTACAAATGTATCAGACGGTGATGAGTTGGGGAGGTAGTCGCAGGAACATAATAACTTCTGTGCTCTGTCGAATCAAAAAGACACGAGGAAGTTTAGACTAGGGAGAAAATGCAATGAGAACAGGATGGGTGAAAACAGCCCCACGGGTGAAAATTTTCAACACTTGGAATTCTTTCTTCCTTCCACGACTGTTTATATAACTCTATGGTAAACCGGAGAGATATTTGCCGTTCTCTATGTTAAATAGCTTGTAGAAAAATCAGAAATAGTGCTCCTTTTTCTGGCTCTCAAAGCCTCAGTTTTCCTTAGTGTTCAGGATGGGGTATGTGATTGGCTGAGCTCATCTATGACTCCATCCATGGTTTTAAGATGATTATGTTTTCAAAATGTCACTCCATAAATGGAGATGGAACATTTTCAACTATAAAATACCTAATTCATGTGTGAGATGCTATGTGAAGTGTTTGTAAGGGATTAAATCTACATACGGAAGGAGAAGCAAGTAGTTTGCAAGTAACAAATATCGTACTTATCCCCGCCTCCTTTGCTACCAACGGCGCAAAAACAACTATTACAAAAAACACGAAGCAAAGCATGTCCAATCGGAAGCCCAGCCACCGCACGCCAGTTAAAATTAGGAACCATGCTGACGTATGGTGATCCTGGAGCTTGTTGTACTTTCGGAGAAATTGCTCCTGAGCGCACGAGGCACGGATGGTTGGTAATCCTTGTAGGGTGGCAGAGATGTGAGAGTACATTGGACTCCGATCTACAAAAATTATCAAGAAATAATAAGAAATTCAAAGTCTGGTTTACACTATACAGCCTTTACTTGGAAAAATCCTTCCAAGGGAAGTAGTATAGAAGTACCAGGACATTTTTCTAAATTTCAGAATCCTCCCCATTTTTCACAAATTTCAGTATCCATATAACTTTTCCCAAATTTCAGTGCTTATATAATTTGATTAATTTCATAATTTGGTAAAGTGTGCCGGTACCCCCCCAGAGATAGCTACACCAATGGTTAGATATTTTTGTGCCCATAAGAGTATGTGTTTATTACATCTTCTAGTGTATACCGCTTGTCGTCAAAGCAACCAAGCGACACTTTGTTTATTTTGTAACTGCCTAGTTCATGGTTTACACTTCTTATGGTCTTCATAGTGTGGTAAAGTTGTTTCTGGTTTAGTTATACATCTTTATAATCTCATGCTCGACTTTAGAAAATTAACCGAAAGAAGAAATTAACTGAAAGAAGAAATTAACGCCTCTAAAAATGGTATTAAAGTGAGAGACCATTGCCATATAACCAGAAAATATAGAGGATCAGCGCACCGAATTTGTAACAGAAACTTTAGATTAACTGATAAAATACCTGAAATATTCCATAACCTTAGGGTTATGATAGTAGGGCAAATGTAGTACTTGAATTGATGACTGAGATTAATATGTGCCAGTTTACTGAAAAGGGTATGCGTGTAGGTGTGTCCTACATAACCAATAGATATGGAAAAGCTAATAATAAATACACGGAAGATTACAATGAGAAGGCGCCCTAAAAGTACCTTATGTATTTAGATGCCAACAATCTATATAGATGGGCTATGAGCCATTATTTACCAACGGATGGATTTAAATGGCTACCACCAGATAATATAAACCTTGCTAAGTATAAAGAAAATAGTAAAAAAGGAATAATACTTGAGGTAGATTTGGAATACCCTAAGAATCTACACGATGAACATAATGACTATCCATTAGCCCTTGAAAAACTGGCGTTGGAAGACCATATGTCATCATACTATTGTAAACAGATTGAAGATAAATTCAGCATAACAGTTAGAGGTGTTAGTAAGCTGGTTCTTAACTTGATGGATAAAACTAAGTATGTCCTCCACTATAGAAATCTACAGAAATATACTTCCTTAGGCTTGGAAGTAAAAACAATGTATAGACTTTAATACCCAAAAAAGAACCAACGCTAAGAACGCTTTTGAGAAGGACTTTTTAAGCTTATGAATAACTCTGTATTTGGGAAGACCATGGGAAATTTACGTAAAAGTGTCGATGTTCGACTCGTCACGAATGAAAATAAACTGTTAAAATTGGCCGCCAAACCCACTTTTATAAGTAGCAAGATATTCAACGATAACTTGGTAGCGGTTCATAAGATCAAAGAAACGCTTACCCTCAATAGGCCGGCATACGTGGGCATGTATATCCTGGATATATTTAAGACGTTAATGTACGATTTCCACTATAATTATATCAAAAAGAAGTATGGAAGTAATGCTAAACTGTTATTCACTGACACCGACAGTTTGACCTATGAAATTGAAGCAGACGATGTATACCAAGATTCTTGGAATGATAAAGAAAAATTCGATAACAGTGAATACTCTGAGGACTCCCCTTAATAATAATAAGAAGAAGAAGGTTATTGGTAAGATGAAAGATGAAGTCGCTGGTGTCCCTATAGGTGAATTTGTGAGTTTGAGATCTAAGATGTACTCCTATATGAAAGACAATGATAAGGGGGGAAAGACTGCCAAAGGCATCAAGAAAGTTGTAATTGAAAAACAAATTGAGCATGAGAATTATAAAGATGTATTATTAAACCAGAAACAACTTTAGCATGAAGACCATAAGAAGTGTAAACCATGAACTAGGCAGTTACAAAATAAACAAAGTGTCGCTTAGTTGCTTTGACGACAAGCGGTATACACTAGAAGATGTAATATACACATACTCTTATGGGCACAAAAATATCTAACCATTAGTGTAGCTACCTCTGGGGGGGTACCGGCACATTTTATCAAATTATGAAATATATCAAATTATATAAGCACTGAAATTTGGGAAAAGTTATATGGATACTGAAATTCGCGAAAAATGGAGAGAATTCTGAAATTTGGAAAAATTTCATGTACCGCCAACTTTTATACTACTACTGAAATATCCTGAAGTTAACTGGTACTTCAGCTTTAACTAACTCTGAACAATAAAGTAGAACACACCCCAGTTCTATTACAAAGTAATACTGTCTAAAATTAATAAATCATTTAGGGCAAACCGTTCAAAGACAGGAAATTTTTCGAGTGTTAGAATAATATATTTTAAGACCCAACCTGGACAAGTTTCAAAAAATGCAAATCTAAAGCGTCCATCTGTATATGTATATGTATATATCATTTCATGACAGTGAATGTAATGCCAAGTACTTCCCATCTAATGGAGATGACGGGTGGTAGGAAGGGTGGAAGGAATGAAGAAGACTGAAAAACTCGAGCTAAATGAAAGGGCGCTGCGGCCGTTCATTTTTTCGTGCATTCTTCCAATTTGTCGACTGCTCTTTAATAACGCCCTTAATAATTTTTATTAATTATTAAGGTTAGTTACAAAAAATTGAAACACTAACATATAATTGAGGGTCGACTTTACATTGTCCAACCAACCCTAGTCAAAATGGAATAAATTTTTAAGTGATAACTCCGATAAAAATTCCGCTGGTTGATGACTTCTCTAACAGATATTCATACAATATATATGCGACATTGGACTGATCGCCTCGGTTTATATCCCGCGTTTTTATGTTTTTTGTACGTCTTTGAAAAGCTCAAAACATTTCAATGATTTCTTACTAAATAATGATGACATCAAATAGAGATTCTGTACTTGTTTTTTGTTTCTTTTATTGACAAATTGCTCAGACGTCAATCTGACTTCCAGCTGCTAGTCTTTTACGGCAACATAGAATAGAAAAAAATAAATATGTTATTTACCGTTTCTAATCGGTCCGTATAAAAAAAAATTTCCTCTTGGCCTCAATGACTGCCCCGGCCTACGGCTCCGGGCCACTATTGAAACTTTAATAATTATAAAATATTAAAAAAATATAATTTTTCATATGCGGACCTCCAAACCGGTAAATAACATATATATTTTTTGTACAGTATTATTTGCATCATAAATAGTCGTTAAAGATCATTTAGTCTAACATTTCGCATGAGTCACGAGCGACAAATGAAGCCATGCGCTTGTGTTACAATTGTTTATTGGCGTTTACTGTGAACGTGTGTGTGGGTCCATGCTCGATTAATGATGCTAGAATGTCTGACAACATATTTCACGTTCCTAGTGTGTTCCTTCCTTAATAAAATCTTCAGGGAAAGATAGGGGAATGAACGTAGGAGTATAAGGAAAAAAGAAGGCATAATTTAAATGTAGCAAAAAAGGTTGAGGGAGAGTGAAGAAGAGGCAAGAACACAGAGATAAAGGAAGGAAGGAAAGAAGGGAGACAGAAAGCTAAAGGGAAGCAAGGAAGGAAGCAAGGAGGAGACGTAGAATAGAAAGGAAGGAATTAAAGAAAAAAGGAGGGGAGGAAGGAAGGAACAAAGAAAGGAAGGAAGGAGGGAAGGAAGGTAAGAAAGAAGGAAAGAAAAAAGAAGGAAAGGAGGATAGAAGGATAGGTGGTTAGAAAGTACGAAGGAAGGAAGAAAGAATAGGGGGATGAGAGAGAGGGAGAAAGGCAGGAGGCATGGGGAAAGAGGAAGGGACGAAGGGAGGAAAGAAAGAAAGAAAGAAGAGAAAGAAGGAAGGAAGGTGTAAAGGATTAGCAGTATGACCTACTAGTACGCAGAGATAGTAGTTAAGAGTTTTCACTTACTTAGGGATTCAAGTCTTTTGATTTCTCTCGCTGTTTTCACGTAGTATTGACGGAGCCAAATAAATGTAACAACTACAGGTATTGCAGCCACAAGCAAGTACGGTTGCGAGCTCACACTCAGGATTAGTATGGCAATGGTTAAAACAACAAGCTTAAAGGTAAGGAATATTACCATTACTAAAGAAGCGGTTTTCGGCAATCTACAATGCTAATAACAAATCATCTACTTATCTCTTTTATAAAAATATAACACCTTACAATAGATTATCGCAGTTTTAGAATAATTTCACATTTACTTTTTCGACCGGCAAAACTCACTTGCGTTGCCTCAAAAAATGTCGCGGGAAGTAAATCATCCATGAAACCAATGTCCTTAGCAAATCGATTCAACACTTGACCTGAAAATTAAAATGAGTATCCTCACTTTATTAATTTCATTCAACTACTTTGCATTTCGTTGTTTTATTTTTGTTTGTTGTTTGCTAGGTTATTTATTTATACAATTGTTTATTTATTTATTTCTTGATTAAAGTTTCATGAAAAAAATTTTAAAAAAATAAAATGTAACAAATAAACACATGAAGATATTACGCCGATAAGCATTTATATAAATAGCTATGAATGTTTGTAGGTATCACACATAAATTGTATCTCGACTTTAACATGTACTATCCGAATGTGTTGCCGGCCTCTGAGAAAAAAAAAAGATCGCCTCTAAGAGTCTTGGATCGGTTATCATGTCATTATTAAATGGTAAAAAAACAAATAAAAAGCTCAACACTCACCGACTGGATTTAAATCGAAGAAATAAATAGGAGCTCGAAGTATGGCGGCGAACATTCTGTTATGCAAATGTTGGGAGGAATTAATCAGAATGTAGAAGAATAGCAGGGCCCTAGTTAACGATAGTACCAAGCATGCGACGACCAAACAAACGTAGATTGTTATGTTCTGCATACGTTCGTCGTCGATAACATCGTCCGAGTAGTTCGTGGATGTGGTTTCTATGTCAGCCCTGAAAAGGAAACGTACAGTTCCATAAGACAAAAAACACAGACGATTCCCTTCAGAAAACCATTTTCCTGACAACTAGATTAAGTTCACAAATATTACTCCAGGTACAAACAAATAACATTAAGTACGTAATTCCCTAAGATATCGAACATTTCATGCCTTTTGTCATTGTTATTGGTGTTATCGCGGTGCTTATTTTTGTAACTGTCGTTATCGTTCTCAACGTCATCGTGGTTGTCATTGCAACTGCGATTGCGAGTGCCTGTACTAGCACCATTGCTATCGTCATTGTTACTGTTATTACTGTTGTTGCTATTAATGTTAGTGTTATCTTTATCGTTATTGGGCCCTTACATAAGATGCAAACTGAACGGCAAACTGGCCCATTGGTACGAGATCTAAACAGCCTTGCGTGGGACGCGGCTTGAACATAATTTTTGTTGCGTTTATCCGAGCGTGTCCACTCCACATGTAAGGTATGTATTCATGTATTTTTGTCGTGTAAATGCATGTGTTGATACTCTTACAACAAAGGTGACGAGGAATACAACAAACACCGCGAAAAAGCCAAGTAGTAATGCATATTCTAAACAACAGAGAGAAAGGGAAAGCCGTGAGCGAGAAGCTGTTCTTCACTGGTACCCTATACAATTACGTCAGATTCTAAATGTATTTCGACGGGTTTTAATGATTAAAAGAAGATGGGTATGTCAAAAATTAGATAGACCATCAGACGTCTAGAAGCCATATAAACAGGAAGGCAGATAGACATCTACGTACCATAGAGGAACAGATAAACAGATTTACAACAAAATCCAGCCACGTACACTCGTAGACTGCCAAGTAGATCAAGAAAGCAGGAGACACTGAGATTGGCAATTAAATATCGATTCATTTAAATTTTTTATCATTAGAATAAGTGGACCTAATATAGTTGGTTTAACTTCCGAACTGTTTTCAACCACACAGTAAATGGAAACTGGGTAAAGATAATATGAAAATAAGTGTTCCGCATCAAACCCAAAACAGAGCCATGACATGATAGTTTGAAAAATTATTCATTTACATGATAGACTACCGTTTCGTTACAACCTTCAACATCATCAGAATGACAATGCCAATTTTATCTCATGACACACCCACAATTCATTGTTTCAACAAAAGCTGTAAATGCTTTATTCAACTCATCAGTATTCAGGAGTGTGATAACCTTGCAAAACAGTGTAATAACTACTTATCACACTGCTTTCTTTTGAAAACAATATGATAACCACTTGTCGCATGCTACTGAGCGTATGTCTTAATTTATAACAACCAAAGTTTTCTTTATGGTAAAGCAAAACAAAAATCCATGTAATTGTGGGTAAGTGATGAGATAAGATGGTTAATCAATGTTCACTGGTGTGATAAAGAATTTAACATCGCTCGGGAAGCTTGAACGTT